>BSEG01000016.1:47375000-47857500 GCA_036245055.1 Diospyros kaki
ATGCATGCAAAGTGACAGCGTCGTACTGTAAAGCTCCAGGCCCAACGCCAAAACGAATCCTAGCCGTCGCTGTATTCAACGGGCCTGATTAGACTGGGATGGTACAGTTGTGATACCGGATAATTCCTCTTCCTCCTCCTCTCCCTCCTTTCAGACAAACAGTAAATCTAAAATGTAAATAATCTACCACGTGAAAGTCAGAGGGAGATCTCTCCGTCTTCGAGACTAGGAAGGGTATTAACGTCAAAAGACACACGTGAATAGGCGACGTGGAAATTGATCGCCAAAAAAAAAAAAAACAGTATTTTTAATTTAACTGCGGCGCCTCTGCAGTGCAGTCTAGTCTGTTGTGTGCTGAAACTCGAAAGGGCAGTTTCGTCATTCACGAGTGCCAGCTGTCATGGCACGTGGTAGGGGGCAGAATCGTACTCGCACGCGTGAAATATTTTCCATTACTTGCCTTTTTTTTTTTATATATTAACGTAAATTGATAAATAACTAAGTTAATTAAGAATATAAAGTATGATATATTAAATATCATATATATATAATAATTATTAGTTGTGGGACCCAAGAAGAAGTGTGTTGAAATTGAGCCAAGTGGCCCCACTCCCCTCTCTCATCCATTCCTGAGCAATAATGTCATGGCACTGAAAATATACAGAAACAAATGGCCACCGGAAATTCAGAAAATATATATATATATATATAAATTTAATTGAATTCAAATGGGACCCACCATATGCTATCTGACACGTGCACCTGTCCAGCGTGGTGGTGACGTTGGGGGCAAGCGTACCTTGCACCCGGTGTACTTAATCCAATCACTTTTGACCCTCACCCGCCTGCCCTTCCACTTTACACCATCATAAATCCAGTAAACTCAAAACTCTTGTCTCTGATTATATTTACCAATCTTAATTACACATATTCAAGTTTGTTACTTTTTTATTATTATTTTATCTGAATGAATTAGAGTTTTTAAATGAATCGCCACCTATAATATAAGCCTACTTTCTTCTTGGAATTCTTAGCAAGTCTCTTAGTGAATCCTTTAACATTTAAATCAATCATTATATTTAAAAATATTACAGTCATAATAATATAATAAATATAAAATAAATATTATATATGAATCATAAATTTTATTTTAGGATATAAAGAAGAGGAGGAGGGCGGAGTCCTCTAGGATTGTTTCAATAGTAAGCAAGAAGTGGTGAATAGTCTGAATTTTTAAATTTAAATTAATTTTTTATATAATTATTATAATTAGAGTCAAATTTATTTTTTTTATCGAAATTATGAGAACAAGTGACAGAATGAGTTCTAAGAAAGGGTTAAAGAAAGGGCTTGCCAAGGAGGAGGAGGAGAAGGGGGGCTATGAAATATGAATGGGGGGGGGGGGTTTGTTTTTGTATGAAAGTGGGGAGTGGGGGGGGGGGGGGGGGGGCATGTCGAATTGAAATTGTGAAAGGAGCGTGTTGGTTGCTATTCACCAACACGCGCATGTTAGTAGGATTGGTATTTGGTCATCTCATCAAAAGGGTAAGAAGGAAAAATAATGACTTGAAAACAACACCACACGTGCACAAACACTCCCCTCCTTCCCTCCCTCCCTTTCAATTATTGCCCTCTCTTACCTTATACTCACTCTCTCTCTTTCTCTGTCCCTCTCTCTCTCTCTATATATATATATATGCGTTTCATAATTCATTCAATCATATATATATATATATATACACACACATATACAGAGAGAAGTGAGAGAGAGTGAAGTCTGATGGGGTCCATTAAAGCGAGAAGTAGTTAAAAACATTGGATGGACCCAGTACTTAAAAAGAACTTTCTAGTGGAGATTTATTTATTTTTTGTACATGGGTTTAGAATCATTAATCTTTGAATCATAAAGTAACATAATAATAATAATGATAAGCAAAATTTTGTACAGGATAATGTGATCTGCTAATGATTATTTAATTATTAATTATGAATCAATTATACTATGTTTGGACAATGCTTTTGCTTTTTTTTGCTTTTTGCTTTTGTTTTCTACAAAAAATTGGGAAAATCATCAACCTTTTGTTTTTGTTTTTGTTTTTCTTTTAAAGAAAAAAAAATTACATGGAATAGAATGAGATGATGGATGATGAATGGGGGGGAAGATTAGGTAATAATTAAACTTGTGATTGGGGTGGGGTTAGTCTTCCTTTTTGGTCTGAAAGATGGGGTTTGGAAGTAAGTTCAAAGTCGAAGAAAAGAAGGATTATGAAAATCAGTGGAAAGAGATAGATCTGAGATGAGATGAGAGGATTATTAGCCACTGACCCTACTCCCAAATTATTGCTGTTATTAATTTTTTATTACTACTACTACTACTACTACTAGTCTTCTTTTCATACGAGAGAGAAAGAGAGAGAGATGGGCCACACTGATGGGCCTACATTTGAGTTGTAAGAGAAATGTAATTCCAGGGGGCCAAGCCGAGCTCTGTTCACAATTAAATGAGTCTCACCAAAAGCCCAGCCTGTCCACAGCTAGTTAGAGAAGAGCATTCCACTCACTCACTCAATTCACTCAGAGAGAGAGAGGTGAACACACACACACACACACACACATATATATATATATCAAACATCAAGCTCTTATCAACTTATAATTATTTGATTTCTACTACTGTACATTGAAAAGATAACAAATGTTCGGTTAATTAGGAACTTAAGTTTTAAATGATGGATTAAGAGCAAACTGGATTCAGGAATTGGAACTGGAATTAAGAGGGCCCAAATCCTACATTTCTCTTCACACATCTCCGCTTAATCAACCGCCCCCATCCTCCTCAAACCTGTCTCACCTTTCACACAAAGGTGTGGGATAATAATAATTCAATTAAAATAGAAAAAATAAAACCATATTACCCTCCTCATAATGATTTTTTTTATTATTGTTGATACCTAACTGCGCCCACGCAATATTGACATAATCCTGGTTCCAAAAGCAGCCTAAAAGCTTATTGCAAAATTGTTTTAATTGAATTATTAAACTATGTGCCACTAGTTTCTTTTTAAGAACACAAAATGGCTTCCATAGTTGACTGACCACAAATATAAAATAAAATAAAAATATAATTATTATACATTACATGGAACTAATCAACAATAGATCTATAGTTTTGCAAACTTGAAAATCAGTCAGTCACAATAAATAAATCCTGCCAAAAAATACACACAAAATTAGGAAAGTTTGGCTTCAAGACCCCTAGTTTCTTAACGAGGACAACTCTCTCTCTCTCTCTCTCTCTCTCTCTCTCTGTATATACACACACAAAGAGAGAGACACACACAATTACAAAGATGTTTAAAGACATTTTAGGGACACGAGGAAATAGATCAGAGAACAATCTTATTATGATTATTATTATTAACACTTATCTTCATAGACAAGTAGATATCTGTTGGTTTATAATTTTTGTGACGCTGGCAAAATGGGCTTTAATAGAACCAAGGAAGAAAGAGTGAAGCAGCAAGGAAAAGAGATGAACCCATGACTGAAGCAACAAGTATGTAGGTGTAACGAATCAACATCATTAATGAATCAAATTGAAATCGCCCAGGACCAGGAAAAGTGGGATGGGCCTATTTCTGGGATCAAAAGAGCCAGTGCATTAGAACCAAACCCATCAATCAATGCGATGATAGCTTCCACACCCTTCATTGTCTGATAAGCTTTGCATAGGGGCAGGGCCAATTCTGATTATTAAAGGCTAGCAAGGCATCATAATATCATATATTCAAACACATGAATAAATATCCCCTTGTGGGGAATATGCCTGCCCCCCCCCCCCCCCCCCCCCCCACATAAACCTATAGCAGAAGAAGAGGGCCCTGAAGCACGCGTGCAGCATCAGGTTTCAGTATCAAGCACTTTCACTGACTTATCAAATCTATCAGCTTCACTTCCCCCTTCCCCCCGGTTTTCTCAGATCCTACATGTTACGGGACTAGTGTTTCACTGACATATCCAAAGTTTTTTTTTTTTTTTACAACTTCTAATCTGGTAGACTTTCTGGGTTCTATGATTTTGAAATAAACCGCACATATTCCGTATATAAATTCTGCGAGAGCAAATGACCAGTACCAGAGGCTGATAAGATTACTCCAGAACATATAAATTTGGTTGTATCTTCCATTGCTTAATTGCTATCATCAGAGCTCGACATATAACTAATTTATCAATCCAATAACGGCAAGTATATCCACCCGAATGGAAAAATGATAAAGTGGGGATTCATTAACAGCGTGAAATAAATTATTACAAAAGTTGAACATGAAACCGGAAAGTTTCATGTCTACAATGTTTATTCCTCGAATAAATTTAAAGATCAAGCTATGAACTACCATTAGGTAAGACAAAAAAATTATACTGTAAATTTACCTTGAAGATAATGACAAGAGAGGGATGAATCTGACCTTTTCCCATGTAAAGGGGAGTCCTCAAATCAGCTCCCAGGAGAGTGGGATTATGAGTGAGTAACTAGGCCTCACCAACATCATTCTCAGAGGAGTTCAACAATCCATTTTGTTTTTCAGGTTTGCTGTTTTGCGGAGAAAGGATCTGTCGCTCTTTCCCTCCAGGCTTAGAGGAGGCATTGCCATACCAAATCATTCCAAGTATTGCAATTATCATGCCTAGGATAACCTGTAGATTAAGACCTTCTTTCCCAAAGAAAATGAATCCTAAAATCAGGACAAGGACGGTCTTCATATGGCCTAGCACTTGGAAGGACACGGCTGTGAATCTGCCAATGCAGATGAATTGGCTAAGATTGGTCCCTATTGCGATGATGCATGATAGGACTATGAAAAACTGCATAGGACAGAAATCAGAAAATTAACTTCAGTAAACAGTCAAGCAGCATGCAGAGAAGCACGTATGATTTTGCTTCATGCATCTCCTGTGGTATGAAGCATCACGAAAATGAACTTGAGATGAAAAAACTCAAAAAGTATGTGAGGACTCTAAGGTTATAGAGGCCTAGGAAGAATCCAATTAGCATTTAATAAGACAATTGGACACGATTTGAAGTGTCTTAACTTGTGCTAGGAAGTCTCAACTTGGGCGAGGAAGTTCCAGCCAGTGTCATCATATGACCTGTGTCTGGCATGGAGAAGGTGCCTTTCTAGGAATTGTCTGTGCTCCTTGGCTATCAGCTTGCACTTTATATCACACCTCAAACAGTGATGCAAGTTTTAAAACAGAGATCTAATTATGGATGCAGGCATGACTACAAGTCTATCAAGTAGTGGAACATGACAAATTTCGTCCATTTAATATGAAGGCTCCATGATTTTGCATAGTGAGAAAGAAAAGGTACTGAAATGGATCACTATGCGTTGCAATGCATGAGGTGGTGCTTATAAAGGCTCAAACGTTTCCATGAGGCACATAAGTTGATACAGTTAGTGTTTTTATGTAAACTGAGTTTGTACAATCCTGAAATACATACCATGGATGCTAAAGTATAGTGGTAGGCATCAACCCTTTTATTTGTCAACCAATAGTCCACAAACGGCCCTGATACCAGCAGAGACGCAGCTTGTACTGGTGCAGTATGCCCTAATAGGTTGAAAGATCCAAGTGAATACTTCTTTTGAAGGGAATGAACGTACTGCATTCAAGTAGAGTAATGAAACAACTGAATCAGATGCACCAATCAATAAATGGGATAATAATTCATAATTTCACAAACGGATATAAAAGAGACGCTAAAATTCTTATTAGGTGCATAAAAGATCTCCATGATCAAATTAAACATGATGAAGCAGCTTAACAATGCTTATGATGGACTACACAGTCTACACACACAGAAAAATGACTTACATACTGCTGAAGAGAAGTGCTCCAAACTGCCACAAAGGCAGCAATAAAACCCTTGGCATTGACACTGACATCAGCAACGGTACAGACAGCAACACCGAGGAGAACCAACACTATGCTAAGTTTGGTGTCCCTTGAGTATCGCACCTTGTCCAAGACAACTTCCAGAAAACAAGACACGGGGATCATACTCAGCTTTGCAATCTGAAAGAAACATCAAAAAGCAAACAACAAAACTGTTAGCCTCAACGTTCTGTGACAGCAAAAGGACTTCAAGTCCAGCAGTCCATTGTATCTAACCTGATAGAATCCCACAGAATTCCACATCAAACTCACGTTCATTCCAACAATAGAAAAGTTTGCAAATGTAACAAATTTCAGAAGGTCAGATACAGGTAGATGGGAAGCCTGAATATACCCCAGCCATCTAAGTACCAGAGTCATCAAAGTGGTTGTGGCAAAATGCAGACCAGTTAATGTTGTAGCTGCAGAATAAAACAAAAAATAAATACTAAGTTGCAATAGTGTACAGTAATAGAAGTTACAAAACCATTCAGATTCAAAAAAGAAAAAGGAATCAATGTTGTATTCAACAGTGAAAACAGAAGATTGAAAATATAACATAAACAAGTTAGATTGAAAATATAACATAAACAAGTTAGATTGAAAATATAACATTAACAAAACATCAATCATCTCCATTGTGTTAGACAGCTACAAATTCAGTCTTCGGATAGGAACACTAGTCTGGCTTGGTATTTTTCCTTTACTATTGTTGACAGTAAAAATAATAACACACCACCACCACGCCTTAAACCCACTAGGTGGAATTGGCTACATGGATTCTTACCCCACCAATCATCTCTATTCATGACCATACCATCTTTAATACTATTATAAATCTCATATCATACATAAAAGTTTTCAAAGCACGGAAATGCATGGGGGAAAGGGGTACTTTGTGGCCAACATAATTATTCAATCTGATCATTGAATCAAAGATAATGCTTGACGAATGGAGAAGGAGCACTCTAATACTTATTTATAAGAATAAGGGAGATATTCAAAAGCAACAAAAATTACAAAGAAATCAAGCTAATGAGCCACACTATGAAATTTTGAAGGAGAGTGATTAAGCAAAGGTTAAAAAGACAAACCAAGGTCTCTGAGAACCAATTTGGTTACATGTTTCATAGGTCAAAAATGGAAACTATCCATCTATGATGGTGCTTTATGGAAAGATATAGAGATAAACAAAAGAACGGTTTTTATAAATTTAGAAAAGCTTAAGAGAAAGTCTCTAGAAAAGCCTTATAAAGGGTCTTAGAGAAGAGAGGAGTTCAAATTGCTTATGTATAGGTTAAGAGACGGCTCATGGAGCATAAACATGTGTTAGAACAAGTGGAGATCTTTGGCTTTTTCACATCTTCACATCTTACCACAGCATGCCCCCCTCACTTATGGCCAAGCTTCAGTGCATAATTGGTTCAAACACGTGCAACAATTTAAGTATTAGGTTAACAATAAAGTTTGAACTTAAGACTTTTGTCTACTCTAATACCATATTGAATTGTTAACCACCACTCATCAAAAAGCTTAGGTCATTGGATAGAGAGTTAATTTTATCTTTTATATTATTATTTTTACTCTGAACAAGATCATATGGCATGGAAAATCTAAGCATTTATTATTTCTTTCTCTAAAGCCATGACCTCCATGCATCTCTCTATACCATTCATTTCTTCGCCCATATGGCCATTCAAGTCACCTAAGTCCTCTCAAAAGTGTCTTTATCTCTCACCATAATAGTTTAAACTTTTAGATGAGTGGGTGATCAATAATTTAACACTTACCAATATTTGATTACAAAGAAAAGGCTTCTAAAAAGCAGAATTTTTTTTTAAATTGGTGTAAATGACTAATTGTCATGACAAAATTAGCACAAAAAATAACATGTCACACATGTAGAGAACGGGAGAGAGATTAATCAAAAACATCCAGAAAGTTTGGTTTTAGGAAACTCACCAAAGCTAAAACCATAAGTACCCATTAAGGCCTTATTGACAATAATAATCCCAACAGAAGTAACAATGTTGAAAATCCAAGCTCCTGCATCAAGAACTGCTTTCTTGTCGGCTTTGCTGGTTGGAGACATTGTCATCTATTTTTCCAGTTTATACTTTGAATCTTTACTGTGCAGACTTCACCAAAGGAAATGATGTGCTTCAGTGTCAAAAGCAAAAGTTTTTTCTTAAGAAAATAATTTTTCTTGAGACGATTATTATTAGCAGTTAGCACAAAAGAAATATTCATTTATTTTCAGGGAAAAAAGGAGGGAAAATTAATAAAACTTCATCTGCAGATAAAAACTGATTTGGAGCCAGACTTCCCGAGAATATTATTCAGCTAAGCAAATTGAAAGTAATATGACCATACTTGCATAAACAATATAGACATAGAAACGTCAAACAAAACGTCAAACAAAACAGGGTGCACTTAGTTCATTTACTTCACTTATATTGTACTAATTGAACTGATCATGTCATCCCAAACATCTATATTGAAGTTTTCTTCTAGTAGCTGTCCCGAACTGCTAAATAAAGGTAATCTCAGTGCTTCCAGTTTCTAAAGGTAATAAATAAGCCTGCCTTTGTTGGTGTAAATGACTAACCACATTTCCTAATTGAATGCTATTATTCAAATATCTAAAAAATCATTAAGCAATTAGTCGTCATCCTCCTCTCTTACATTCCTTGCCTTTCAACTAATTTCATTACTTATTACGTACAAGTGCCCACTTGTTCCAAAAGCTTAATTTGTTAGGAAAGGGACTCAAGACTTTATACCCAATCACATGCAATTTGCAAATCAATATGGATGCATCAATACAAAAAACAAGAATGCACAACAAATGAAAAAGGGGAGAAGCACACATGACAAGACTTGAATCAGACCTCATGGAACTAGAGCTTTGATGCCATGTGAAAACATGGTTGGGAGAAGAATGCTTGTATGTTCTGTGTGACAAAAAATGTACAAAGGCAATCTATTTATAGAAGAAGGTAGCAGCAATAAAGGTAGATATAAGGAGCACAAACAGGTATAAGGTAGGTATATCCAAAAATTGATTACAATACATATTCCTTAACTGACACATATTCCAAGCTGATCAAACATTGGAAGGCTTATCCAATTATGCCTTTAAAAGTTTAATGGCTAGCACCATCTTTTCACCTTCAATTATGACTTAAAACCACTCACATAATAATCCAACTGGCCAAAAAGTGAGTATCCCATGATTAGAAGTACTTATCCTCCTCCACAAACTAATTGGCTCCTAAAAGTTCTGTAACTCCACTAGCAGTGCCAGTTATAAAGACAAGCCTAGGCTGTTTTCCAAGTGTTACTCTCACTTAATTCAAAGATCCAACCAAAACTCAAGTTGTGCAAAAAATAATTTAAGGTTGTGAAGAATAAATATAGGAAATAATTAATATTTATTGCATAACAGCCTTTGGATCTACAAACAGACACAAAAAGAATTGAGTAGAATTAAATATGTATGGCATTTTTATGATCTAAGCAGATTGCACAGATAAAATGGTCCAGGGGAGAGGAAAGTGAGAAGAAGATAAAAAGGAAAAGAACAAGAATCCATTGATGACTGCAAAAAGATGAAAAGAAAAAGAAAAATATTTAATTGTAATGTTTAAATTATAGTACTTCATTTAATTCATAATGTAAATCAATGAAAAATAATCATGCCTAAAAGAACTCAAGGTACATTGTTATATCAGGAATGGACCCAACATTTGGAAATGGATGCCTTTAGTTAAGTAGTGTACCATTTCCATACTAAAATTATTCCTGCTAGTGTTTAAGAACCATAGCAGGAAACGTCCATGGTAGAGTTCATAAAACTTTTAACTGAAGAAATTGAAATCCGTGACCTAGGGAGCAATTCAAGTGGTAATTATTATAAATGAAATTCAAGATGATATCTCCATTTCTTCTCAAAACAAATCCAGCAAAGCACGCTGAATTGTACTAATTTATTAAAATGATTGCAGTGAGGATGGAAATTAATTTCTAGCCTTTTCAATTGCATCACTCAGCCCAGCAAAAGACTATGTTCAAATACAGATTCAATGTTATAAAGATGAAGGCAATCAACTGGGAGACATCCCTAAGTAGCTCTAGCTGCTCCAAGATTCCAACTTGGTTCACTATGCATTAACCAGTCACATGTCTTTATGCAACAAAAGACTTATCAGTATGCAAATGTCCAAACAAACTTGCGAAGAATAAAAAATGTGTATTCTATTTATAGCTTCATATGTGGCACAAGAAGAAAATAAAGACCAGTTTAGAAAGGATTAATGATCATCCCAACTCAGATAAAGAAATTCTTTTGCCATTGATTTTGATTTCATGATCTCATTTGATGTTTTGAGATGGAAAACAAATGTTATGATAAAAAAACCCCAACCACCACCTCCTAAAAAAGAAAAAAAATATACAAAAAGAAGGAAAAGAAGCATTATGAGCAAATGGGGAGATGAAATGGTGATGACTTATTCGAAGGACATAGAATTCTATTGCTTGAATAGGCACAGTAATTACAAGAAGAGAAGCCAGCCAGGTGGATGTTATACTCCTGTTGCATCACTACATATTTCCCATAGTTTTAACAAGCATATGGTTAACTTATTTTGGTAGCTAGTACATTATCTAATAGCTTTTTTTTTTTTTTCATTTTGATAATTTGTAAAATAATTGAAGGTACAAACTGAAGGTAAAAAGTTGAAAAATATTGAAAATCTTGGTCGAAAAAGAATGGAAAAAAAAAAAGCAATAGCTAATTAAATAAGCTTACTTACAAGCCAATCACAAGTAATGCTGTCAGTTCAAAGTTTAAAAAGATAGAATTTTCAGCCAAGAATTTTCTACAAGAAGTTCGATCTATTTTTACTTCAACCACGTACGTGTTGGAAGTGAGTGTGTGTGTGTGTGTTGTTATTTATTTATTTTTCTTTCTTGCTTGGTCCCAAGATGTTCTAGATTTACTTGGCCCCCAAGTTCTTCTAGATTTACTTGGCCCCCAAGCTCTTCTTGATTGGCTTGGTCTCCAAGTTTTCTTCATTGTTAAGATTGGTGGGTGCTTATATATATATATATATGTTATGTTGGCTCATTTGTGTGTGTGAAGTTTTCCATTCCTCCATAAGCTTTCACATTTTCTCTCATCTTAAGTTTTGTCTCCCATCTCGAGTTTCCTTCACTGAGAGCGAGCCCGTCCTGAATTTTGCTAGCTCCTATTGTTCGTGGCTGTCATTCACCGAAGAGGTCGTTTCATCCTGCTGAGACAGTCGTCGTACTCTGCTTGTCGCCGGTGTAGGGCGCTAATTGTTTTCAGGATAGCGCAAAGCGTGACTCGACCTGCTTTTGTTCCTGCCTCCTCCACATTTCAGAAGTTTGTTCCTGTCTCCTCCACATTCCAGTTGCGAGCGTTGCTGTTCAACCGTCTTCTCCACTTTGTTGTCCGGTCTGGTAACATCTATTACTATTCGTTTGTTGCAGCTATTAGCGGTTATCCGCTGCTATAACTGTGTTAGTTTGTTGTGATTTAAATCTCATATACTGTAGTGGGTTAAAACTGTTTTCTTGTATCAAGCAAGTTATTTCTGTATAACATACGCATCTATACTCTCTGTATCCCTAACAGTACGTTGAAGTAAACAATCCTACAACAAACTAAAACAGGAATTTCCACCAGATACCTTTATCCATGCTCATCAAGTCCAAGTTATACTTACAAGAAAAATATCTTTCATTCCAAATCAAGATTCAAGAAAAAATGTACCGTTCTAAGAAAATCCATTACTCTGAATAACTTCCAATAGAATCACCCATTCAAATCCAAAAATTGAGTAACAAAAGAGAAAAAAAAGGATCTAAAAAGCAATAAATTAAACTCCTATTGCATCAATCCAAAGTTTCTTAGATATTTCAGCGCTACTCTGCCAAGAATTACCTGCAATAAATGTGGTGCATTTTATAACTTGACCACAGACACACCGAATTCAACTATCCTACAAAATCAAGTTGCTAAACAGAAAGTTTCAGTGAAAACCAATGAACAAAGCTCATGAAAATCCAATCCCGAAAATTCAGGGAAAGGTCCAGCAAACTTCTACTACTCCCAAGCAGATCAATTATTCAGAACAACCTCCAACAGACTCACTCAAACAACCACAAATTTCATTAAAAAATCAGCCCAAGAAAGAAAAAACAATTTATGATCATGAAAACAAGAGTACAGCTTAAAGACATTTTGCATCATTTAAAATTTTCGTGTATATTTCAGCCTCGACTGCAAAGAATTTTATGCAATGAAAAATATTATCAATTTATCGATACTCAGAAAACAGACACTCTAAAGTCAACAACCTGTGCAAGTCAAAGCTTCAAAAACTCAAAGAAAATTCAAGCAAAAATTCTGTCGCTCCCTCGCGGATCAGATACTCAGAACAACTTCGAACCAAATCATTCGCTCAAAAAAAAAAAAAAAAAAGAGCAAAATCATTAAAAAGGCTAAATATCTGATCTGACTAAAAAAAAGGATAACTCCTAATGCATCAATTCAAGTTTTCTAGGAATCGAGTGAGTCACTGTCCTATCGCAAGCCACATAGTTAGCCTATCCATCCCGAACCGTACGTTCAACACGACCAAACTCAAGTGTAAACACAGATTACCTCTGGCTATTAATCAGCGGGAGGAGCAACGATGATCAGCAAATTAAAGACGACGGCAAGGATTCAAATAGCGATGAATTCAAAAATTAGAAGCTCGCGATGCTAAAAGGAGAGCAGTGTCCCGCCGGCCGCCGCGCTGCGAATGTCCAGTCCACGGCAGACAAGGCTGAACTGAATACAAATATATATACATATATATACACACACACGTAGAGAGAGAGAGGGGATGACGTAGGCGCGGAACGTGAGGATAGCTTCCTTCTCGCCATTAAAGATTGACGTAGACTGAAAGGATGGCGAGAAGCGCGCGTTTATTCTCAGATTTGTGCCATTCCCCCTCCCTGAGTCTGACTACTAAGATAAATACATACACACGCATCTATCTTACCTTAATTTGGCCTTTTGTTCGTTCTGTTCAGGCAGCGGTCTTACGGGGCAGTGGTGGGCGCGCCCAATTTCATCTAAGCAAACGCCTCTTTTGTCTTCCTTCCCCTCCCGGCACAAGCTTTTAAAACTTGGGATATGAGGCCGTGCCGTTCGCACGTACCTACCTGTACTTTGTTACCGAATTTGCCACCCTGGCCCAGTAGTATTTACTATTTGTGCCATTTTTAAGGTAGCTCACGTGGAGGGGATGATGTATTACCCATTAGGTAGGAGTGGGAGAGAGGAGTCATTTTCCGAGGCGTCGAATCGAAGTGATGTGTAATATGGAAAGGCGGCCAAATATCCATTCATTAGAGCAGCTCCAATGGAGCAGCAAATGCAGCGCCAACTTCAAATTGGCGCTGAAATCTGCTCCAACGTGTACACCAAATTGGTGTTGGCACAATTTTTCATAACAAAATTTGGTGTTGAGTGAATAGTGTAACATCAAATTTGGTGTTATATTATTCATCAACACCAAATTTTCTTTTTTATTTTATTCCTAATTTTACCCCTCTGTGTATAACTTCAAAATAATTTATTCCTTTTATATCCTTTATCACTTTTAATACATTTGTATATTTTGATTAATAATTAAAAATATAAATTATATTATTATAAAAAAAATATACCGATAGAAATATTTTATTAAGATCTATAAAATGAGTACAATATTGAATATATTTTAAAATATTTAATATATTTTATAAATACCATGTTAATATAAAATAAAATATTTTTGTTTATGTATATGAATTTTTGTATTTTAATAATTACTTAATATGAAGAAAATATTCTTAATGCAAAAATTCAATAATATAATGAAAAGCAACCATTTTTCCATTAACTTAAATTAAAAATACATGATGAAAATACAAAAAAAGCTTAAAATAAAAACAACAACAACAATATTTTACTATTAATATTTATGACTATAATTTTTAATATTTATGACAACAATACATTATGACTATAATTTTTAATTTTTTTATAAAATATGACTAATTATTTTTAATTATATTATACTATTAATATTTATTAAATACTTATTTATAGAATATTCTTTAAAGATTCTTTTTTACACCAATTTGGTGTCCAACATTGGAGGCAACACCAAAATGATGTTAAAATATTTGGTGTAATCTATTGTTGGACACCAAATTGGTGTCCAATTTGGTGTCCAACATTGGAGATGCTCTTAGTAGCTGGAATGGAATTAGAATAGGAGAGGGAATCCTGGCCGATTGATTGATTGATTGATTGATAGATAGATAGATAGATAAAAAGACAGATACGCCCTCTCCCTAATCATAGTAATTAATAATAATAATGAATATTGAGTGCCCACCTGCCCCCGAATGCAATGCGATCACCGCATTCCATTAAAAATAAAATATATTTTATTTTATTAATTTATGATAAATATATTTTATTTTAAATTATTTAATAAAATTATTTAAATCTTAAAAATAAAATTAAAATACAATAACTTATATATGTTTCCTAAAAATAAAATCTATTTATTATCTTTAAACTATTACCCCTTAACTTATTAATATTATTTATAGACCACTCATCTACTTGTTAATGCTTTTAGGTGACGGATTTACGTCAATGTCCACTCCACCCCCTCTCTCACCCTCTCTTCCATTCCTTTTCATTATGCCCGGCCCGACCCGACCCTAAAACCCACTTATATCAATATTAAAATATCAAAAAAGGGCCATTTTTCATTTTCATTGAATCAGACTGTTCAACTATTTCATTTTACCCCTCTTTTAAGCTTTTTTTTTTTTCATATTTTTACCAGCATACGTGTCTGTTTATAGAAATAAATATTAAATTTTGATATTATAAAGGCATGCCAATAAAATTTTTATAAAATACCCTTTTTTATTTTATTCAAAAAATAAAAAATTAACTACATTAATAAAATTTGAATTTAAAAAATCTAAATGATAATTGATTTTAGCAACAATTTTACTCATTTATTACTAATATTTATTAATGAAAGTATAATAAATATATTTTATTTTAAAATAAAATACATTTATTATACTCTTGACTTTTGTTGCAGATCTATTGCCCCTTAACCATTATTTAAAAACATGTGATATATTTGGGATGCCCTCTATTGTAGGCTCTCGTCGCATGATTTTATAATTTTTAATAGGAGAAATAAATCTAAATCTAATCCATAATAACTACGCAGAAAATGAATTCAAATCTAAAAATTCAGATCGCCCACCACTTCCTATTGACTACAGGGGCAACCCAGGGACAACATGTGATATATTTCATAATTAGTAATGCTAACCATTGCTCTAAATTATGAATTATAATAATAAACAGTTTGATAAAAATTTTAAAATATTTTTCAATTTTATGTTTATCATTTCATATCTAAGTACAAAAAATATTCAAATATTATATTGATATAATTTTATCTTTCTCACTATCAATATAAGATTGGAATATTTTTCGAATCAAAATATGAAATTGTCAAAATAAGGCTAGAAAAAATTTTAAATTTTTTCATACTATTTGTTAAATTTTTTAGAGTGCATTAGGGGACATATGTGTCACTTTTTCTTATCTGTAAAGTTTAACATAAATTTATCTAAATAATTCTAGATAAGACATCATATAATTTCACTTTTAAGTACTATCAGGTAAATTTAATAAATACAATGAAAAGTATTTTTTTTAAATATTTTAAAAAATTCTATTTGTAGCAACATATTTTGCTCTTCACAGTCATTTTCTACTAAAATTCAATATGATGAAAATAATCTAAAAGAAAAACTCATTTTTACCCTTTTAAATATGTGATCGTATTATATCACTCTATTTTCTCGTATTTTATAAATAAAAAAATTCAATATTTCTTTAACTCTAGAGTTTGAAAGGAGCCAAAACTCTCTAACTCTAGAATTTAAAAAAAATATTCTACCTAACACTTGAATTCTAGAATTCGAGAGGTTTTTTTTCTTTTTCAAAGTTTGGGAGAATTGCATTCTCCCGAAAACTACTTGAAATTGTAATTCGGCTGATGGCTTCAATTGAGTGGAAATCAGGAAAGAAAAAAATTGGGAGCCATGAGGAAGCATTATATTATAATATTATATTATGAAGTGGAAGACAAAGGCTTGGGAACGAAGATTGACTTGTGGGAAAGGGGCACGCTGCCTAATTGATATAATATATTATATTAATTTATTAAAAGAATCAGCTGCCAGCCGCGATTAAATAAAAAGGAAGATGGTAGACAATGGTTTATGTAGTCAGTATCTAGGAGACGTCATACATGAACTTGTGAGATTAATTAGACTAAAGATTCGAATACTCGTGTTATTAAAAAAAGAAAAATCAAAATAAATGTTTTTCATCAAAATGTCAATCGTATTTCTTAGTGCCCTTTGAACAAAGGGCACTAAGAAATCATTAAGGGAATGGAAAATTTTTTATTTGTTGGGAGTGGGATCACTACCAAAAGTCAACACCTTCAGCTACCGATTGCTTGGCAGTGGATTATTTTATTTTATTTTATTATTATTTTTTGTGTAATAAAATACATTCTCTAGATTCTAACCAAATAATAAATAATGATTTAAAAAAATAATTTTTATGTAAAATATTTTATTCCTATTAATATGATACCCAAGAATATTATGTCAATCGTATTAATTTCTGAGTTTTATGTTTAAAAAATCAATTTTGTTTATATTGAAATATCCTATCATTGGAGTCAATTCCTCATGAAATTCTATTAAATTATCCACCCAAAAACCATTTGATTTATATAAGTTGTTGGTTCAAAAACTGGTTCTTAGGCCCTCAACTGTAGAACCATCTAAATACTTTAAGCCCAAAACCACCAAGCAGTCGTTTTTAAATTTCATGGGCTCCATTTACATCTCAAATGATCATAAAAGGCTTCAAAACATGAAAATGCAACAAAAGTCTTAACTTTCAAAGAGGGTCGTTTTTAAATTTTTCAACGAATCATAACTCTCAGACACTCACTATATATTGTAGAACAGGCCAACACTCATCTTTAGTAACCATGTGTTAAGAATTAAAATAAATACCACATGGTATAATAATCTATTAGTTATTATCATCAGATAAGTCGCGTCATACCCCCTACTTTAAATAACTTAATTATAGAGTTTGTAAAAATTAAAACTTATTGGTGAAGGGATATTTTACATAAAGGCGAATTTACTACATTATCTTCGGAGACTACCAACTTGGGGATGCATGTGCTAGTACGTGACCGCCATGTGTCCATCTCAGGAAGCGTCACGTGCCCTCCAGATCTCCATCCTAGATTTGATTTGAATGAGATAAACCCGGTCAATCGATATTCTCTTTAACGTGCTCTTTCAAATGTTATCTTATCTCTTTGGAGTAAACTCTACGCCATCTATTTAGAGGTCAACTTCTACAGGTATGGACATCTGACTATTAAGTGACTTTTCATTTTGGTATTTTCTTCTACTGACTTGAGTGTTTGAGTCCTCCCAGAAGATTAAAACCCCGCCTTTACAAGTACTTGGTTCGAGGCAAAGTTCAATGATCGACCCAGTATCATCACTTATGAATACTCAATAGTTGGCAAATGTAGTAGCATTATTATTTCTTTTTTTTCCTACCAAGTTGTCTTATATATATATATATATATATAGTAGCAAAATCTTGACATGTATCTCAACCTATCATCTTAAGTATCTTAGGTCAATAATGACTTTTCTCGATAAAAATTGTATGGCTTCTGATGAGGGGAATACCCTCAAATCTATAATTACTCTAATACCTTGGAAAATATAACCATTGACTCCGTGCCCCGAGCCCAAACGAAAATAACTCGCTGACGTCATCCTGCCCGAATTTGAAAGGGACACGTGGCAGGCACACATCACTGCGCCAACTGGCCTGTTACTCGGCGAGGATTCTCCAGGTTTCTTGGAATTGACTGTCCCACCGAGGATCACAGAGATAGGAGCTACCCCGAACTCTTCGGGTGTAACACCCCATTTTTTTCGAGCGTGTTATAACTTAGGACAATTGTGGGATAATATTATTTTTAAAAAAAACTACGACTAACCATATCATTGCTCTTATCCATCCCAAATTTTCATACATTTATCTCAAAGAGAATCAACATAAACATTGAATGCGGAAGCTAGAATCAAACCTCAACATACTTCAAATGCTAATAATATTACATGATTGTCTCAACATAATTAATAATACAAGATTATCTTAACAAAAGTCTTCCAAACATAACTTGTAACATGATATAAGTTTTTCAATATGACTTTAAACAAAACATAAGTTTCTCAACATGACTTCGAACATAACATAGCTGATACATATTAAATCCTCATACGGAAACTAAATGTAGAAAATAACTTCATAATGCCTTGCATCTTTATATTCCCTCCACTTCTATGTCTTCGCTGCAAACCTTATCTGAAACGATTGAATGTTCTAGGGGCAAAGCCCACATCAGATGATGAATCATCTAAGTAAGAGTATATCATAATGCATATGTATGAATGCAATGCACATAACATCATAACTCTCATGTTTGGGTCGACTGCATCTTAAGATTACTCACCATTTTTCCAATCTCTTTGCCAGATCGGGGTGTATGGGTGCACCCTTGGCAAAGCAACAGTGCCAGTACCTAATCCCAAACCCATGCAACGTATGACCGTGAATCTCATCATGCTCATATGCATACTTTGTCATCAATACATGTAAATGCAATTCACATGACATGTTCACATCAAAACATGACAACATGATGAAAATATTTACATAAAATCAGGTTTTGGTGGAACCACTTACAAGTCATTTTCATAAACTAAATTCAGTTTAATAGTACCACTTACCTCGTAAAAGACAATTTTGCCCCTAGCGTAATTTTGCTTCAAAACTCACGTCAAACTTTCAATTATACTTAATTATGAATCTTGACATATCCTGACATCATAATTATTTAAGAAAATCAGATTTCTAATTTTTTTCTAATTTTTCTAATTTCTCTAATTTTCTCCTATTATTTCCTCAAGATTATGAATTAAACACTTTCTCATAAAATTTTCTCAATTTATCTTCACAATAATTCCTAAAACAATATTTTCAAACCCTAGAAATTTTCTCATAATTTTTAAAATCCATGTTCTATTTATTTCTCATTTTCTCTTTGATTTTCAAACATCTATTACCTCAAAAATCCATAATAAATACTAATCATGTATTTCTCTTCCAATTTCACTATCAAAATTATAAATATCATTCTAACATTTCCAAAATTTTTTAAAGAAAATTTTGAAGATAACTTACCTTCTCGTGGAGTGATTCGGTATTCTCCTATATTGTGATGAAGGCTCATTTTGCGTATCTAATAATATCTTTTGCCACAAATCTTTGCACGAACTACAAAACCCAACCTATAGGATTTTTCTAGAAATTTTTTGTATTTTTCTCTATATTTTTCTTTCTCTTTCTCAAATTTCTCTCTTACTGTCAAATCCTTCTTTCTTACAACCTTTCTCTTTCTAATTCAAGTCCTCAAACCTTTCAAGTTTTCTCTATTTATAGAGGTTGAATTAAATTTAGTTTAATTGTAGTGATCCACTATCTTTTATTATTTTATCTTTTTTTTATTTAATTTTCCACTAAATCTCACTCATAATCTTTAATTATTTGTCCATACACTACTTTATCTTCCACATTTCTCCATTAATTCACCCATTATCTTTGATTATTTGGCCAGACTCTACTTTTTCTCCCACATTTCTCCATTAATTCATCATTTATCTTTGATTATTTGTTTACACCATATTTTGTCTCCCACATTTCTCCATTAATTCATCCATTATCTTTGATTATTTATTCACACCATAATTTGTCTCCCACATTCTCCATTAATTCACCCATTAACTTTGATTATTTATTCACACCATATTTTGTCTCCCACATTCTCATTAATTCACCTATTATCTTTGATTATTTTTTACTTTAATTATTTTTAACTAAATCTTATTTTAAATGGGCTATTCTTTCATTTAGTCCATAAATTTAAGCTCACTTTCTTAACCTACTAACTCTAAGCCCATTTACTTAACCTTTATTTTCTCAACTTAGCCCACTAACTATAAGCCCATTTACTTAATCTTTTTCTTTTTTCAAATTAGCCCACTAACTCTAAGCCCATTAGTTTTCTCAATTATAATTTCTAATTGATGTCAAAAATATTTTAAATACAAAATTAATTATTATTATTATTCTCAAAATACTAGGATATTACATCGGGGGCTGTTACGATTATGGAATTCCTATCAATAAGATTCCGAGAAGAACATAATAGAGATCCCGAGGATTTCAAAAGAATTCTTATCTCAGTAAGAGGATATAAGGACGGAGGCTAGAAGGAGGTAAGGGATCAAATTCCGCAGCTCTCAAAACATTGGGAGTTATACACTCTTAAGTTTGTTCTTGATCTAGTAATCTGACTTGAACGTCGGATGACAACCGGGGGAGCAAGTCCCTGCCTCTATTGCAGGTGTTTTGGTAGAGGGAGAAGAGGGTGATCGACCACCGCATCATCAATTAGCGCCCACCGTGGGGCCTTTTCCCCCAGCGGTTGGTCAAGTTAAGTATATCATAGCTGTCATTGATTATTTCACAAAGTGGGTTGAAGCCGAACCAGTAGCTTCCATTACCGCTCGACGCTTAAAACAATTTCTATGGAAGAATGTGGTCTGTCGCTTTGGGATTCCTAGGGTATTAATATCTGATAACGGCACTTAGTTCACTAATCGATCTATCCAAGAATGGTGCCAGGAGTTAGGAATAAGGCAGTAGTTCACTTCGGTAGCCCATCCACAGGCAATGGACAAATTGAACTCACTAACAGAACTTTGTTGCATGGTCTAAAAGCACGAGTGGAAAAGGCAGATGGCAGTTGGGTGGGAGAATTACCAAAAATTCTATGGTCTTACCGAACCACTGTGAAGGTATCTATGGGTGAAACTCATTTCAACCTATCTTACAATTCAGAAGCATTAATCCCAGTTGAGATAAGAGTGCCTACACTAAGAATGAAGCTCTTTAGCCCAAAATCCAACGACCAAAATCTAAGGGATAACTTAAACCTTCTTGATGAACTTCATGATCAAGTAAAGATTCGGCAGGCTGCCTACAATCAACGTATCGAAAG
This sequence comes from Diospyros kaki, assembly GCA_036245055.1. Lineage (NCBI taxonomy): Eukaryota > Viridiplantae > Streptophyta > Magnoliopsida > Ericales > Ebenaceae > Diospyros > Diospyros kaki. Next base: position 47,396,294 of record BSEG01000016.1, read on the forward strand.
ATACTACAATCGAAGGGTAAAAGCTCAGAACTTTCTTCCGGGAGATTGGGTATTATGACGAGCAGATGTTCGGGGGGCCCAAGAAGCGAATAAGCTAACACCGAATTGGGAAGGTTCTTTCAAGGTGGTGGAAGCTCTTAGCCCTGGTGCTTACAAACTCCAGACCACCGAGGGGGTACCCGTTAAAAACACTTGGAACGTACAAAATTTGAGGAAGTTTTACCAATAATATTCTTTATTAATTACAATTTCTGGAATAAAATTATTTCATTCTTCCATCAGTCAAAGCTCCTCGCTACAAACCATCTTAACAAAAATAAAGGGATCAGATGTGATCCTCGGGGTGCCCAAATCCTTGACAAAAATAAAAGGATCAGATGTGATCCTCGGGGGGCCCGAACCCTCGACAAAAATAAAATGATCAGATCTGATCTCCAAGGATTTTTTTTTAGTCTCTGATAAGAAGCAAAGGAAATTAACTAAAGAAAGTAACATTCAAGTAAAGAAAATTTCCCGGAGATAAATAAGTAAATTTTATTGAAGTGTCAAATTCAAGTACAAAGGTGGTTATTCTAGGGAGGATAAAGCTGTCGAGATGTCAAAAGGAATGGAGTCCACATCTAGGTTTGGGAAGCGCTCCTTTGTAAGTTTCTTCATATGTTCGAATCCATCCCGAATGACTCCCTCTAACTCTGCTGAGTAAGCTTCGGAGTTTCGAAAATCCTCGCGACCATTTTGAAAGGCCACACAGGCATCATTAAAGGCGGATTGAAGCTAGGTATGAGCTGTACGAATATCTTCCCTGTACCGAGAATAGGACTCCATTGCCTCAACCTGCCCTTTCTTGGCCTCTTTAAGCTCCAAAGTAAGTTTCTTCCCTGTAAGTTTCTCCCCGAGCCTGGAGTTAGCCTGGTTAGCCTCTAATATATTCTTCTGAGCTAACTCCAGGTCCTCGCGAGCCTGAGCTTTGGCTTCAGTAGCGAGTTTTGCTTCTTCTTGCACTAGCTCGACAGATTTGGTGAGTATATGTACATAGTGCTCGAGGTCCAATAGTTGGGAAGAAAGGGACTCAAGCCCTTGAAGCCTCTCGACCTCAGATTCCAAAGAAGCAATCTTGGCTCGGAGCTCGAATTCTCGTCAGGTGATTGAATCTTGAAAGCCCATAAGGTTCTAGGGAATAGAAGCAAAGTAAGGATCGAGACCTATTGGCATAAGAAAGAATTCAAAGGAAAAAGACAATATGATCATACTCTTAGAATCTCAGCCCAGTAATCTAGTTTGCCCGCGCCTGGCGAAATGCTGGAAAGGGATAAGGTCTTAGCAGGGGCCTCGGTTGCTTCAAGAGCCGAGGTTACGAGGATCGTAGAGGCAGAATAAGCAATTTCTACTCTTCAGTGCCTCATCCGACGAGCTAATATTTTCGTCATGGCTAGTGCGAAAGCCTCCTCCAAAGAAGCCTCCCCTATCATTCCTGGGCACTCCTCTGGTGCCAGAGACGTTAATATCCTCTTAAAAATAAAAGGGATAAGAATGCTGGGAGGCTTTATAGTAGGCTCCATACCTACAGAAGGTTGGTCTCCCTGTGCCTCCGTGCAGGTCGCCTCGAGTGCCTAAGCAATGGTCTCTGTATCGCCTTCAGAGAGGTCGGGCATGGGGCCAGATGTTGTTGTAGCCAGTTGTTACGCGGATCGGGAGTCCTTGTTCCTAAAGGCTAGGGACCTCGTGGAAGGGCCCTTCAAGCACGCCTCGGCGTTGTTCTTCGAAGCCTCTAGAAGGTTTGAGGATCTCCCTCCACCATTTTTCTTAATCTGGAAGAGGCCGAGGATTTCTTACTCTTAGTGCTCTTCGGGGCTCGCTCAGGCGGTGCGGAAAGCCCTTGGCCTTGGAAAAGTTTGGGAACCTTCTCAGATGTTTTCTTACATCTGGAGGGACCTGAGGGACCTTTACTCTCGGGGAAGTCCAGGACCATCCCTTTGGTAATGGGAGAGTAAGTCATCTCCCAAAGATTTTCAACTGCCCAAAGAAAAGTAAAGAAGGTCAGTATTGGAAAAAATGAAGAGGATAGATGAACGAAAATGGGGAAATGGCGAAGGTTAGTACTCACAGTTGTCACCATCCAAACCCGCCTGACTAAGCATTGGGTTGGAAAGCCAATTTTCCTTCCAATCCTGGCTAGGGCTCATGATCCAAGAGGCTGGTTCCTTGATAGCTTCAACGTTCGAGTGTTTATGTTTGGTATCCAAGGTCCACTCGTTGCACACCGACCAAACCTTTTGTGTAGAGTTGGACGCTTTGGGATGGGCAAAGACGAAGCGCTCTTTCCAGTCATCCGAATCCTTGGACCCCCTCGGAGAACATGAGAGAGATAGCAAGGATATCCGAGTCAGGGCACTCATTCACCCTAAAAAGGCAGCCTTCTTTCACAACTCGAGGCGAGATAAAAATCCAACCACCTAGGTCGCGGTTGGTGGTGAAAAAATAATCAAAGAGCTCTCCTGTAGGTTCCGCCTTGGCAGTATGGAAAATGATGATGAAGCCCATTAGATACCTCTACCCGAAGGGAGATAGTTGGGCTAGGACGATGGTAAGATGTTGGAGAAACGACATGACCCTCCTGCGAGGAGGTAGCCGAAAACCCTGGTCAAATGCGCACTTGTAAATACAAAGTCGGCTGACGACGGGATGACATGCTCGAAGATGGGTGTTGAACTCGACCTCCCACTCGTCGGGAATCGTGTACTTCTCCCAAAACTGTTGGCACTCCGTTTCACTCATCCATTGGCAGGGAATGAAGGCAGCAGGGTGGTTCTCCTGCTCAACAAGCTCAACACCAGCCGAGTTAAATCTTTTGGAGTCGGTAATCACCATCACAAAAGGTTAAGGGGAAGACAAGAAAAGAGGATGCTCGACAGCGCAACAATAGACTGAAGCAGAGAAGAGTTGGAAGAAGAAGTAGACAGAAGAATAAAAAACACTTATTTAAGCCATAGAGGTAGAAAACCAAATGGCAGATAATGATGAGCATTAACTACCTAAAATTTGAGCGAGTCGAAAGACAAAAAAGTTTGGACAACGCCTTGGGAAGGGGTATTGCCATCAGAGCAAATCGATACATGTGCCCTCCAGACACACGCACGAGAAGAAGACACCTTAGCTCTTCGGGCCCCGCAGATGTCAGCCTTCGGGACGAAAGGGAGCAAGAACCTCAGGAGATTTCAACACTCCTAGAGCCATTTAAGCTAAAGGGCTCAAGAAGTGAGGGGGCAAGTGATGAGGGGAATACTCTCAGATCTATAATTACTCTAATACCCCAAAAAATATAACCATTGACTATGTGCCCCGTGCTCAAAAGGAAATAACTCGCTGACGTCATCCTGCCAGAATTCGAAAGGGATATGTGGCAGGCACACATCACCGCGCTAACTGGCCTGTTACTCGGCGAAGATTCTCCAAGTTTCTCTGAATTGACTGTCCCGCCAAGGATCACGGAGATAGGAGCTATCCCGAACTCTTCAGGGGCGGTTATGATTATGGAATTCCTATCAATAAGATTCCGAGAAGAACGAGATAAAGATCTCGATGATTTCCAAAGAATTCTTATCTCAGCAAGAAGATGTAAGGAAGGAGGCCAGAAGGAGGTAAGAGATCGAATTCCGTAACTCTCAAAATATTGGGAGTTATACATTCTTAAATTTGTTCTTGATCTAGTAATCTGACTTGAACGTTGGAGGACAACTGGGGGAATAAGTCCCCACCTCCATTGCAGGTATTTTGACAGAAATAGAAAAGAGTGATTGACTACCGTATCATCAACTTCCATTGGCAAGGTAACTCAAAATCTCTACACAACAACCTAAGCTACTTACTTCAGAAGGTGTTGCTAACCTAAGTTAGGTTACCTTTACTTGTTCTGCAGGCATTCCAAGCCCTGGGAAGACTTGGCTGAGGGTTACAATCACTTCTTGGGAATGCTTGAGACTGGGTGCTCAACCACTGGATTGTGCTTGCTTTCTTGCAATATGCTCCCACTTAAAAATCATTATTGCCATCAAACCTTCTTGGGTCAACAACACCTCTTGGCCACAGTACTCTTGAGCCTATCAAAACTTCTCTAATATGTCTTCGATCATATGCCTGTATTTATTTTGGTGCATCTCTCTTTATATCAAATATATATGTGATTATGTTGGAAGTATCAGCAATTTAAATCTCATTTAAAGTTAATATTTTTTCTTAAAATGATGAATAATAATAATAATAATCTTATAATTATTATTTACATAGATAATTCATACTAACAGTGATAATAGAAAATAAAAAATTATGAGTAGAGGGGGAGTTGAGAAGTGAAAGTGAGTATACCACGTGGCCTGACAGGTGGCATGGTCCCTTTGCTCCAGCACCTCCACCTGCACTACACTGCACATCCAAAACCAAAAACCGTAACACTCCACCTCCACCTCCTCCTCCTCTTTCTTCCTCGCCCCTTCTCTGCATACAGAAAGAAACAGAAACAGAAACTTTATCGTCTCTCTCTTCCTTCCCCCAATTCTCTCTACCCAAACCCCAATGGCCAAGAAGCGCAAGTCCGACGCCTCCCGGCTCGACGAGGTAGATCGCTCCATCTACACCTCTTTCTGCAGCACCGCCAACTCCCTCTCCCAGCTCTACACCCAGTCCATGAACCAACAAAAGCTCTCCTTTCAAGCCGGCGAGCGTCACGGCCTGGTCGGTCCCCCTCTCTCGTGCTTTATGCCTCCCTTCCAATTGTGGATTTTTTAGGTTGAGGTTTTGGTTCATGTGGTTCTAACGTTTTAAATTCTCTTCTTTTCTGGGTCCTGTAGGGTTTATCTTATTGTTAATTACCTTTCCTCTTTGCTCGTTTCCGTTCTTGTTTGCTCAAACTCTAGATACAGATAAGCGCCCCGCAACCACTTCAATCATTGTCTTAGCCGTACTGTCCCATGTGAATTTCTACACGAACACAACCAGAATCTTAATTTGTTGATTTGAATTGCTTGATTTGACTTTGGCGAATTGAAAAGGTCATTTGGGCTTTGTTTTAAGCGTAAAGTTGTACATTTATAAGTTTTCAAGGTATTTAGAGTTCGTATTCATGTGGGGTATTCCGGATTGAAACATTGTTCTGTGATAGTTGATGTCAGGTTATGCAATTTCTTCACTTGCACCCTAAATTTTTGCTGCCCATGATTTTCTGGATGCTTTCTTCATAAGAAGATAACGGGCTGATACTGAGAAATGCATTTGGTACACTGATTGTTTCATAGAATTCCTAGAAACTTGTGATAATTGATGGGAACAACAATGCGAGGGTTTCAATTTTGATTACTCTTGATCAGGTACTTGAGAAGATACTTAAGCATTTTGGTTGTTCAATGAGATCAGGTACTGTACGAGTCTATACCATATTTTGATACAGAAATGACTTTAAACTTCTCAATGATGGACTAGAGGTCACAGAGAAGACAGATTTATCTCAATTGTTCGGTGGAATAGACAACTTAGATCATTGTTTTGACCATCCCTCTTTACTAGTATGATTTTTTTTTTTTTTTTGGGGGGGGGGGGGGTAAGAAAATTGTACATTTGCTATTGCAGCTGAAAGCTCACTGGTTTGAGTTGTGTAAATAGTCTCATTGACAAGAAAGTATAAGGTTTCATACAAAAAATTACCTTCTCTTGATTCTTGCAAGGTGTGGAGCCTCATGCAATGGGAACACTCTTTTTGAGGGTGAGGCTTGGTAGCAACAATAAAGTTGCTCTTTTGTGACTAGAACCTAGGGCATCTCCGCTTTGCAATGGTATATTTATACATAGCCTTCCTCTTTCTTTCTTTTTTTTTTTTTTTTGGCAAAGAGGTTGAATTGTTAAAATAGGCTCTTTAAAACAAAATTAAACCAGGGAAACATTGCATACAAAAAAGAAACTCCCTCAAAAAAGAGCCTCATGCATTGGGGATGGCCCTTTTTTTGCTGTGGTCTTGATCTTCTTTAGATATGCATCTCCTTCCTCTCACGAAAATCAGGCCCTCAAATGGACCACTTTTTGTGATGTTTCCATAGTTGGATAAGTTTCAGTTTAAAGAGACATAAATGCAGGAAATAGAAGTGTTGCCCCTTAGGGATAGTCTAGCATCTTGGGTTTAGTCCTCAAAATAAATGACCAAAATTCTGAGTCACCCTAACTTAATTATTTGGGGTCAATTGAGAAAAGATTAAAGACAATCATATGAGATTTCCCATCTGTAACAAACCAATTTTCCAATTTAGACAATTGATTAGATTGAGTTTTGAGGTCCTAAAAAGTATAGGGGCCTAAAATATGCCATTGAACTTGTGAGAAAGGGCATTACAGCCTCCAATTTGAAGGATGACATGGCTTTATGAAGAGCCTGCTAGAGAATGATGATATCAGTAGTTGCCATATAGCAAATGTTGATGCTTGATTAGCATGTATTTCCTGCCTTCTTGAAAGATATTCATTTGTGTCTATTTTATTCTTGAAGCTGCTTTTTAGCATGGATTGTTGATTCTGCAGCATAGCAACTTACTTTTCTGGCTTATGAAGCAAAGGGTTAATTATACCAATGGTCCCTACAATTTATCCTGAGTTTTATTTTAATCCCTGAGAAGTCTTAATTACACTAAATCTAACCATTAATTTTTCAAAACTTGCACAGCTAATCCAACTGAAAACACCAATTAACAAATTGGAAAAAAATCCGACATGAGGAGCAAAATAGTAAATTAGAATTTAATGCTTCTTATTCTCGTAACTTTGCATTTACGTAGATGCCAACTAAGGTAACTCACTAAAAGATCTCATTGAATTAATTATCCTATTGATCGCAATTCACTCTCTCCTTTTATAATGCGAACTTGTAATCTTTCATAAAACCACCTTTTATTACTATATCAGTACCCATCTTATAATTTCATTTGATCATTAATCTTTGAAACATTTGGGTTTAACGTGGAGAGGTAAGGAGATGAATGTGGAAATAGATTGTCACGACCCGAAGGATCCCCAAGGATATATTAGTAATACATGTCAAGTGTTTTCCTTATTAGTTGCATTAGTTGCATTTTTTGTTGTTGTTGTTAGCATTTTCAATTGTAAGCCTATAAATAGGCTTGAGTAGTTAGAGGAAGTTAGCTTAATGAATGATTTGAATTCTCTCATTTTTTCTCTCCCAATTCTCCTAGTTCTTTCTCCCGTCTTTCTCTCTTCTTCCTCAATTCTGTCTGTTCTGTTCTTTCCTTCCCATCTGCCCTATCTTCCTTTAGTTCTTACCAAATTCCTTCCTAGACCCTAGGCAAATCCTAGGGTCGTAACATAGTTGTAGATTGGTGAAGAAATAGAAGCACATGGGGATTCTCTATCCAATTTGTTAAATGTTATCAATTGGACTAGGTTTTTTTTTTTAAAAAAAAAATTAAAGGTTAAATTTGATGGATACAGGGAACAAAACACTTCGAATGGTAGACCTTTGGTGTATTTAACCTTAAAGAAAAATATACAGTTGGCCCTTGGAATCCACAAAATGCAGGTAGACCAGAACAATTGTGATGCTATTTGTTGGCTGATCTTGATGATTTAGATCCAAAGAATGGGCATCCCATTAGGCAAGTTGTTGCAGTTGATTACTAGGTTAATTACTAGTCACATTAAGTGCGTCCCTTTACCTCAGATTCTTTGTATCCGGAGATTATACTTTGAACTAGTATGTTGCCTTGATATTTATCTTTGTGATTACTTTTGTCTTGTTCATCTATTTTGGTTTGTTAGTCTTTTAGACTTATGAAAGATCAAGCTATGCATAATTATTGAACTTCAGTTCTAATTACCTGTTTGGTTGTCTCAATGATCTGACACATTTTGCTGAAGTTATTAATAATGGATATGGTTCTTATGTATTAGTTTTTTTTTTGGGACTTTTAGATATATTATACTTTTTGGCTGGTTTTACTTGTTTGGCTGTTATTTCTGCCAATCTATTCTTTCATTGAGCCTCAGTGCTTCTTTATTCAGTTCTTGTGGTTTTTACTTTTGGTTTGCAGGAGAAACTTTATAATTGGATTGTGAGACAGCAAGAAGATGGACCAAGAGTGAATACAGTTGATATAGTCACATACCTACAGGTTTTCCTTCTTTGCATTCATTCACGAGTCTCTCTCTTCTGCCTTACTTTCATGTGGCGTTCATTTTAGCCTTTTGATGATTTGAATTTGATGCAGTCATTTTTGTTCTAGGTTTGATATATTTGTTCTTTCATATATTCTGTTGCATTTAGGAAGCACTTGGATAATGGAAATAGGTACTTGGAATTTGTGATTTGTGAACTCATACATGAGATGGGCTAATGCTTGAAATCTTTATGGATGCTTGTTTTGCATTTGCATAAGTGTGGTGTTTGTCTAAATACTTGTATACATTCCTGGTGAATCGGCTCCCTTATAATGTGCTGGCAAATAATTCTCACACATTTGACATAAAATTGGATAATCCTACCATAGAGTAAAGGAAAATCAAGTATAAGCAGACATCTAGGCAGTCTGGTTTTCTAACACATGGAAGTAAAGGGTTTTAGTCCAATTTGATAACTGGAGCCTTCTTATATCCACTTCGTATTTGGTAATCCAGCTTGAAGTTATAACAGCTGCTTTCTATGTTGCCACCCTGTCTTTTTTATGATTGGATGGTACTCTGTCACCTGTTTTACTGAGCATCCTCAGCTCTAATATCATACAGCTCTGTCAATGCAAGTAAAATGCGTGACCTGTCTTCAAGAAATTCTTATGTTTGCTATTGTAGATGTTGGAGCAAACCCATTGGGCTTGTAAATGTTTGAACTCTTTTTATCATTATCATACTGAAGGGGCATATCCACATTGTTACTTGAGCACTGGTAGACGTTCTGGTCCAATATTGTAAATTGAATACATGTATTTTAAGTATTTGCTTTCATTCATATTGAGCATACTAGCATGTAGAGGTAAATTTTCATTCCTATTTTGGATGGTTAATGCAATGAGCCCTATAGGGTAGGTGAGCCCTACAGGATTCAGTGGTAGGCATTTCCAAATATTAGTTAGGAGAGAATCAAGGAAACCATGAGAGACAGCTAAGAGAGAATGTCTCTTGAACCTTATGAGGATTTGGAGAGACCAAGGATGCACTCCCGTAACTTTCCTGCCTCCCCAGGGATAAGTGTTTATGGGTAACCAGACCTAAAGGATGAGCTCATCTCATGTTGATGTGAAAACTTGGGATACGTGCTCATTGATCAATTAATTAAAGGCATGGGTGCCCTGGCAAGGGAGGGGGCTAGTGCTATCAAAATCTCTAACCTGCATCACTCTTAAGTGGCTGACAGTCCACAAGACTCTTGAGGTTCCAGGTTAGGTTCCTCAATCTTATCTCCATTATAGGGGCTTTAGCTAGGTAATCTTCTGACAAGCTGCAATTTTTTAAGTTATTGTGCTTGGAGGGCAAGGCCTTGAATGAAGCATCAGTGGACTTGCAGCTATTTTTTGGTGATGGAGAATGTACCCTGATAGAGATTCCTCATCTGAGCGGAAGGACCCATAAACGCATCTTCTTTGAGTGGGTGAGGTGAAGTCTGGATCCTTGGCTCAAAGGTAGGACATGTGCATTACATCTGGACCAGTCTAATTCTTAGGAGGAGAGGCTTGTGGAGGTCATTGATGGGTTTACTTGCCACATAACAAGTTGGAGCCATTTAGGATAGGAGTCCTGAAGATAGAGGAGCATGCTTGTTGTTGGAGAACTTAGCTCGTGACATGGAAGTCTGGATTGAGCCATGTTGAGGATTGAAGTGAACATACCTAGACTCGGTCTTTTTGTTGTTTAGTTTCTAATTGGTTTATTTTCCATGCTAATAGCAGTCTGAGAAACAAAGAAAAAGTTTTACTGGTTGCTTTTGTGTACAATGTTTCCTGAATCCTGATAGGTAAAATAACATTTCCCACGATAGAACATGACAGTGGTGAACAAGATGTGAGTTTCTTAATTTTGCTAGAACTAAGTAGTCCATACTCCAAAGAACCTTTGGTAGGCATTTGGTTATCCATTAGTACTGTTGATAAATCTGAGAGGATGCTTTAAAGCGTTGGTTTGATGTTTCTATAGAGTAATAACATGATTGCCTCGAGTTTTTTTTTTTTTTGGGGGGGGGGGGGGTGCCTTTAATGCTAAGGAATATGTCTGTATCCTCTGTTTTTCGTGTGGGATAGAATATCATTTTATAGATTCACCTATTTGGCTCTGTTTTTGGTTGAGGATAGAATATCGTTGTATAGATTCTTGTTTGTGAATGGTCAGATGATAATAATGTTGTATGCCTCATGCTGAGTACAACAACAATTCCAAGCTGTAATCCCACCTGGGATAAGGCAAAGTTGTTATATTTTGTATTTACTTTGACAACTGCTTAGCTTTGACATTAATTTCTGTAATCTGTTGGTTATGTTATGCTCTCACAAAGTGAGCCTATTTATGATTTCATCAATGGCTCTGCCAACCAGGTAGGGGTATCATTCTTCTAAACTCAAATGAAAAGGTCAGACAGCTTATTATTTCCACTGGGATATCCTTGAGACTATGCAATTAACTATATCAATACTTCTGTAGAATGAGCTTGACTATGGGATAGAAGATGCACCTATGTCCCCCAGGCTGCCATTCCAGCACCAACTTCCTCAAACAGCAATGCATTCGACAAACACTGGGTTCTCAGTTTCTTCTAGCTCATTTGGTCAATTAACTGCTGGACAGGGGCTTCGGGGGCATTCAGATCATCAACCCAAGAACTCTGTTTTCTCTAATGCTCTTTCAAGTCCAGTGCGTCGCGGCCTTCAGCAGTATCACATGCCACCAACTGGTTTCTGTTCAAGCAACATTATGCCATCTGGAAACGTAGTTCAAAGTCATGAAAGTGTTTACCCTCCTCATCAAGTGACCAGTGTCCCCGGCTCTACTGATTCCATGGACATTCATACGGACAGCCCTGGACGGGAAACTTCTTACTGAAGTCTTTGCCGGCCTCACCTCCTAAAGTTAAAAAGACACCGAAAGACAGCGTCTCCCTATAAAATATGTATGCTGGGGCCATGCTTCTTGTTCAGCCATGCAAGATGAAAGTGTGAGGAGCAATGAATAATTCTGTCTCCTTTTACTCATCAATTCGCGAGCAATGTTAAGGTTCTCATTGAAGACATAACATATTAGGGGGCATGTTTTTTTTTTTCTTGGGCTTATAGTTGTTAGCTTTTAGTTTGCCATGACTTCTGGGTGTGTCCTGGTTCTGGTTCTGGTTATCCTACCATAAGCTCTTCTCTATTGCTTACATATTTCTTGGTTCTCTTTGGTGATAGTTCATATATTTATGTATATATTCATGCATATATTTAAGGACCTTACTTCCCCTTCTTGAAATCTATGGTTCCAAATCTATTGGGGATTAACTTCTGCAGACTGGATAATGAGTCTCTGTGACTCTCTCTCTCTCTCTCTCTCTCTCTCTCTCTCTCTCTCCCTGTGGAACATCATAATACAACGTTGCAATCTGCTCAGCCCTGCTCAATGCTAAGCTTTGCTGTTAACATAACATTTATGTTAAGGCCCCATAAAACATTAAGGCCCTGTCTGGCTATGTTTTTTCCGTAAATTTATGGAGCCAACTACAATAGCTTAATAATTATAACACCTGTCTTATACCCACGCTGCTGCTGCCGCTGCCAAGCAATGGCCAAGGAAAATGTTACCTTCTTTTCTATGATCTGTCTGCTAAAGTTTTTGGATTTATTAAATGTAAAATAAATATAAGAGAGTTATCTGGTAAGCTTGTATAAGCGTGTGTGTGTATCTCTAAACATAAAAGGAGATATAAAACAAACAGTCCCTAAGCTGTTGAGAATGGATTCCTTGTTCCAAACTCGTCTTCTTGCTTCGTGGCGGAGAAAGCTAGCCGGAGATTCCAGGATTATTACACTAATTGGCCGGCCAAAAGCAGAGCAGCGACAACCATATGTTTTCCTATTTTTTCTCATGCATATTCCAGATCGTTTTGATCGAAACGCTCAAACAATCAATGCTGTCAATACCATTTCACTAGCATATAGGCATCTCGACCAGCTGTTATCTGAACTCAGAATGCGATGGGATGTGTTCAGGCCAAGGGGGCAATGCACACGCCGCCTCGCCGGGCTGAGATGTTGAAACTACAAAATGGGTGTTTGAAAGATGGTGGCGTTGCTAAAAAACAGGATCCTTTTGATGGCGGTGTTAATGGAGTTCTCGGTTGGGGAGGAGGGAGGGGGATCAATAGAGAAGACGAGAGTGATGAAGTTAATATTTCACGAAGGATTACAGTGAAGAAGAATGGTGCAGATGAGGTTTTTGATGGATGGCCAAAGTGGCTTGTAGATAACATCCCGAGAGACGTGTTAGCTGGCTTGGTCCCAAAGCATATTGATTCATATGATAAGTTAGCTAAGGTGAGTGTGATGCCATACGTTTTTTTTTTTTCCCTTGCTTCTAATATTAGCAAATCGAGTTGAACCGGCTTTGATGATAGCTAAGTGTTCGAGGAATCTATTTCTGTGACTGGTTTTGTGCTTTGCAGGTGGGCCATGGAACATATAGCAATGTGTATAAGGCTAGGGACAGGGACACTGGAAAGATTTTTGCTTTAAAGAAGGTCCGCTTGGATACCTCTAAGCCAGAAAGTGTGAAGTTCATGGCAAGAGAGATCATAATATTAAAGCACCTAGACCATCCAAACATCATTAAGCTTGAAGGTCTAGCCATGTCAAGAATGCAATACAGTCTTTACTTGGTCTTTGATTTCATGCCATCAGACTTGGCGAAAATTATTTCCAGTCGGGAGGGCAAGCTTGCAGAGTCACAGGTTCAAATCGAACTCTCTTTTAGGCTGTGAAGTGAATCAAGTATGATCTCTAGTAAATAATTATATGCCATTGGCCTTTTTGACTACACATGAGGAGATTGTGACTGGGAAAAAGTAATTTGAGCCAACTTGTTTTTAATCATGTCTACAAATGGAGAAGTCCCAGAAAACTGAAATCAGGTGATTGGCGCTTTCTGTTGAAGGCTTGAGAAAAAGAAATGCTTGTTTTCCATTACTGAACTAGTACAAAGAAATAGGGAATACTTTAACTTGGAAGATCTTTGTCTCAATTTATTATTTCTTAACTTACAATTTCACTAAAGGGCTTTCCTAGTTTGTGGCTCAAGGGAGGTGCTTTTGAAAGAGGTTGTTTCCAGCACTCGAACCCATATCATTAGATAAAATTTCACTATTCATTCTAAATCAGAAGTAGGGTAGGGATTTGTGATGTTGCAGTTCCTAAAGCTGTATCAAATAAATGAGAACGCTTTTACTTGATGCAGGTTAGATGCTACATGCAGCAGCTACTTTCAGGTCTCCAGCATTGCCATGAGAAGGGAATTTTACATAGGGACATCAAAGGATCCAATATATTAATAGACAAAAGTGGAATGCTAAAAATTGGGGATTTCGGGCTGTCTAATTATTTCCAACCTAGACAAAAACGCCCTCTTACAAGCCGAGTTGTGACACTCTGGTATAGGGCTCCAGAACTAATTTTAGGATCCACAGATTATGGAGTTGGGATTGATCTTTGGAGTGCAGGATGTCTATTAGCAGAGATGTTTCTAGGAAGGCCAATCATTCCTGGTAGGACAGAGGTAAAACTTCTCTGCCAATTAATACCTAGGAGGGGGAGGGGTGTGGAAATATCCAGAGACACCCTGGAAAAGAAGCCCATGTTGTTTCATTTTCAAAAGTATTTTAAGCTAGCAATTTCCTCGTGGGTTCTTTCTTAAATCACTTACAAGTAGTGAGTGCCTAAAGAGCTCCAAGAAATATTTTCTTTTTCTTCTTTGAATTCGTTTTCATTATTATTTGTAAGAAAAACTGTTCATTTTGTTTTGAAACATTTCTGGCTTCAGAAATTTCCTTTAAGGTGCTTCATAAAATATCTTGCAATAATCCACTCTAAGCTTATTAAGCTTTTTGAATACCTAGGTTGAGCAACTTCACAGGATTTACAAGCTCTGTGGTTCACCGTCTGAGGATTATTGGAAAAGAATGAAACTACGCACAACCTTTCAACCACCACAACGCTATAATCCTAGTTTTCAAGAAGTTTTTGCAGGCTTACCCACCTCTTCTTTTGGCCTATTGACCACACTGCTGTCTCTGGACCCAGCATATCGAGGAACTGCTGCTTCTGCTCTCCAGAGTGAAGTTAGTTCAATTTCCCAATTTGTACTGTTCATTAGTTCCACGTTCTGGACTTGGGAAGTGTTGAAAGACTATAACATTCAAGTATTTGTTTGTTACGTGAGATGATAATTCAGACTTGCTGGAGATCCATATAGTGTCTCTGATCTTTTGAAACAAGTATTGGATAATTCATAAAGCAGTTACTGGAGAAAAAAAGAAATGGTGCCTGCAATGGTTTTAAGAACCAGTTAAACAATAGTGGCGTGCAGAGAATTTAAAAAAACAAAAGATATATATCATAGAAGAGCCCTTTTAGATGCAGTTATGTGAGCAAAACTGTTATCTATACTGATATTGCCTGTTTTTCCCAAACATGGATACTCTTAATTGACTGATTTTCATATTTAGTGAGCGAAGTACTAAAAAAGATAGTTACATCTTCCATGGCGGCATAGCTGTTATCAATGGAATGTCTTCAAATTGAAACCAACATAAAAGGAATCTAATTCATCTCTTGTTTGTTTATTCAGAGTGTTTTCTTCTAATCTTATCAGGTCTGTCAAAGGAATGTAATTACAAACTGTCCTTTGCCGTTGGCTAGTAGAAATTCGTAAAGGTTATAAGTAATAGCTTACCTGTTTGCTATATTTATCCCAAATTATAAAGATTTCACTTGAAGTTTGGTTATCTAGGAGTTGAATCTTAAACTGCTTTAGGATTTAATGTTCCCTTGTTTTCAATATATTTTAAGTACTTTTTTTTTTTTTTTTTTCATTTTACAGTTCTTTGCTGAGGAGGATGAACTAATTCAGACCAAGGATCAGAACATGTTCTCTCTCTCTCTCTCTCTGTATGTTACTTTCATCCATTAATTTTGTTTAGAATGTACTCAATTCTACTAGGAACGTTACCCCTCGAATGGAACAAAATGTGGAGTATCACTCTGTTAAAAATACATGTCAGTCTTAAAAAATGCAGTAATACAAATGGAACAAAATGTTATCATTCTGTTAACATGCAGATCAATCTTAAAAAATGCAGTGATTCATAACTATTCTTCTCTGTTCCCATTTTCCTCATATCAAGAATAGTACACTACAATTAGCAATAGCAAAGAGCAAAGCTTCTACCCCTTCCAAGTTGTTACCTTGATATTCTTTTTAGCTTAAATGGCAGCAAGAAGTAATCCACTGATATGACTGCCCCAACCTTTTGGTACATGCATCTCTTATCCTATGTTGGGATCTTGTGTTTGTGGAAAGGGAAGGGAAAGAAAGGGATGGATAAGAAAATTAATAAAATCAAGACTCGTCTCAAATGGAACCATTAGATACAAAGATGTCATAGTAGGAAAGTATGTAAATTTATTCTATTGCCGCAGTGAACATGAACCAAATTAGTCTATAAAGCACACCAAGTATCTGTTTCCAAGTAACATTTAGATGCCTTGTGTGAATATTTCTTACACTTCTCCTCTTCTATAGGAATAGGGCTCCCAAAACAAAGCAACAGCATGGGAGAGTTGATGAAGGCATTGAAAGAAAGAATTCACTTACCAGAACAGCCAAAGAAGGCTTTGGATCTCCAAAAGAGGTAAATTGCACTCTGTATTTAGTCAGCAAAGCTTAATGACAGTTAATAATGAAGTACTTTATTTTTCCATATTAATTGGAATTTTCTGGAGTCATCCTTGAGGAAAATGACTTTGAAAGGTGCTGGAAAAGGAATTCACTCATTCAAATTAGGATGAAATATATCACAGATCAAACATTTATTTTCAGGTTCCTAGATAATGTTTCATTTTGATTTTATATCAGGTTTGCATCAAAGTAAAGTTATCGGAACATATATCTTGAAATATTGTTGTTATCCTTTCTTTAGTGAAACTAAGAAGGACTATTTTGAAGACCATCCATGCATAGTTGTAGGATGCCCCTTGGAATGTTGAGTTATAGTCTGGTAATACACTAGTTTTAAGATAGACCCCCCACATTTTGCTTTTCAAGTTGTTTACATGGCCAAGCTTCATACATATTTTATATATGAATATATATTATCTCCATTGTTCTTTACTAGGAGATACATCAAGCTCAATAGAGAACATTCATTTGTGAATCTGCTTTTAGACTCACCTTTCACCAAATTATGTTGCTCATTCAAGGGAATAGTTGTTCTGTTGGCTTGGCTTACACTTTTTCTTACTTTATAAAATCTCTACCTGTTTATACAACAATACAGTATCAAGTCTTAATTCCATTAGGCATAGATTTAGCTCGTTAATCATCTCTATCTATAGTCATATCTTCAAAGCTCTATTTGATATATTAATTCTCTTGTATCATTGGATCAGGCATGTAATGCAGAGCCAAACTTGCAGAGCCAAGAGATGGGTAGAACTGCAACTAAAACATGCTCTAGTAGAAAACCAAGCAGAACTGATGGGCAGACTCCATATCCATTTCCATATTCAGATTTCCATTCTAATGGAAACCGGGCTGCAACGATTGAGGCACATCCTAATGCCATGAAGAACATAAAGAACTATCCCCTCTCGCTTGGTGCCACAGCAGATGACGGCAACCACATCAAGATTGGAGAAAACAAATTGGTTAAGGGAAGGTCATTGTCTACCGTTGATTTTCGAACTACTGGTATGGCAAAGATATCAAAACTGTTTGAATTGACAGATAACTAGCTCGTGAAAATGTCACCCAGGCCCCGTTTCACAATCACAAGTTACACACTTCCAGCTTGTCTAGAAGCATTACCTTGTCTTGTTCTTGCAGATTTGCTCAAGAAGTGTTCTATGAAAATTTAATCATATTTAGCTCTACATTTGATTGGTGAGCTATATTTCATGTAACTAACTTTTTCTAGTGAGATTAAGGCTTGATATGTTGAAACACATCATTGGCTATCTTCTGTATTAGTATCATTTTCCATTTATCATCATTGAATATACATGACATTAAGTATAGCATGCTTTCAACAACCATAAGCACACTTGCCATATTTGATGATTCCAGTTACCTCTTTTTATCAATAATTGAAGAGGTCTTTATCCACTTCTTCATGGATGATTTGAGCTTACCTTCTACCATAATAATAAATTAATCTGCTCTTCTAGCATTATACATGGTACAGTAATCAAAATTAATTATTTATTTATTACCAGAAACTACAAGTGTGTCTTAAACCAATTGGGCCTTTCCTAGTGGCTGCCACCTATTCATAACTGATAATCACAAAACCTAAAACCCAAGGATAAGCTGGGAAACTTGTCCTAAAATGACCCTTAATTGACCCCAATTCCATGTGTTCGGTCACAGCACTTCCGCCAAACAGGACCACGCTAGTCTCGTTTCATGAAATGGGTCATCCACTCACACACACTCAGCCGAAGATAAGAGTGAGACCAACTTTCTCAATTGAGAGCTACAGAAGAGTGGCAGGTAAGAGTTTTGCCATATTGTATAAGCATCCAATTAATTATGCCTGAGCTATTTAAACAGCAGGCAAATTTGATACCATTTGACAGTAATATACATGCAGCTTCAATGAAGTTGACATAATCAAAATGTACCCACTTCACTATACATAAAAGGTAAAGGCAGACGGAAAACCAAAAACAACAGAGATCAGGCTGTTGCCTACAAAAAGTAACCAAGAACTGCAATCAAGAATAAGCCTGTCAAGTCACACAGTGGCTGAAAAAATCTGCACCGTCTTCAACGTCATCAGTTTTTATACTCCCGCACTGTGCCATTAGTATTCTGTACACTCTCTTTGAGCAGATCTCACCTAGTCTTCTGTCCTCACCAAGTAGTCCTTCTACTGTCAAATCCTGAAGCAAATACTCTTTCTCGTGCACCTGCCCATCGAAATGAGAGTCAATTTCCAACTCAAAATTTCCATTAATGGTCCTTCCATAGGCAAGAGGGCAGGGAAAGAAAGAATAAAGGTTGATTTATGATAAGAAAACGGGATGTACATACTTTACAAAGCAACAGCTGTGCTTAATTTTACAATTTCAGAAACAAGTAATCAAGAAGAAGACGCCTCTAATTTTATAATAGAGAGAAGTTGATTTATCTATGTTGTTACTATTAGCTAACAAGTTCCCTTGATACTTGATGTCAAATTTTTCTGGAAAATCTTGAAGAACCTAACTACAAAAATAGTTCAAACTCAAGAAAACTAAATATCCGAGTGTCCCACCATACTTGAACCTTCACATACAACATTCATACAATTAGCAAGAAGAAAAATGAACTGTTGGTTTTACAAATGTCTATACTAGGTAGGCTTTTCCTACTAGTTGCAACCTGTTCATGCATGCATTACTAAATTGTCATCAGCATCAGATAAATCCTACAGATCCATCAGGATGAAATCCCAAAAAAACCAAGGTAAACAAATTACATTTTCCAAACAGCTAAACATCAAGAATCAACAACAGGTTCCTAGCTTCCTCAAAATTTGGGAAGATCAACAAAAATACATTTTACTTAATCCCAAGTCCTTCACAGCTTGCTAAAGATTGAATTTCAGCAAAATAGCCCATTAACATTCTTCAATCATTAAATGGGCTATCCAAGAGAAGCGACGAAAGTTAAACCAATTCAACAGGAAGGGGCGCATGCTAAAGAGAGTGTAACACAAACATTCAAAGAGAAATTTCAGTTTTCTATATTACCCACCGATTTATTTGGATCCAGGTAAACATTCAGAAGAGATTTCATTGTGGGATATTTCTTCCAGATAGCAATTGCAAATCGTGGTTGTACCTTTGGGATAGCAACCAATGCTTTTAACCTGAAGAAAAAGAAAAAGGAAAAGATAGTCATAAGCACATAAATGAACTTCCAAACAGTTATCAAATCAAGGCATGGAAATTGATGTTTTGCATTTGATATGGTTTTGATGATGAAAAACAATTGTATTTTAATGATGAAATTATTTTGTTAATGGTTATTAACTTGGTGCTCCAAATTACTTTTATATGTTCTATTAAACACCAAAATGAAAATCAATTTCATCATGCAATCCAATGCCAAAAATCTTGTAATAAATTTTTTATGGCTTTTGGAATATTATGTTTTATTTGGTTAAAATGTGTAAAAATTTATTTAAAAGATTTTTTATCGTTGCTACAGTGAACAGTGAACACTGATCGGACCGTTGTGAACAGTAATGGGGATGCCTAAAAACATCATTCAAGGATGCTCTTAAGACAACCAAGAAGCAAGAATAAATTCATTTGAGCTAATATTTGTATTTTTACTTCTCCATTATACTTGTGCTTTCATTTTTCTCTCAAAAGACTTTGATTATCATTTTGTTCAAGCCTTGTGTTTATTATTGAGAGATCTTGTAACTAAGAGATTCATCTCTTGACTTTTTTTTCTATACATTTCTTGTATTTCCTATCTTGTGAGCTAGAGAGCCTACCGGGTGTTGATAGGAGGTTATAATTCCTAGCGGTTTAAGCTAGATGGCCTACTTGTGTATAAATAGGAGGTTTGTATTTCCTAACGGTTTATGTTAGAGGGCCTATTGGGTTTGGTAGGAGATTTAGTGGATTGATTTGAAAATCCTTAGTGAGAAGTTAAGGTAGTGGATTAGGTTTGGTTTACCCAAACCACTATATATCGTTGTGTCCCTCTTGCATTTATTTTAATTGCATTTCATTGTTTTCATATTTATCTTTCAAAACCTCCCAAAAGGTTTTAAATTTCTCAAACACCCAATTCACCCCCTCTTAGGTTGTAGTGCCATTGCTATACAATTATAATAATTGGTATCAAAGCCTAACTCTTTGTTTTAAGATCTAATAACCTAAGGAGAGATCCATGGCATTTATGAAGGTTTCCATGTACAAGGTTATCCTATTGACATGACACCTTATTTTGATGGCTCATGTTATGATTTTTGGAGAAAAATAATTTGTGTTTTCATGACATCCATTGATTGTTATTTGTGGAATATTGTGAAAAATGGTTTTGTTTCAAAACCAAGGTTGGAATGGGATGATCATGACAAAAAAAATTTCTCTTTAAATATTAGAGTTATGAATATTTTACAACATGCCTTAAGTGATAATATTTATATTAAAGTTTCTAAGTGCTCTAATGCTAAAGATATATTGAATACTCTTGATTCAATTTATCATACTAACCAATCTTGTGAGCTTGTTGATAAAAATTTACAGGTTGGAAATCTTTTGAAACATCAAAGAGAGGAGAAAGAAAGCTCCCATGCCTCTAGTGAAGAAAGCTCAACATCAAATATGTGCTTCATAGCCAAGAAAGAAGAGGAGATAACATCTACTTCTACTTATGTTATTGATAAATGTGATGATATTGAGAATGATTTTTCAAAAGAAGAGCTATTAAATGCTTTTAATGATTTATATGTCAATTTCGGAAAACTATGTTTGAAAAACAAAACTCTTCAAAAACAATTGGATTTATTGTCAAATGAATTGGAAGTTTTGAGATCAAAGAATGCATATTTGCTTGCTTCCAATAAAGAATTTTCATTGGAAAAAGATTTGAAAGAAAATCAATTGGATTCTCCTAATAGTACTTTGAATGAGAAATCTATTTTAAATAGGAAGATTTCAAATTCACATGATCATAAAAAAGGTGTTAAAAATTTTAATAATCAAAGAGCTAATGTCAAAAGCTCATCTTTACACACCTCTCATGATATTAAATGTTTTTATTGTTGCAAGATAGGGCATATTGCATTTTGTCGTCCTTTTAAAAGAAAATCATCTAGTGGTCCTAAAATGAAATGGATTCCTAAGGGAACTAAGGTATCTAATATTTCTCATACTAAACCCCACGGATCCAAACATGTTTTGATACCGGAATATTCTCATTTTAAGAGGAATATGCATAAGGATAAAAAGAAAACAAATTTCAAACAAAAATCCTTTGCTTCACATCCTAGCTTTTGGTATTTTTTTATAAACAAAGGTTTTGTACGAAACTATCCAAAGATTTTAAAACAAGTATTGGTTCCTAATGGAACTCTCCATGCTAACAACGGTGAACCCAAAGTGGTTTGGACACCAAAAGTTTGTGGATAATTATTTTTGCAGGTTTCGCTTGACATCCAAATGAGATTCCAAAGTCAAAATTTTTATGGATGAATCAAGCATGAAGGAAATGGGGATGAAGAAGAGGTTCAACCCCAAGTGATGAATTGCCATCTAAGAGTAAGAAAGATTTTATCAAATTAAAATCTTGGTGGTACATTTTTATCCCTAAACTTTTTATATTTATGAGTTTTGCTTTTATGTTTTTGATGAAAATTTGTATTCAAAATTTCAATCATATTGATTTCTCAAATTAAGGGGGAGTTATAGTATCTAAATAATTTTAAAATCCTTGATGACTACATTGATTAAGAGGGAGAATATATTTTTGATATATGTTAATAAGGGAGAGTATTAATGTTTTATCTTTTCCAAATACGTTCTCAAATGCGTTGTTGTTTTACCCAATTCCCATCCTGTCTAGTGATAAAATTCTTTTTGATTTATGACAAAAAGAGGGAGATTTTTGGGTTTTTCATAGTGGTTTTGTCATCATAAAAAAAGGGGAGATTGATGTTTTGCATTTGATATGGTTTTGATGATGAAAAACAATTGTATTTTGATGATGAAATTATTTTGTTAATGGTTATTAACTTGGTGCTCCAAATTATTTTTATATGTTTTATTAAGCACCAAAATGAAAATCAATTTCATCATGCAATCCAATATCAAAAATCTTGTAATAAATTTTTTATAGCATTTGGAATATTATGTTTTATTTGGTTAAAATGTGCAAAAATTTATTAAAATTTTTTTGTACCGTTTGCTATAGTGAATAGTGAACAATGAATAGTGATTCGACTGTTGTGAATAGTATTGGACTATTGTGAGCAGTAATCCGACCATTGTGAACAGTACGACTATAAAAATGGCTAGTTTCTTTTGAAGCTCCTGGGATGCCAATAAATACCATTCAATGATGCTCTTAAGATAACCAAAAAGCAAGAATAAATTCATTTTAGGTAACATTTATATTTTTACTTCTCCATTATACTTGTACTTTCATTTTTCTCTCAAAAGGTTTTGATTATCATTTGTATCATTTTGCTCAAGTCTTGTGTTTATTATTGAGAAATCTTGTAACTAAGAGATTCATCTCTTAGACTCTCTTTCTATACATTTCTTGTATTTCATAGCTTGTGAGCTAGAGGGCCTACCGGGTGTTGGTAGGAGGTTGTAATTCTTAGTGGTTTAAACTAGAGGGCCTACTTGTGTATAAGTAGGAGATTTGTATTTTCTAGCAGTTTATGCTAGAGGGCCTACTGAGTTTGATAGGAGATTTAGTGGAATAATTTGAAAATCCTTAGTGAGGAGCCAAAGTAGTGGATTAGACTTGGTTTACCCGAACCATTATAAATCATTGTGTCCCTCTTGCATTTATTTTGATTGCATTTCATTGTTTTCATATTTATCTTTCAAAACCTCCCAAAAAGTTTTAAATTTCTCAAACACCTAATTCACCCCCCTCTTGGGTTGTAGTGCCATTGCTATATGAGTTTTAATAGAAATAACTTAAAACCAAGCTTTGACTCCAAAGGACATGCTTGAACACAAGTAATTTCATTAGAGCATCATTAATTGATAATCAACTTCTAAGATGGAAGCAAGTTTAAATGAGATTAAGATGTCATCAACTAGTCAACAAAAAAAATACAGAAAGATTTATATGTAACATAAATAAATGTCACCTAACTGAAAAATAAAAAGTCTAATCAAAATCCATTTCTAACCAAATTGAACATCCTATTGAAATTTTAAAATATAATATAAAATACCTAGTGTTGAAGAGGGAAAGAAAATGTCAATCCAATCAAAGCCCATCTTGTTTGCATTATAAATTTATAGTTAATTAAGCAATCACGCTTCAGATGAAGAAGGCATGTAATGCATGAAGTTCCATTTCATTGCAAAGAACATGGAAAGAAGGCGCAGCAAAAAACAAAATCTTAATTACTAGCAAAAAAAGAATATGTTCAAGCATAGGTGCCATGGTGTGTGCTATTTACAGATGACATAGTGTTAGTGAATGAGACAAAAGAAGGCATGGACACTAAGCTTGAAATATGGAGAAGCACTTTAGAATCTAAAGGATTTAAATTAAGTAGGGTGAAAATAATATTGAATGTGGGTGTAGTAAGAATATAAGTGTGCTGCAAGATGTCATGGTAAAATTGGAAAATCAATGTATACCAAGAAAAGACCAATTTAGATATCTTTGATCAATCATCAAAAAGATGGGGAGATTAACGAGGATGTTACTCCTAGAATTAAGGCAAGTTGGCTAAAATGGGAAAGTGCATATGGTGTTTTATGTGCTGATAAGATTCCAATAAAGACAAAAGGGAAATTTTATAAGACAACTATAAGACCAATTTTGTTGCATGGCACAAAATGTAGGGCAATAAGGTACCAAGATGTCTAAAATATGAGTGTGATTGAGATGGGGATCCTAACATGGATGTGTGTGCTCGTATAAGAAAAGATAAAATTAGAAATGGGGTTATTTGTATGGGCCAGCTCTCCTGGTTGCTGTTGTCCACTCAGATTGGCTGATCCAGTCCAGTTTTAACAACACTGGCCCAAGCCATGGTTTAAACAAAACCAAGCAATTCTCTAGTTTGGTTTGGTTTTCCAAACAATTCTATGGCCCTAGGCTCGCCCTCGAATGCCTTAAGGTCCATAAAATAATACAATATAAATAATGATGAATTCCCACAGGTTGAACAGTTCAAGTTAGAAAATGAATTAATTAGCAACAATGTCAAGCAGTAATCTAATATTTTAAAAACTTTTTGCGACTAGTTAGCAGAACCAAAAAAAAAAAAGAGAAAAGTTGTGATCAAACTTCTAAGCAACGAATGAGAAAGAATCCAGATGTAAGAACATCATCATCTAGTCAAACAGTTCCAATAAATGTCAACAAAAGTACTGTGCATGTTTTTAGCAAAAAAAAAATAAGGAAAAAAGTATTGTGCATACAATTTACCACATCAAATGATGTATAAATATAAAAAGCTCCCTAATATGTTCTAAAACATATATGAAATTTACCAAAAGATCTATTCCATATAAACATGTTATTTTATGATACAAGACCAACCAAGTTTTGAGAAACAAATGAAAGCACAGTCAATTTAATGAATAGTTAGAACATGTATGTAGCAAAGGCTTCTAAATACTTAAAAAAAAACGAATGCAGAAGTCTGGAGTTAACAAAAGACTTGAAATGAATATTCAAATCACATAAGACATGCATATGCATATGAAAAATAAAGTGAATTTTCTGTATAAAGTTTTGCAAGGATTATTTTTTAAGATAAAATAAAAGCACAAATTATGTGTAAAAGAAGCATTGCTGCCAATTGGGGGGTCAAATTATTGATATTTATATTTTTATACTTCATACGTGTGAAGACTATGATCTGATTTTACAAACTTAAAGTTATTGTCATGTCAACAACCATAACCAACAATACAATGACATGTGAACTTATATGATGTCAATTCAAATAATAAGAAAAACCTCATATATTTCAAGATCAAAGATCCAGTAATTTTTTGAAATATATAAAATGCATATCTAGAAAACATTTTAGGTGGTGTGCACCAAAAATTATGAAATTATGTTTGGCCATTTTGTATTCATAAGAAAAGCGAAGATAGTAAGAACTTTGCCTTAGTTTGGTAAAACAATATGATTGTATGTATAGCAGTAATCTTTAACAAGATTAATTTTATGCTGACAAATTGGTGCCAAACTCATGCACAGTATCTCAAAAAACTACTCACCATAAGTTCTTCTTTATTAGATTCTTGTCGATGCAATCATTGGGAATAAGTGATCCATTAGCATAAACAGACAGTTGAGTTAACTTTTTTCTGCAAAGAAATTATGGAAGGAAACAGAATTAAACCAGTATAGTATGGTTGGAAAAGAATCATATTTCATATTCAAGCATTCGCAATTTAGGTGATAGCAGCTCACTTTTGTTAAAAATGAATTACAGCATTCGCAAATAGATAACTTTGTTAACTACCTCACACAAGATAAACATGAAGTGCCTTACTTTTTCTGACTAAAACAGTTCTGAAGTTCTTAGCCTTAAGGTCCTAAAGATTTAAATGGTAATGAATGGAAAATAATGCAAGTAACAAGTGTTGAAGTAGGAATAACACACTGTCAAGTTGGATCTATTAAATCTTCTCAATTATGTGCATCCAATACAATCCAAATCTGCATTATAATTAGCTTTTGCTTTCCAGCAGACTAAGAGTTTTTCCAATTCAGTTACAAATTCACTGACTCCTTCCAAAGCTTAAGATATAAGTAAATGGTTACAGATTCACTATTAATCAACCAACACTTTTAAAAGCAAGTCTTGTAAAGTACTGGGTCGTCAATGTCTCAAGCTAAGAAGCCTTCCATAACATGCAATCTCCACTCACGCCTAGATACACGAGCTCTTTTCTCATGTTTTTCTTTTTCTTTTTTCATTATAAGTAAAAAAACTTAGAGTGGAGTAGTTGATGTAACAAGCATACTTAAAGGTGACAATACAGTTCCTACCCTCTTAAAGGTGAAAGAGGGAAGACATCTAGAAGGCCTTGAATTCACCCAAGCACCGCTGAGGGCATAGCAGACCAGGAGTGTAGCACTATTTGACAGTCAAGAGCTCCAGTCGAAGTGTCATATGCTCCAACTTCAATACTAAATCTCCAAAACCAAGCTGAACCATAGTTGTTTTTTTTTTTTTTTTTTTTTGGGGGGGGGGGCAGTACCTTGAACTGCTAAGAAATAGGTCCACCAATGCATATCAATGATCACATTTCCATTTTCTTCTGAGGAATCTTAGATCACCACCAAAAATGATGTTAAAGACATTGTTCTGAATTGTACAAGCCCGAATATACTTGCTGGAAAAATATTTTATGATATTTTTCTGTAGAGGTCCAGAAGGATTCAGTTTGAGATGGGGGGAATGAGAATAGTGTTTAAGTCCCTAGTGACATGGAGAGAGATGAATTCACTAGCTCGGTGAAGCCACACTACCTTTCATTGTCATTGGGCATTACATGGAAAAGAAATGGTAGATAAGGTTCAGGAAATATATGTTCATGAAAAATAAGAATCAATCTAAACCTCTTTAAATTGTGCATAATAACTAACAAAAATGAAATTATGTCTGCTAAGAGCATATGACCCTCTTTTTTCCTTTTTACTTGCAGATTGGAGCACACATACAAACAAATGCATAACTCCAAAAATATAGTTCAAGTTGTTTTGCAACACATCTACGGAGAAGCTTTGGATATTTTTATTGCAACTTCAAGCATTTATATACATTTTTTATAGTTGCATCTGTATTGGACCTACAGGGCTCTAGTTACAAAGAGGCAAGCATATGTTTGTGTCAGGTAAAAATAAAGGTCTGAATGGACTTGTCGTAGCGAGATCTAAAGATTTTTGCCAGACACAAGAAAGCTGAAAAAAATAAATAAAGTATTGCTTTCAGATAAATAGAGCCTTCACTTGCAAAATATGACCTTGTAGTACCTGAATTGGCAAGAGGCCAAGCTGCAAGTTAAACCTACAACATGTTCAGCTAATTCAGCTTCATCTATGCACTGTCTTGAGTGTACTCGAACGAAATCAGTAGTTAACCTCATTAGTACCTTTATAAAAGACAAAATTTCACATTTCAATATGTATTATATTGAAGAAAAGCCAGCCAATGCAAATTTCTCAAGCTTCTTTACATTCTACTTAACATCCAACCTCCTCAACAGGTGGGCGTCTCCAACTGCTGCAGTTTCCAGGATTTTTATACTGTCCATGTTCCCTAATACATGAAAAATGCAGCTGATAGCTTTAACACAATGGCAATTTGCATACTTTTGTGCTGGTAAAAATATAAATGTGTAACCAACAAGAAGATTACTGGCAAACAAAGGTTCTTTGTTGAACTTATTTGCCTGCAACAGTTAAACAAAAAAGACACCTTTGAACTGACTTAGGAGGTAAAGGAATTGGCAAATTGTTCTAGGTCATCAAATCCATTATTGCTTAGGCAACTGAAAAAATTATAACACTATAATAACAGCACATATTGTTACCAGTTACCACAATATACAAACTTGTTAGTATTGAAAATGCTTATGAATTTGCAGTTGCAAATAGACCAGAATTAAAAAGGCTGAGGTGGGTACATCCAAATGATTTTTGAACATCTGCTAGTTAGACTGAAGTTATGGATAATATTGTCTTTGCAATTATAGACAAACATAAGAATAACCATACATGGAAGACAGACTGTAGCTACCTGATAAAGGAAAAAGGATTGAGGAAACATGTCCAAGAGCTTGCAAAAAGCACCAATGTTTGCATATCCTGTGCATTTTATTGCACATTCAACTTTAAGAATTTCTGAAGGATTGATAAAACGTTATTATGATGGGACCAGCGTGACAAATCATCATTTTCAGCATTCAAGAGTGTCATAAGGACAATCAGTTCAAAACATTAAACAGGCTCCTCATATAAGTTAAAGAAATGGAAGCACGCTGCCACAAACTAATTTTTAATGGGTTTGGCATTTGTCCCCCTAGATTCAACAATCGAAAATAACATAAAAAACACTTTTATCTTTTTCCTTGAGCCAATGGATGACATTCGACATCAAACTACTACTGCCCTCTGTTTGAATTTAACCAGAAGGGATTTGTAACTACCTAATTATTTCTAAGAACCATAAGTAAAGGGATTTATAATGTCTCAAACAACAGGCCACAAAGGAGAACCTAATAAGGATTTTTATTTTTTATTTTGAGAAAAGAACACAATATAGAACTTAGTATTACACAAAAAGGAAGCTGGACAGGGCCAAAGGCCACTAGAGCATTCATGTCATGGCAACGTTCTAAAGATCCTCAGGCCAGTTTTACCCCTTAAGCCCACTGTTGGAAGATTATCCATCTGCAGATCAAGGAGATTATCCAATACCCTGGGCCAATGCTTAATTATGAGTTCACGGTTGAAAGCTTTTCTAGGGTTTGCTGCTCAAGTTAGTACATAATCAACTGTTGAATTAATGCAGAAAAAAACTATCTTCCATCAATGCACCATAATACAAATTGCAGTGGCAATAACTGCAACTAGAATATACCAAATATAGAAGCTCACAGCTATGACTAATTAATATATGACAGCTATAATAAACAACTAGAATATATGTAGCCACTAAGAGTTCAAAATAAACTATGAATCAAACTTAAGAAATCAAAACAAGCTGAATTTTCGTTTAATACATGCACTATCAATAACATATTGCAGTCATGTTGCTATGGAGAAAAGCAAAAACTAGTGAAAGATCAGCAACAGAGTTTTCCCTCACCAATTCGTTAGTAAAGGATATTATGAGAATGTAGTTCAGTGTCTTCCTATGACCAAATTCAGGACCTAACCCAGGCAATTTCCAAGCTTTAAAAATGAATGTTCAACTACATGCTAGTCTCTCAGACTATTAAAATAATAGCTCATTTTTTCAGTACAGAAGGATGGATTGTACAATTTCACCCCCATTTTTCATTAAAAATTACTAAAATTCATGGTAAAAGAAAAAGATATAAGCAGCTAAGCAAATTAGCAACACCACCAACAAAATACGTTTGTATCCAGATTCCAGAATCAATGTTAAAAGATCAGATTTTTGAACTAAGTGTCAACTACCTAATTCAATTTTCTTCCTTTGTCCAAGACTGAGCCAGTTGTGATAATAAACAAATACCTTCAATACTAGAATAGAAAATATATAGAAGTTGAACCAATTAAGATACATAGAATACAAAAATGTGCAAAAACAAATAACTAAACCAGTATCAATCAAGATATGGAAAAAAATTGCAAATAAAAACAAACAATTCAATTAGCTGAGAGAGATACAAATGCCAGAAGCTCTCCTGAATAATGTATGAGAACTACAACCAAAAAGGTGCATGCAAGGATATGAAAACTGTAAAGGTAAAACTGATTATAGTAAACATATAAGGCGATGTCCATAACAGAGTCAACCTTTTATGAATGTATGCCATCAGCCTATTTGTGATGTAGCAAACTGTATGAGATGGATAATTGCTCCGAACAAAGGAAACATGATCCATAAGAGATTCATTCGTAATAAGGTTGCAGAACTCTTCAGCTTCAAATACAAGTAAGATATATGGGATAACAATTCCATTGGAGGAAAGCTGCAAAACAATAGCAACGTCAATATCCTTCAAAAAATAGTCACAAAGTGATATGTATTAAGCCCAGTATTCCACCAGCAATACTTGCAGTTAATGAGGAAATCATATAAAAATAATGTAATAAAATAATATTCTGATACCAAGTATTGATGAAATAGCTAGCCCTAAACATGCTATATATCACATGCCTATTATATTGAGAAAAATTACTAATGCATTAGTACTAAGTAAGTGTTTAGGATGCATTTATACAGTGCATTTATTTAGGAGGCATGGATAAGCAGTCTTGGCTTCCATAACGGAGTCTCAAAGATGGTGGCACTAACACTCACGAACATACAAATGTTTCAACATGTGCAAGAAGGTGTCATATTGTTTGTTTAATTTTTAAACAAAAACACACTTCGGATACAGAGAGGATGTTTGTGTTGATCTCCTAGACATAGTTGAGACACAAACTGATACAGTTACAAGTTAGAACAGACTAAAATGGAGCACCTAGTCATCTAAATAAACAATCCACTTGAAGCTAATAGATAATAATCCTCATAAAACAACACCAATTTCCTAAAAAAATTTCCACAGAAATAAAAAAAAAAAAAAATCATCTTCAAATGAATAAATTTTTCAAATAGAAAACAAAAACTCAAGGCCAGTTCAGTTGTAGAAAACATTTTCTATTTTTTCAATTTTAACTTTATAACTAAACATGCCTAACATTTTATGTTTCAAAAAACCACAGCATTCATTTTCAGAAAATTTAGAAAATATCTTTTTGATGTTTTCCAATTCATAATATAAAGTTGAAAAATTAGAAAATTTAGTTTTCTGTTTTCTAATTGGAGATTCAATCTTTTAATATAAAATTGGAGTTGAAAAATTAAAAAAATATTTTATACAACCGAACAGGTGCCTTCACCTTTCCAATTTTCCAAATTGATATTGCAATTAGAATAAAGGTCCTTTGTACATATATTAAAATCAATATAAATAGTACAGTTATGAATTTAAAAATTAACTAATATATAAAATTGTGATATTATAATTTTAAAATTAAACCATAATAGTATTACAATATTAACCATGTCAACAGTATTACCTCTTTGCAAAGTAAGGGTAGGACTGCATACAAAAATAATCCCTTCCCCCTCAACCCTTTTAAAGGAAGGAACCTCATGTACTAGAAACAGCCTTCTAAACAATATCAACAATATTAGGACTGTAAAATTTTTAGTATAAGAAAAAAATTAAAATGTGTAATCAATGATGATTATTAATGTTGGGTTTTTGCATTGAGGAATCTGTCTAGAAGATTAAGAAGACAGTAGATCCCTTAGGCAAATGAAAGCGGCTGGAAATTCTAAGTTAGAGAGAAGTTAACATTAATGTTTTATTATAAGGGTTAGTTTAGTCTTTGTGTAGGCTAAATTAAAAGACTTTGTAATTAACGCCTCCTATAGTCTATAAATAGAAGGCGTTGGCAAGGCAATCGGACATAACGACAAATGATTATTCATTTGTCTCTGAATGCGAGTGAAATTGCTGTAAAGAGAGAAAAGGCTTTGTGTGAAGAGAGTTCTTTGTAATCTCTGTGTGTGGCAGTGTACTCGTGTGATAGAGGATAGGGTTCTTGTAAACTGTTTTCTCCGGATTTCTAGGGGATTACTCTCAGGACTTGTGGCTGGATGTAGGGCTGTGTTTGTGGCCTGAACCAGGATACATCGTGCGCCTCTTGTGTTTGGTATCTCTTTCATTCCTTTCATTGTTAAATTATGTTCTTGTATTTTACAGTTTATATTTTCTGTTGTTGATTGATTTCGGGTGAGGAGTGGTGAGTGAATTGTATTGATTATCTAAAGAGCTCCTAATCTTAACAATTAATTATAATATTAGCAATATCATGAATATTATGCTGGAATTATATATTACATAATGGCAATATTAACCTTATAACAATATTAATTTAATTTATTCACAATTTAAAATAATAATTTATTAATAAATTATTATCATTACAATTATAATACTAACAATACCATAAATAATCTATTAATGATATTAATAAATATTCTAATATAAATAAATTATTATTAACTTTTTATTTTATAATAATATTAATGATATTAATAATATGATATCACATTATACAACAATTAAACACATTTTTATGTCTGACTATTTTTTAATACGTTTTCTAAATTTTAAGGTAAGAAAATAGTTTAAAACTAGAACACTAGAACATGTTTGCCTAAATAGGCCACAAGCCCTAAGGCCATTTAAATAATTAATGATATGAAACCTGAACTGAAACTTCACAATCATGCCAACCAAAGCATATTGAGGTGAATTTTCAACGTGGTCAACCTTACAATCAAGCCAATAGTCCACAAACTATTTACAGAAAAAAAAAAAAAGCATCCACAAACTCTAAGTTCACTTCTCTTAGCTTCAAGCTTTTCAGGTAATAAATCTCGTTGACTTTATTGCCTTTAGAGGACAGAGTAGGCTCTACCTTAAAAAGGAATAGGTATCCAGTTTGGTGTGAAGATCCATGTCATAATCATACAATCTACATCCATCCAAAAGAATGTTTCTAACATCCATAGGCAAGGCATTATATTGCACAGAACTTCACCGTCCAAGTTAGCACCCAATAGTAAATTTGATCAAGCATCAAGATGTCACCGGTATCTTATTTCCCTTTTTAAGGCATCAAATTTTGAAAGATGGGGGCATTTTTTGAAGCATAGCTTTAGTTTTTCTATTGCGCCTTATGAAATGACAATTTCCATGTGAAAAATACCTTTTTACCGATTTTGGGGTGCCAATTGGGTAAATACCAATTTCACCTCTTGGACTCCCAATATAGTAAAAATATTTGTGTCCTTTCCATGCCCCCTTAATCAATAACCAAATCATACTTTACCACCACAAAAACATGTGCAAAAGTTTCTACACTGTCTTCAACCTTCCTCTTCTTGTTTGCCAGTTAATATAACTCTTCTAACCACGAAATGACTCCCCATGCATTGGATGGACATCAACCTCTCCACTCTGGTCATTATAATCATCGTAAGTAGGTTTTATCACCTCCTCTACTTCTTCAAGCTCCGTAGGTTCACCCTTCATTGCAAACAAGCATGAGTCATGCCCCTGCTTAGCTCAAGTATCATAATTTGTGGGCTTTGCTAGTTATAGAAACACTGGAACCAGAATTGGTGTGACCCTCATAACACACGCTATTCTTCCCCTTATCACTCTCATCAAAGTTATCAACATCCCCCACAATTGCTTTGCTGGTTTTGGTAAGCCCCTAAGCTATCTGATAGGCTGTTTGATCATTTTGAGGACTTTGAGGTGCTTATTTTTGGCTTGCCTTGTCATGCACATTCTTTTCAACTCTCTTCCACCGTTGGGGTGCAGTGCCCTTGAATTTAACCTTTGCAATCATGGGCACGTAATAAATTCTCTTCCAATCCACCACTTATGACATGATTAACAAAACAAGTATCATGAAATAGGATTTTATCTTCTCCATATTTAAGTCTGTCCTCAAGACTTATGGCAAGTTAAATTCGCTTTCCAGCTTCCCCTTATAAGCCCCTACATGTTCCTACCAACAAAGCTCCCAAGCAAAAAGCCTAACACAACTATAGGATCTTTTCACTCTTAACACCACTTCAACACAGATGCAGTCAAAAAGACAGCAAACAAGTCCATAACTAGGGCTAAAAGCAATGTAGTGCCAAAGCTGGAATGATAATAGGAAATTCACGGTTTAAGAAAACCTCATGCGTTGAATTAGGATAATAAGGCTGCCAAAAAGTGTCTTAAAAAACTATACATACCATGGTTATAATGATCATAAATCCTAGCTATTAATCACAAAACTCTTCTAATCTCAGCTATCCATATATATTTAAAAACCCTCACATGCTAGTCACATTACTACTTATAAAGTTAATAACATAAATATTGGCCATAAGCTAATCAAATAAGAAAATAAAAACATTAAAACAATCAAAGAACATGATCACGCATCAAAAACAGAACTCATAAAAAAGTAAACAGAAAACAAAAAGTAATATAGACAATAAGCCCAGTCATTGATTACACTTAATAGAATAAAGAAATTTTCCCCGCTTCCATTAACTAATCAACCAGAGAGAAGACAGCGACATTATCGTGTTATCTATCTCATCCATATCAACTGGCCTTTCCAGTGCTGTATGGTGTAGAAATGCAAAATAATTCAACTTAGGTGGATGACTAGATGTGTTCTGTAACCATTGGAGAAGTGGCAAAGATACTATTCCATGATGGAGGCTGTTCATGATAAGCTGTATGAAGTGGATTATAATAGGTTTAAAGATGGCATTTCTTCCATAAATATCCAGACAGACTGAAGAACTAGTACCTGTGAAATTTCTTCGGGAACAGACATATTCCATACTATGGATCTTTCAATAGGATTTGAACATATCCTATATGTAACCCCTTTCTCTGCAAACCTTGTAAGGAGGTGTCCTAAGCTAAGAAAGTAAAGACATGCTCAGCACATGAAAGATATATAGGTAGCAGATGATGGTAAGATGAATAATTTAATTCCAACCAAGATGCAGAATATTAGAAAAGCTATACCTCCAACTGACCCCAGTTCAACAACTTTAGTGTCAATTTCAGCAATGATGGATTTTAAAGCAAACTTCCCTTTTTCCCACTTTTGCTTTATTTTCTGCAATTTCTTCAACTCTGCAGCCTCAGCCTGCAAGGCTGCTTTTCGCAACTTCTCTTGCTGCATAATATAAATCTCAGGTCATCCATATAAAAACTGGTTTAATCCAAAAGATAGAATAAGTAAAAGACTGACTTCTCTCTGTTGTTTTTTTTCTTCCTTTAAGCAAATCCTTTCTTCCTTTGTTAGCCTCTTCTTGCCAGCTCCTCCATCCATATCCTTTTCCTTATTTGAGTTGACTTTATTTCTATATTTCTGTTTCAACACATTCTCTTTGGGCTCTAGTCCATCAATTTCTTCACTAGGAAACTCATGTGCGGCTATTGAATCCAGTCCATTTTCTTCACTATGACAATCATGCACCTGAAGATATTGCTCTCAAGATGTTGAAACGAATAGAAAAAAAAATGACCAAAATGACTAGCAATAACAGAATATGTGGCTATTGAATCTAGTCCATCATTTTCTTCACCACGATGATCATGCACCTGAAGATATTGCCCTCAAGATGTTGAAATGAATAGGAAAAAAAATGATCAAAATGATCAGCAATAACAGAATCAAATATAATTCACATATGCTGCAAAGAAACTTTTTAGAAGTCCCCTTCTTAAGGGTTAAAAATGAAGAGTAGCCAAAAATGTGGCAAAGGATGACGAAACAATTTTGAATCAAATATATGAACAAGAATGTTAACATAATATGACATTGCATGCAGTATATTTGCTGAGATTTTCTTTTCAGATTTAGATAACCCAACCCAAAGTATGAGGTAGGGATAGGATTAGTAAACCAAGTCCAAAACTCATTAGGACTTATCTTGTTCTCTCTATTTACAGAACCGCATATCTGATTATTAGACACTAACAGTGGAGTGTGCAGTTTAGAGGGTGGTGAGTTTGGATGTATCGGGGCTGTAGGGTTCAGTGTGAGAATTGTAAACCTGTTATTCGCATGGTGAATTTTGTTCCTCCTTCACCCATGGACATAAGCATGACAGAATTTAGTTTTTGTGTTGGTTTTCCCAACAAGTGGCGTTAGAGATAATTACCCAACAAGTGTTATCAAAGCAAATTAGACAAACAAATAGTATCAGAGCTCATTACATAGAAATATTGAACAAGAATATCCTACCAAAAGAGATTAACAGCAACACATCACACACAAATTTTCAACAGTGGATGCAAAATACTCCACCTTTAAAGAATTAGTAGCTACAATTCTTGCCTAACTTCAAGAGTCAAGACACAAAACATATTAAATACATTAAATCTCACTCACTCTATTTACAGCAATGATCCAACCCAAATCATAGTTCTGTTAAAAATTGTAAAATAAAATTAATATTTAAAAAAAATTACAACCATGCGCCATCAGGAAGTACCTGGAGGATACCATCTTCAGAAGACATTAGATGCATAGGAAGATCATCGGACAGTTGCGCTAAATTCTCGTTCCTTGATAAATGTTCTGTGACTTCTACAAAACATATAAGCTGACTCATATAGTTGGTATTTTTCCTCATTTTTATCGAAATTTACGAAAACAAGTTCAGGGATCACAGGACCAAGGGCATCATTACATGATGTATCTCAACAAAATTAACTTACCAGGGGGAAAAACTGATTCAATGAGTCTTGAGCTCAATTCTGAATCCTTTACAACATTGAAAGCAGTAAATTTATCGTTTTCCTTACAATTCTTCCTTCCAGATTCATTTGCAGATTCACTGTCGGACTCCAAGCAGATTAATCTACTGATCCCTGATGAGTATGAAACAGGTGCAATCAATCCACTGCATTCTTGACAGATGCCGTGAAATTAACAATGTAACTCTACCAGGTTCTGTAGCCACAAAAATACTGATGATCCATAAAAATTCAAAAAATTTTAATTATCAATTATGTGAATCCACTTTGACAAAAAAAAAACAAAAAAATGTTTTCTGATGGGACAAAGTTAATATAAGCAATTTAACCAACTGAATTAGGAGCAAAAACATAAAGGTAAAACCATACACAAGCCGTAAAACCACGAATTATCCAACTGAATTGGGTGTATCTGCTTTTATGTTTCTCAATGGCCGTAAAACCCTGAAAATGTTTGAACTAATATAGATCCAAATTGAATGCCTCATTATCTATGCCTCATATTTCATTGGGCATCAAAGTATTTGTCATACACAAGCCTTTCCCCTTTCTAATCACCAACAATCAGCTTTTCTCTTTCAGACCTTCAGTCTCATTGTCTATGCCACATTTGCTCCAACATGTAGTTTTCTGCATGTATTCTTGATTCCAGTCTTAAGAAAGGCATCTGAAGGAAAATGAGCAAATTATTCCCCTTTTTCCAGTTATGAGCATTGGCTCCATTGGGTGGAGAACAAATCAGTGCATAATTTACTATCCCATCCTCAAATTATAAGGAATTCTTAAAATTTCTGACAAGATTGGAATACTAAGAGCTAATATGGAAAAGCCGTGGGGATGTTTACTTATCAAGAATGTTTTCTGTTTTCCATCTTTGTTTCCATGTTTTCATTTCTACAAAAAATTAAAGAAAAATGGAATACGCATTCATTTCTGCCAATTATGAAACCATTTTTAGACTTCAAAAAACAAGAGAATGTGTTCAAAATCATGTTATTCTTTACATGAATAAAACTGAAAATAAACTAACATTGACTTATCCTTATATTTTTTTGTCCATTTTGCAAAATATTTATTGTATTTTTTTATTAAGTAAATAATAACTCTAAAATTCAAGAGGAGAGGTTGTGATGGATCTGCAAAGCTAACGAGGAGAGGTCAATGAAGGAAGCTGAAGGATATGCGACGATCGGCAAAGGATCAATGATGGATCTGTGATGATTGGCAGCAAAGGATCTGTTGAGCTGAAGAGGAGAGGTCAATGAAGGAAGCTAAAGGATATGTGACGATTGGCGAAGGATCAGCAAAAGATCTACAAAGCTGAAGGATCTGTGAATCTGAAGAGGAGAGGTTGATGAAGGAAGCTGAAGGTTATGCGATGATCCGTGAAGGATCGGCGACAAATCTGCGATGATCTGCAGCTAAGGATCTGAGAAGCTGAAGAGGAGAGGTCGATGAAGGAAGCTGAAGGATATGCGACGATTGGCGACAGGTCTGCAACGATCGGCGGTGAAGAAAACAGCAGAGCTGGGAGGTTCTATGAAGCTGAAGAGGAGAGGTTGATGAAGGAAACTGGTGGAAATGCCACTAACTGGATTTGAAGCAGGGAAAATTCAACAGAAAACTGTGTTTTCCCTTGGAAATAAGTGGGAAAACACGGCAACAATTTACAAAGGAAACAGCAGAAAACATCTTTTGAAAAAAAATTGCAAAACAGAAATTTTGTTTCTGTTCTCTAATTTAGAAGAAAAAAAATCATTTTGAATACAGTTTCCAATTTTCCATCTCCGTGGAAAAATTTTCTGGAAAACTACTCCATTTTTCCACAAGTAAACAGCTTCCATTTTCAATTGTAAGTTCTCATTTTTATTATTTTGGAAACAAGACACAGGAAATGGTGTTTGAATACTTCTTTTCCTAGACAAAAAATTCGAAAACTTTTGGGAAAAATGCAAGCGCTAAAAGGTGTTTCCGATTTTCATTTTCTTCCCCCCCCCCCCCCAACCCACCACTGGCTACCATATCTCCTTGACCTCTCTAAGAGTTGGTGATGACTCCCAAGACAGAAACTCTATGACAGTGAAGAGAAGAAAAGGAAGAAAAACAAAGAAGAAAACAAAACAAAAAATTGAAAAAAAAAAATTAAATCAAAGTTTCAAACAAGATGTTAAGTTTTCGTTTTTTAAACTGAAAAGGAAATTAAACACAAAAACAAAATGAGAACTACGACCGAAAACTAAAAAAAAAATGGAATTGCTGTAAAATGCCCCTGAAGTAATTGATTCACTATGCTGGAACAAAAATTGAAAGCAAGAGCCAATGGGAGTCAACGAACTCTACTACAGCCATTGAAGCCTAATTGTGCATTCACAGCTCCAAAAACTACAACCAAAATTGGGTGACATCTTTCTCAACCCATAAATGCATCACCATGAAGATGTCATGTCCAAGACTCAAGCAATTTCTGAACCAGTCCAATAATTTATAAGCTTCTCGCTAGACTCAGCCTTTCAGTTCTCATTTCCTATCTTCCACACGTGCAAATGAAATCACAACTGCTTAGCAAAAAAAGAAAAAGAAAAGAGAACCCTAACACCCTGCTTATAAACATAGTTGATTGTCAAACAACTTGCTCACAACTGCAAGCTAATCAATAGAATCCCATAAAAACTTCCTCATTCACCTGGCCAAAAAGAAAAAAAAAAAATCCTCATTTCCCTCCAGGGATTTAATGCATAACTAATAATCTTAAAGTTCAAAAAATATTAGCCAAAATTAATGTATAAGGTCACATTTGCTCCAGTATTCACATTTTGTGGTGAACAACAGAGAGGCAGATTCAGTTTAACAGTCAAGAAAGTGATTCATAAGCTGTAATTTTGTTCTCTAAGCAAGCTAATCCACTTCAGAAAACTCTTAACATTCTCTAATTTAAGGAGTTCTGGAAAAGTATCAATTATAGCGATTAGATTAAAAAATGAAATGAAAACCACCAAGCCAATAAGCCGCAAGCTAGAGCCAAAACGATTGTAAGCATATCAAAGTCCACCACAACCCTAATTTTGACACAAAATAAACTAATGAACTTCAAGTAAAGGGAATCGGACTCGCCAGAAAACTTTTCGTCGGAAGTCGAAGGTTGATAACCAGTGGGACCTCGGTTACACTTAACGATGGCTACATCGGAATTTGAAAAACCCGACATCGGGGTCTCGGGGACGACCGACGGGGTTGATTCCGTAGCCGGCTTGCGAGGCGTGGGGTCGTCGTCAATGATGAGAACATTAGTAGGGTTCGGTAAGGATTCTGTGGTTCGACGGCGCCTCTTGGGTACTGTCGGAGTCGGAGTTAAAATGTCATCGTTCTCACGCCCGACGCCGTCGATATCGTCGTCGGAGAGAATGTCTACAGAGATGGGCACCGGCATCGGAGAAAAATGGAGAAAAGAGGGCTAGGTTTCCGTTTCTTTCTCTGTATTCAATTCGAACGAGATGTTAGCGGGACGGGGACAATTGGAGCTTCTCGAGTTCTTCTCCTTCCACTTCTCTCTCTCTCTCTCTCTCTTTCTCTCTCTCGGTGCCGGTTGGGCCCTGGGCCGATCCCAATGGAGCGGACTGGGCCCATGTATAAAACAAAACAAAATACTACTGGAAGTTTTCAAAAATTGAGGCCCAAAATGACAATTAATTAATGACTCATGAATAGTAATTAATTCACTCGTTTGTTCCGTTAATATTATTGATATATGTTATAAATAAATAAAAAATTCAACCGCAAATAAGATAACTCTAACATACCAAAATTTTTGTAAGAATTATGCGAAAACAATAAATATTATTTATAAGAATCCTAAATCTAGCGGATAACAGAATATCAAAATAAATATTATTTATAAAAATTTTAAATATAGTGGATCTAAAAATGTCAAAATAGGCATTATCTACGATAAAAATATATTATTTATATTATACTCTATAATACTAAGATAAACGTTATGCATAAAAATTTTAATCTTAATCGATCTCAAAATATTAAGATAAATATTATCTAGAATAATGTTAATACTAAAAGATTTAAAAAATTTCCATACTCATTTATACATAAATGAACTTCAATTTTAGAAAAATTATATTTTTAATATTTAATTTAAATATTAAAATTTTTAGGTGGATAATTTCTTGTGTCACGCGCCTTCTAATGGCTCTTTTTCAAATGACTTGAGAAAAACGTTTTGAGTTAATAATTATTATATACTTATAATATTTAAGAAGTGGAATTTGATAGAAAGTCCCAATGAGATTAGAGGACAAAAACATGATTTCAAGGGATGTGGGGGGTATGGGCCAGGAAGGATGTACTAGGCGGCTCAAATACACAGAGCAAATGAAGGGCAGAAGCACATGAGGTTGTCTGCCCTACGGCGAAGCACCGGTCAACTTCAGCCTCGATCAAACAGATTAGGGAACCCATCATTATAATGATCATTAATTATGGGATATATCTCTTATTACTCACTAATTAATTAATTTGTCGCAGTCCTTTTCATAACCACTCTTGAACTAACTGCCTTGTCGGATTATTAATATATGTACAAGTTCATTAGTCCACTGGGGCGGGGGAGGCATGGCACGTGGTCATCCACCGGCGGCTCGTGATCCGCCACTGGCTCCACCCTCTGGTTCATGCCCTCCCGGTTTGTGGACATCGAGGGGACCAGCCCACCCCCTAATCTTTCAAACGCCCTCTCATGTCTTCCTGATGTTACATATATGTCTCCAATTTATATATACACATAGAATGTATATTAATTGATTTTCCATCTTTAAATTAAATATTACAGAATTAAAATATTTGTACATACGTATTTTTTAAAAAATTAACAAAAATTAATTATTATTATTTTTTTCTCCCCGAGATAAACCCTCAACCAACAATAGACAAGAAGAAAATGATGAATTTTTTCTCCTTTTTTTCTTTTTAACGTGGACAATATTAAGAGAGAGCAAATTTAATCAAAACAAGATTACATGTGACGATAAAATTGTTTAAAAAAATTATAAATTTTATTGTGTTAAAAAAAATGAGCTCAACTCCAAAATAAAAGACCTAAAAGACCATTAAAATAAGAAATCTACAGAAATAACTCATAAGTACATAAAGTCATCGGATGATCGAGAGACTCTAGAGACATCAACCAATTGACTAAAATTGAATGACTAGGATCAAAAGACTATTGAGTGACCTCACCCGATAACCCCTCTATTTCTCTCAAGATTTTTGAGAAACCCTCTCAAGGTTGCACACATTACTCGACTACTGTTATTTAAATTTCAAGATACTCTCATGGGCTATCTAAAGCCAAAAGTCTCTCTTTTAACAACACAAGAGATCTCTCTGAGAGACTATAAACCCCGTGAGACCTGATCTCTGGACACTGCTCATGCAAGATCATGAAGAATAGAGTCAATACTATTTCTAATATATCTTCACCTACAAATCCAGAAAGAGATTGAAGTATTCGCCAAGTATCGTAGCTCTCCCTCTACCTGTAAGTCTCATCCCATCTATAAATAGGAGAGTCATACTCAAACAAAGGCATATTTATATCACTTTACTTATACTATAATTCTACTTATTTTTTGCATTTCACATTTCAGCCATAAAATTGATTTAAATATCAAAAAGTCCATGCAAGAGGTTCACCCACACCCCTAATCGGTTTCTTTCTTTGTATATCTCCCGAATGCTACAACTAAGATATTCTCTCGCTGTGAACAAATTTATTGTTGTATTTTGATAATAATAAATTTAAATTTTACTAATATATTTATTTTTTATTTTTTAAACAAGATGCATAGAAGATATTTTTAGACACGAGTTTATAACATGAAAATCTAATATTTAAGCACATAGTAGTATTAGACATACCCATGCATGCATATATATATATAAACACACATTTATATATATATATATATTGTCTCTATCCAAAGGTCTAATTATTTAGATACAACTACATGTCCAGTTATCTGAAACCCTAGAAAGGACGAGATGTGCCCACCACCAAGACCAAGTGGATGGAAGGGATTGGAAATGCCTGCCTCAGTCCCACATGCTCTATAGCGAAAATCAAATTCAATTGCCTTGATTAATTATAAGAATACGAAAGTAATATTTACACACTTTAGTAACATTTATGTATTAATTTATTATATATTATTAAGTATGTTATATTACTACATATATATATTACATGATAGTATATTCCGTACTGAGTGAGTGAGTGAGTTGAGTATTCAAAAGGAAGCCCCACTGAGCAGCCTTCATTAATTATTGAGGATTGTTGGGTTGTTTGCATGATGAATCAACCAAAATAGCTAGAATCCAAAGGATTTGCTAATCAATGGCAAGCACTCACCATTTATGTGCTGCATTATGCAGACATCTTTGCAAAATTTTCCAATATTTCAGTAACTTGCGCTTCAGTTTCTGGCGCTGGCACTTGGTGAGAAATTGCCAATTTTTATGGGGTCGATGGACGTCCCAATTCATCATAAATGCCCTGCTTGGAAAAATCTATGGTTCAGACTTCTCTAGCTATATATATAGTATGGAATATGGGTAACCCAAATATTATTTCCATATTTTTTTGGTAATATTTTATGTCACCACTAATATGTTATATATGGTATATTTTAATTAATTATTAGATTTATTGTTCGTTTTATGCATGTGTAAGTTAAAAAATAAAGAATTTTAATTAAATGGAGGTTCGTTAAGTAATTATAATTTAATATTTATACTTTTTTTAGATAAAATTAAATTTAGTGTATGTCCGTAATTGGTAAATTTTAATGGTAATTCCATTAAAAATCATTAAAACCATGGAATTGGTTCGAAACACAGCAAAATTCTAATTCCATTTACACCTTAATTGGGTAATTGGAATCGGATTTTAATTTTGAATATTTAACTAAACAATCAAAATTGTATACAAGGATATGTGTGTGTGTGTGTGTTGAAATTAGCAAAACTTGCCAAATTAGAAATTCAAATCCACAAGAGTTGGTTTCAAATAGATTGGAAAACAATAAATATACATTGACCAAGAAAGAACTTGTCTTGCAAGAGTCCAAAAAAGACATTGATGTGAAGTAACTGTGACCCAATAGGGGCCATGATGCCATTACCTTGTTAGGGTAAGGACATGACGAATATCGCTCTCCACTGCTCCACATGTCTAGGCATTCATCCATCAAGCTGTCTATATAAGATCACTTGCATTTGGATGCGGTGCTTGTATAGTACTTGAAGATTAAGCTACTACAAGGAAAGAGGAAGACAAAGAGAAAGAGAAGGAGAAAGAGAAAGAGAAAGAGAAAGATATCCACAAATTAGCAATGGCTCTGTTGGCTTGCAAGCGCCTACTTCTGCTGGCCTTTCTCATGCTTTGCATCATTTCAGTCCCAGCAACAGGTGCCAACATTCAACCCCTGGTCGAGTCTACACATAGATTTCTCTGTATATGTTGGCTATGAGAGTCTTCGTCGATCGATAACATACACAAACACATATATATGTGTACATTTTACTCTTTATTTGATCATCTTTCACCACATATGTAAATTTGAGTGGTTTTGGCCTTTTGGGTTCAGCTCATCTCATAATTTGATTAATGTTTTTTGGGGTTGCAGCAGCAAGGGTTTTGAGAGCAGATGAAAGGACTAATATTGGAGCTGAAAAGGGCCAGAATGATGCAATTATGCCGAAAGGAAAGTGGGTAGCAGACAGTGAAGAATTGCTGACAATGGACTATACTCCAGCCAAGAAGAAGCCACCAATTCATAACTGATGGCTAGCATATATACACATATAAGAGCAGCAAACTAGCTATATATGCGCCTTTTCATGTTGTATTTTTGCTTCTTTTTCTTTCTTTTTTCTCTCTCTCTCTCTCTCTCTCTCTCTCTTTGT
This sequence comes from Diospyros kaki, assembly GCA_036245055.1. Taxonomy (NCBI): domain Eukaryota; kingdom Viridiplantae; phylum Streptophyta; class Magnoliopsida; order Ericales; family Ebenaceae; genus Diospyros; species Diospyros kaki. The sequence continues at coordinate 47,440,315 of BSEG01000016.1, forward strand.
TCAGATAGATGAACTAATAGAAGTTGTTGAAATGAGGCTGGAATTAAGGGGGGGAAAAGAGATGTCTGGTACAAATTAACATCTGATTGGATATATTTATACATGCATATGTATATACATGCATGTATGTGTGTATATATATAGTGGCTAGGGTTTCATGGGACTACGAACATTTGGTTTTGATGAGTGGGTTTTATACCAGCCATAGATATATATATATATATATATATATATATTTATTCATAAGCTTTTAAGTGATATGATGAGTGAGTGACATGTAAGAAGTAGAAACGTCAAACTGCAAATTTAATGGCAATATGTTCTCCTGAATTTTGGCTACCCATGGATGGATGATTCCCTTTGTGTTGTTGAAGTGAATTTTGTTTATCATTTTTCTCTATTTTTTTAAGGATAACGCTAAGTAATGAAAAATATATATTATTAACAAATAAAAAATATTTATTTTATATCTTATATTTTATCATTCAAAAATTCAATTAATTGATAATATAATGCATCATGATAATGGTCAGACTCGATCACCATCAAATCTATCTATCCGAGAGTGGTATTTTTTGGCTAGCTTTTTTTGACCATAAATTGTTAGGAGTTATACTTGACTTTAAATTTGTCCAAAACTTGCTTGAGCTACAAAAGAAGAGCGAGGCCCTATCTCTTGACATGTTCAAAAATCAAATAAGTTAGACCGGAGACAATAAGATAATAATTAATAATATAATTAATAAAATATTTAACTTTTAAAATTTACACATTTATATAAAGGCAGGACATATATTTCTTTTAGACTTATTATATCTTCAATTTAGATATTGGTCTTGGGGCTAAGATTAGTCATGCCCATAGATTTTGACAGAAGAAATCTTTAACTACATGTTATCCTTAAAAGAGCTCCTAGTGAAGGGCATTTTATATTTTTCTATAAAATTACAATATACCATCATCACCTCATGCTAAAAATACCACTATTAGCTAATTATGCCCATAAATTAATCCATTCTCACACCAATACTGATTTGTTCACTTCATTGGAAGGCCAATTAAGTTAAAAACATTAAATGTATCAATATTTTTGGTCCCCCAAACTAATTAGTCCTTTTTTTTTTAAATCAATATATCAATGCTAATTATAATGGAGAGATTTAAATGATTTATATTTTAAATTTTATCATTTAAAAATATTTTATTTATTAGGTCAAAATCCAGGTTCAATTTACGCCCATACCCAAATTCTTCTAACGATATTATGCATTGAGTTTAACCATTATGATGAGTTTGATTGCGAGCATGAAATTTGTATGGAAAGAAATATTTTCTAAACAATTGAATTTCTTAAAATTAAATTCTAAAAAAAATGTTAATTGAAGGTGTTTGATTGACTTAATTTTTTACCTAGAAATTATTGTACTTTTTCAATTTTTAATGTTTGATTGCCATTATTTTTCATGAAAATAATCACATATACATATGTAGATAATCAATAATCAAATATACAAATCAATAATCAACTACATAAAATAATTAAATATACTCGTATTCAAAATCAAATATACATACACAAAATAATCTACTTGCCCAGCAATTTCAGCCACAGCTGTTGTCGCCATTGTCATTCAGCCACTGCCCACTGCCATCGCCAACAACATCTCCCACTGCCATCATCGCCCACTACCATCGTCTTCTCCGCTACCATCGCCCCTGCCACTTTCCACTGCCATCGTCTTCTCCACTGTCATCGTTGTTGCCATTGTCTTCTTCAGTCAACACCCACTACCATCACCGCCACCACTGTCATCACCCCTACGTACCATGGTCGTCGCCATCGTTTTCTCCAGTAATCGCCTACTGCCATCACCTTTGCTCACTACTCATCGATGGCTGTTGCAACCGCTAGTGGTGGAAAGGGAATGCCAACGTGGTGGGCGATGGGCGGTGGTGGCTAGAGTGTTTTCCATTTTCATGGAAAATCAAATCTAACCCCCTCCTTCCCATGAGAAAACTAATTATAGTAAATGTGGAAAAAGAGGGTCATGTGATCACAAGTGGGAAATTATTTTTTATGAAAATTTGGCCAATCAAACACTTTAAAATATGGAATTTGGGTGAAAAATGAGCATTTTTCATAGAAAAATAGCTAATCAAATAGACCATTAAGGTAGCACAGATAGTCTACAACACAAGTTTGGGAGTTTAGGTTACTGCATGACTTGGGTTCGAGACTATCTCTGTGCGGGTTGTGATAATCAATGACTATATTGAGGGGCTAGCCCCCCGGATTCAGGTCGCTACTCACCTATCTGTATACCTTGGGTTGATGTGAGACAGACTGTGAGTTTTAGAGAATGATGGGACGTGCTGGACCAAATGCTAATTGTGTTGCATGGATCATTCAAATTTTTCACGATAAAAAAATATTATGCACACAGTTTAGGATTTTTAATTTTGAAATCGATTTTTTATATATATTATTGTTGAAAGAATTCTAGATTTGAGTCTAAATCTACCTTCAATTTAGACCAAGATTACAAAAAAAATGAAATTGCTACAAAAATCGAAGAATTTATTTACCTACAAAAAAAAAAAGAAAAAGAAATGACATAATTTTAAGTGTAATATTTTAAATTATAAATTTTTAATAATTCTATTTAAAATCTCTTAATCCAATTCTAACCAATTTTAGATTATTTTACTAGTCATCTGTGAACAATTTATATTTTATGTATAATATATCATATTAAATTGTGTTGTTACATGATTATAACAATAGATTTGTAAAAGGGGAAATTGTCAATGAACGACCCTCTTATGGACGATTCGAGCGATGGGTGACCCTCGTGTGGCGTATTTGAGCGATAGATGTGTCTCTCAGGGTGATGTGACAGTAATGGATGAGTCTCCCGGGGGTAGCGGCAGTGATGGATGAGTCTTCCGGGGCAACAACAACTATGGATGAGTCCCTTGACTAGCTTGAGAGCGATGGATGGCCTGTTGGAAAGAAAATCGGTTAAGAGCGCGAGTGAAAGTCCCCGCACGGATCCTCCGATACTTAAGTCAGACCCTGGCAGAAGTAAAAGTATTTGAAGATAAGAATGTAAGTGCGAGAATGAGAGATTGCATACCGAATGAGGGAAAGAGATCTCCTATTTATAGCTATGGGAGGGGCATCTATGTGTCGCGTGTCCTGACCTTCACGGTAAGAATCTCGAAGAGGTTTTGACCGAGTCTCGCGAGAGTAGTTTTAGGCCGATTCTCTCAAAGGTGTTGGTGCGAGAACATGGGGCACATGGATGCGGGCATGGTACCTTGAATGACCCTCACTTGGGGGTGTGTGCGAGTATGGACAAGGAGTAGTGCATGCAAAATCGTGCGAGCGAGCGCGTGAGTCTGGGCGCGAGAGAGGCTGCGAGTGCGGGGGGTGCACTGGGCTGCGTGCACGGGCTTGCTATGGCTTCGCTCGTGCGAGGCCGTGCACGCTGCCCTGCTATGGCAGCGTACTCGCATTACCTCGAGTGGGGTCGAGGGTCCCTTACCCCCGAGTGCCCCTACTTGGGGGCAGGGTTGCACGGGAGGGAACACCCCCTTTGCCAGCCTGTCGTGCGATGTGCGACTAGGCGCACGGGGGGCTACACCTTATTTGCCCCCTGAGTGGCACTCGGGGGTGACACATGACATGGGTGGCCTCCCAAGCCACCCATGGTTACCTTGCCACATGGTGCTTCCTAAGGCCACCACGTGGCATTTCTTTCTCTTCACCATTTTATATTTTTGCCAATCTTTTTGTCAAGCATAAAAAGTTGATAGTATTAAAAAAAATCAACATTTCATTTAGCATTTATGCACAAATTTAAGTTGAGAACATGTTACTTGTCATTTTTAATGTAATAACTTTTATTACCCAACATTAATATTTATATAGACTAATGAGAAGTTTTATATATTCAAATAATAAAATCGGACTTTATTGTGACTTGAAGGGATGAAATGTGAAACATTTCTCTCATTTAAAATAAAATAAAATAAAAAAGAAACGGGACTCTTTACAAAAATTATGAAAATCGGGAAAGAGAAAAAAAGATTATAAACATAATTCAATCAAAATAAGTCTCCAACTATCACATTATATGGAGTCGAAAAAAAAAAAGATTAAATATATACGTAAATACATGAAGTAAGCTAGCGTGATCTTCAAAGCAAACCAAGTATATCAAGAAAGGGAAAATAAGAACTCAACATCAGAGCCAGCTTCTACCTAGAATAAAAGGAAGGGAGTCCTCTTGATTTTATTCATTAAACATGTAAACAAGAGTAAGTAACTCCCTCTGCTTTCTCCTAATTAATTTCATCTCCTTTCATTTCATTTCTCTTCTGCACCCTTTCTTCCCCTGCTTCCCAAAACTTTCAAATAATGCCTTGGTAAGATAAGTATAACCGGAAACTGATAAGATTATAAATTTCAAACAGTGATGGTGACTTCGCCTCCCTCTAACTCTCTTATACACAATCAAAGAGCCAAGCCCATTTGTTGTAAGCTCCATCAATGTAATTTGGTGTTAGGACCTATAAGTAAAGTTTTACATAAACTTGAGCTCAAAACAAATTTAACAAACAAACAGAGAGAGATATATAATATGATCACTCGTACTACAACCATTGAAACTCTAACATACATTTCTCTATTGAGCTAAGCTAAAAGAGTCAACTAAAAGACAGATATTACAATGGCAAATTAAGTTGCTCCCTTGGGGGGGCATTTTCAAGCGACTAATTCCCACTAAACCGTCCGTCTAAACGTTGCTTTACAGGCCGAGACAGTGCCAAGGGGTTCTTAAGAGCCAATGGAGTGGAGGAGATCCTTATGAGCAAAAAAATCTAGGAGAGTGGGGAGATTTTCTCGTAGAAGAGCAGGCTAGCTTCTGCGCCGAGTACATCTTTATCTGAAACAAGGTGCACTTCAGAATCAGATATCGAAAACCATTGCACAAGAGGAGGCCCCGCTGGCCCAACAGAAAGGTCGTCATCCTTGTTGGTGCTCACTACTCTTCTGTATATGGTGTAATGCCCACCCACAGCTCCTCCAAAGTGCTGGACAACCGACACCAGGCGGTACATGTGCTCTGAAGGAGCAAAATGGCGAATCTCGTCCACCTGCAGAGAGCGAAAAGCAAATAATGGACGAGACTGGCCCTGGCAGGTTGAACTATACAGCAAAAAGGCACAAGCTATGTATCATGACACGAGCAGTTAAAAGTATTTCAAGATCCTTGGTTATTGATGCCAGAGGCCAACAAATTAAGCTGAGCTGAATGCTGGACAGGGAAGATAAATTTATCGCACCACTTTGTCGTACGAATGCTTCTAAAGTTTACTGACATTGTAAAGACAAGGTAGAAGAGTTTGTTCAAATAGAATACGAGTAAATGAGAAGAAACAATCTAAATTAAGGACCGTATCCTAAATTCCTAATGAAAATCAGGATGAGCAATTAGCTTAACGACAAAATAACTAAGATCACACTTTCATTTTGTTTACACTTAAAACAGTTTAAACATTTCTGGAACATGTATAGAAAACCCAAATTACCTACCAGGAAAAAATATCAAATAAATAAAAAGGAAAAAACCTGTATCGCATGTTTCCGTCAAATCACAACAATATCTTAGCACATCAAAATGGTGAAATATTTAATCATTCCAACAATGAGGATGAGGCCGAGAGCAATAACAATAATAACCACCATAGTACATCAAACTAAGGTGGTACTCCACTTTTTCTTGTGTAATTGAAAGAATGAAGATTAAATCCCTAAAAAAGACTGAAACTCCATAATTATTCTGAGAAGCAGAGCAGTAGGGAGCTATGTAATGAGCATACTTGATAATTAGAATTTCAAAGTCCAACAAACAAACTTGGTTATGTTTTAACCTATTTCATTTTGTAACAGTCTCACAAAATTTCTACCTCTGTATGGATAAACATATGCTTCACATCTTCCATCTTAGTATCCACTATCCGAGTGGCTCCTCTGTGTAGCCCAAAGTCATTATAAAGTCAAATTTTTAGCATATGTTTATCAAAAACAGGCTACAGAAAGGTAATTTATGTTACACAAACACAAATAGGACAAAAGAGAGGGGGGGGGGGATGCATTAAAAAAAAATATCATTATATATTTTAGCATTTATAAAAGATATCTACAAACTACAAAAAAGTTACATTCCCACTTAATTATTTCATTGGACACGTCACACATATTGACATGTGCCATGAGTCATCACCAACAAACATGCCATGCAATGAGTGCAACACATATTCTTGATGTGTCTGATAAGGCGTGTCAAATACAGATACAACACCCATATTAAAGCATCTATGCTTCATTACTTTTAGATAAGATGATAAATTAACAATTTAATAGAGATGTAAAGCAAAAGTTTTCAATGCGAAAAACATTTTGCAGATGGAAAATATAAAGATGCAAAAGCTGGAGTCAATCCAGATGGACTTTCTATAAAATTAGAATGCCAAAGTTTGTCTTATGGCATGATTCACATGGCCCAAGGGTGGCCAATAGTTGGAAGGAGACGAATAAACATGTTTAAGTCCTTGTAGTTGCTGCATGGTACAAATTCCTTGTTTATTATCTAACAATTCAAAACGTAGCATTCCTCTAAAGTGACAAGTGACAGGTGACAACCCAAAACTGTGACTGGCACATCATCATAGTCCTTGCTACTATATAAATATTTAATCTTATGGGCTAAATCCAATATAATCAAGCAGCAGCTAACCTTGTTGTCAGACTGCATTGAGATGTCACAAAACGTTATGCCTGAGCAGCCTGCACATTGTGACATATTTGGTTCATTTTCAAAAACCTGACTGAGGGTGTCTCCTGAAACTTCAAGTGCAGTTTGGTCCAATTCCTCCATGCTAACTGCTTTTGGATAAACGTTTTTCCCCATTTGTCCATAAATGCTACCCAGCATGGTTGCATTGACATGCAAATTGATGTGCCCGGAGTAAGGGTGCGATTGATGTTGATGATTTCCCAAATTTTTTTCCCAGTTTCTTGTTTCCACCCCACTCTTCACGAAGGGGTGTAGGTCCAAAATCAAAGGGAAAGATATATGACCCTATAATTGTCAGCAAAGCAGTAGTCAGTGACAAAATCAAAAACTCATGAAGAAGCTTCTAGAAACTGAATTCCATGAGCAAAAAACCTTGCAAGAAAAAATACAAATGTATAATTGCTGGGAAATGAGTTAGAAGAAAGAAAATGAATATGATAGATGCAAGCAAGAGAGGAGCCAACCAAAGAGAGTAAAAAGTTAGGTTATCTGGGAAATCAAAGAAAATAATTTCTTTAGGTTCACAATACAGTTTAAGACACTGATGAATTAAATAAATATAGACAATATAGAAATTGGTACCTGAAGTTTAACTGGCTCTCCAAATTCATTAACTGAAACTCGTTGAAGATGAATGCATAGAATCTGTATGCATCAGATCACAGTTAGACTGATGGATCCAAATGGAAATTGAACTAAATCCTGACAGATCATATAAAAAGGTAAGATTGAGGTAGGACTGTGGTAATATTCACGGAAAGAACTCAAAACATAGTGCTAAGCTATGCACCAGGACATGCTATTACAACCTAGAGGTCTGGGTAATTAGCAATTGGCATTCTGCAGGAAGGTTCTAATGTCCACAGCATAAATGTTTTGCTAAAGGTACCTGTAATACCAAAGAAATTGGGATTATTTGAGAATAAATATTTTATTAGAAAAATGAAATTTCGGAGAAGATTGGTATCTAAATAACTCGAAAAATTGACCGAATCGACTGCAAGGAGTGCCCTGGAGTCGAGATATCTAAGGAAAATGATACGGCATTGATGAGCATTTCGAGAAATGATTTTTAGTATCGAGAGAAATTGGATCAGAGATAATTTTCGGTACAACTTCGAATTGGGTTGAAAAACCAAATTGTCCTAAGAGACTTTTGAAAAGTCAAAGAAACCCTTAAAAGAGACAAATTGGGCCTGATAAAAAACCTTTAAATGGTTTCGGGGCAAAACAAGAGAGTTTTGCAAGCAAAGTATAAGTCCAGGCCAAAGTGTAATTTTTGAAATTACCCGAGGGAGGTCGAAATGACGTATTTCCTGAAACCTCGGGGGGCAAGCGAGAAATTTAGAACGTAAGGGTCTCAACAAAAATGTTGAAAAACTTAGAGACCTTGTGAAAAGGGCCGAAATGGCATTTCAAAACTTCAAGGGGTGAAAGTGTAATTTTCAAAAAAAGCATCTATGGCTGACCAACCTTCCAATCGCCGAAATCGGCCATGGGAGACCCGAGGAAGTGGATGGGGGATCTCGGAGCAAGGCCAAGACAAGTTTCATGGCTCTCAAACGGCCAAAAATCGATCGAATTTGGCCAATTTTCAGCCAAAAGTGGCTGAAAGTTTGGCCACTTTAATCAATCTTTTGAGGGCTATTTTGGTGGGTTTTGGACGGATATGCGGCAAGGGGAGACATCAGAGGCCTTGGGTTGCTTGAGATCCGTTGTTTAGGGGTTCGATTTTGGGTATAAAAGGAAGCTCGAGTGGCAAAAAATTTGAGGAAGTTGGGGCTTCAAATCAACCAAGTTTTTTAACGAATTGGGGTTTCAAACCATAGGGCTTTTGTTGCCCATGGCTTGAGGATGAATTCTGGAGAATTTCGTGCATTTTCGTGATGGTTTGAGGGGTGTTCGAAGCCTTGCCGGAAAAGGGAAACAGGCGATTGGCCTAGACTTTAAGCCTTCGATTGAGGCACTTCCAGTGGTCATTTCAGGTCAAAAGTGGTGCGATGGTGATCGATTGGAATCAAGGATCATCGAGGTGTAGCCATCTCTTGTCGCCGGTGTACCGGCGTTGGAGAAGATGATTAGCGCGCGGTCACCACGCGCAACCCATGCGCCAGCGCGTGAGGGCGCATGTGTGCTTGGAAAAATGTGTAAAAATTCTCTAAAATTCTAGAAAAATGGGATCTTCAAGGCCATGCAAAAAGTTTTGGTATTTGCCTTCCCGGTTTCTCGGTTTCCGCAACGACCAGCCTTGTTTTGCGCGCAAACGAAGCTTGAAGGTAAGTTCTGGAATTTTCCTTTGAAGTTCTTAGACTATAATGAATTGTTGTGGAAAAAGATTGGAGAAAATAGTCCCAATGGTATTTATTTGAAATTTTGAAGGGAAAATAAGAGAAAATGAAGGAAAATGTGAAGAAATTTGAGCATTGATATATTCTGTGAAATAAATATGTTTTATAGAATTGTTGCACTCGAGAATTTATGATTTGTGCAACTTTTGAGGTTTATCACGAAAATCGAGGTCGGACACGCAAATCGAAGCGGTGCTCGTTTTTCGAAATATTCCAAACTTCGTGCTAAAGGTGAGTGATTTTGTCCCGAGAACCTATATATGACATGTTTGCTTCATTATGCATGATATTTATTGAAGTTATGATCATTTTGTCATATTACATGGAAAGTCATGATTTTTGCATGGCACGATATTATTGGCATATTGATACTCGTGCATGGGATTGAGATGTCGCCGTGATAGTGTAGCCGTAATTCTCCAAGAGCAATTGATGGAACAACGTTAGGATTATCCTGCCGAAGGTGTCGGGATTCTGCCTAGGGTTCCATGCCGGGCTGGTGGGCCAGGAAAGTTACACTAGGGCATGTAATTGTTCATGTTATTCCATCATGCATTCATGTATATGTTTTTGGACCCTCACTAGAAATTTCATCTTCTAATTGGGTTGTGCCCTTGGGACATTCAAACGTTCTAGTTGAGACTTACAGCTTAGGCAAGGAGGTGATTGAAATATGATGGCACGGGGTGACGTGTCCGATGAATTCAGGTTATTCCGATATTTTTTCTGTTTATGAAGATCCAGATATGTTTCAGGAGTTGAGAAATGGCAATGTATGTTTGAGATATCATTTGATTGCACCTGAGGTGTTTAGTTGTTGTCTTGGGAAACGAGTCTCCATGTATTAAGGCTGTTGAAGATATGATGTTAAACTATGGTACGGATTCTTATGTTATGTTATAAAGTGAATTTAATTATGTACCATATTAGGTTTCGATTTTAGCTTCCGCATTTATGATGATTACCTGTCTTAGCTTATTGATTCTTATTTTGGTGCTGGGAAGCTAGAACGGAATTGTCAGGAAATGATTTATACAACATAACAACAACATATCCAGCCGTTATCCCACTATGTGGGGTTGGCTACATGAATTCTAGACTTCTATGTGGGTTACATCCCAACAGATAGTTTGTCTAAAATTCATATTTGGATCCGACTAGGTTTTACGCTGGCTGTCGGCTACCTAACGCAACCCTCCTCCTTTATCCGGACTTGGGACCGACAGTGGATAATATCCTCTGGCGGAGTAATAATAAAATGAAGTTTGAACACCATCTTCACATGGAGAAATTTCATGAGATGGTAGTGAATAAAGATAATTGATATAGTTGTGTTCCATAACTTAGTTGACATGGTGAAACCAACAAGTACAATATGGAAACACAACATTCAGGAAATGATTTATATTGAAAAAAAAAATATTCCCGAAATTCCTAAGTCATTTAATGCTCGGGAAAAGCGGGACGTTACAGTGCCAACTACTTTTTCCTTATGGTCCCCCCTGATCAATTTTGTAACACCCCGCCCTTCCTTTGAACACTGGGGCGTTTTTGGAATAACTCAGGATTTTGGGGATATATTTTTTTTCTCATAAATACATAATATAAATCATTCCCCAACAATCCCGTATCACTTTCTTAGCATCTCAAACTTAGAATCATTAAGCTAAGACAAGTAATATCATCGTAAATGCGCAAGCTAAATCGAAACCTCAAATAATACATAATCAAAATCATTTCATTCATAACATCAAAATCGTACCATCGTTTAATATCACATCATAAAAATAAAATACATCATAATCCAAAAGACACACTGTGATCCACCTACAAGTTGCCGTTAATTCTCGGCAATTCCTTTCCCTTTGGCACTGTTGCTTTCACCGAGAACGTTAGAATATTCCAGGGACAAAGTCCAAAATAAGATGCTGAATCATTTAAGTGAGAGTTCAAAATATTTTCATGAATATATGCAAGACATGAAACAACTGAAATATTACGACAAATCCCAACCCAAGAGAATTCCACAGAACACTTAACCCTAACCGGAGAAAATACAATCTCTCTAAAGGTAACACGACCACCTCGACACATTGGCATAACACAGCCATAGCTTAAGAGGGATAACCTCAATGCATGAACATGTGTATCACCCCACTATCATGTCAGGCATTACGTTACCACTCAGAATCATAATGGATCATGTCAACACAAACCCTGACCACAAGATGATGAACACCATCTTGGGAATCCACGTCCACCTCGAAAACAATGCTACCGCTCAAGGGCTCTGGGGTGGTGTCCACTCATAGCCCCGCCACTCAAGCCGATCCGGGGTGGTGTTAATTGTCAGCGCCGCTACTTGTCGACTTGCAAGGGTGGTGTCCACTCTCAGCCCCCGTCACAAGTGGGCATTTTCCCTTGGCACGCTTCCTTAATGCTACCACTCAAGTGCCACGTCATAAGTTGACATCCCATCCCACATGTACAACCAGTCACCCTAGTGTAACTTCCATGGCCATCTAGCTCGATACGGAACCCCAAGTAGTCTTCCCAGCACAGAGCACGAGATACCCCTGTACGATATTCCGACGAACACCCTTAGGGAATTACGACTACACTATCGGGGTAACATCCCAGGTTGACATCCCACATGAACAACACAAAAACATGCCAATGCCACATACCATGATTCGATGCATCATATAAAACAACATTTCATATACATAATTTATTGCACAAAATTTAATGCACATGCATAAAACATTTCGGGACGAACCCATATGAAACCACCCATCACAGGTTAAAACCATTCACAAAACCAGGTTTAGGATAAAACTACTCACAATAAACTAAATTTTTAAGTAAGAACACTCACTTTTAAATATAACCCGATTTTTCTCAAACAGCGTGCACTGCCTCGAATTTCGTGCCAAGCCTCGAAAATCATGCCAACACCCAATCTTAGGCCCTAAGGAACCCCAAACAGCATCATTACTCAATAAGTACCAGACCTAAATTTTTCATAATTCCTTCACATTTTTATTTATATTTTTTTCCTATTTTTCTCTTTGAAAAATCCCAAAATAAATATCGACACAAATTGTTTTCCAAATATTTTTACATAATAATCCCTAAAATAATTTTCCAAGCATTTAAAAAAAAAAATTCAGAAAATACTTCAGTGCCACGTGCCCTCACGCGCCACGCATGGAGCCAACGCGTGTGGGCCATGCTCCGGTCTTCTTCCCCAGCTCCGATATGTCGGCATTGCTGGATTTTTGCTCCTCGATGATCTTCTCCCCTAGTCGATCCTAATGGCGTGACTTGCTGCTCGAAACAAGCACCGGAGATGCCTCAACCGGCTGATCAAAGTCTCGGCCAGTGCTCGCGCCTCCCTTTCCGGCGACTCCTTAAAACCTCACTAAACTTACTCGAAAACTCTCTATTTCTTTCAGAAATGATCCTCACCAACACAAAAACAAAAGCTCTCTATCTATTGGTCTCGATTTGCCCTCTATCATGCTCGATTTTAAGCTTCAATTTAGAAAAACCCTCGGCTACCCGACTTCTATTTATAGCCGAAATTGCACCTCGAAACGCCCATAGTTGCCTGAACCAAGGTCTTAAACGCCTCAACCTCCCCTTGGATGACCCAAAAGTAGCAACATTTGACCTTGAAAACCCATTTATAGGGTCCCGACATTCCGACCAAGACACGGTCGAAAACGTGAAATCCGGCCACTCTCGTGCTCGTGGACGGCCTAGCTTGGGTCCTTGAGCTTCCCCGACCTTTCCTCTCGAGATCCCCATGGTCGGATGGCCATGGTCGGCGACCAGTAGAGGCTGGTCGGCCATGGCAGCTTCTTCTTTTGGCTTATTACACTTTTGCCCCTCCAATTTTTGACTTTTTCCACTTTGCCCCTTTTCATCAGCCCCTGAATTTTCTATCATTTCCATTGAGATCCTCGTGTTCTAAAATCTTCATTTCATCCCCAAAGATTCTGGAAAATTGTCCCTTCGACCCCCCCGGGAAAAATTAAGAAATTACATTTAGGTTCGAATTTACGTTTTGACCGCAAACCCTCACGTTTCAACACAAAATCACTCAAGGATTGTTCTACACAACAATTAGAAGTCTCCTTAGGTCTCTGATGCCTTCTCGGAAGTCTCCTATGACAATTCAATTTTTCAGCTTGATCCGAATGTGTACCGAAAACGGTTTCTGATTCGATTTCTTTCAATGCTAAAAATCATGTCTCGAGATGCGTGTCAGAGGAATTCCTATTTCCTTAGACATTTAAGCTTTAGGGTACTCCTTGCAATTGATTCGGTCATTCTTAATTGTGTAAAATTACACTATAACCTCAAATTCTCTAAAAATTTCACTTATGACCTAATGGAAATTACGCTTAAGCCCTTTAAAATTTCTCGGGTGTTACACATTTGATGACAGAATAGTTGACCCTAAAGGTTTTAGGATTATGGGGTATCATGTTTAAAATAAATGTAGCACATTCAAATCCCTTGGGTATGCATGATAGGATTATATGCATACAAAAAGAAATACCTATATATATCTACCTACATTTGTATATAAACTTCTATATCCTTCTCTCTGAGTGAGCATGTTGCAATACTATACTACTCAAATCCAGAAGACACTACTATTTTCACTATTAGTTGGCCCATCAGAACAAAATGATACATACCTTTGGACTATGTGCAATACTCAATTGCTTGTAAGTATGGGAAAAATTATTTGACCATGGCATTGATTTCAGACGGGTAAGATTTTTGCATTCACAATGATCTTGTTCATTGCAGCGCCTAAGTTCTCCAATATCTGTCTGACAAAAAAGGAAGCAAAACTTGTAATCACAACATATATCTTGAAGGAGAAAAAGACACTCTCAGGTACATATCAAGCCAGTAAATCAGGAGGCCAAAGAAGTAAAATAAGTATTATATAGAGAGTGAAGATCCTTCAATGAAAACTATATCAAGCATATGACATCATAAAAGAGTATTGGCGAGTAAACAAATTTAATTACCTGGGAAGAAAGAACATGTAGTATTTGAAACAGAAGATTACCTCATTCCTGTCTACTGAAGATAAGTACTTTATTGCAGCAACATGCCAACAGTGGCTGCAAAAATAGTTCTCAAGTCGCTCTGCTACAAAGAATTGCTTCAAACAATCCTCAACAGAACATCCAGGCATCTAGGACACATGTAAAAAAATAATTTTAATTGGAAATCTCAACGTGGCTATTGAAAGAAATGATGTTTAAACAAATATTTTTGAAGCACAGACATACAATTATGTTAGCACTGCTGAGTACTGGTGAGAGATGCAAGCTATGAAAAAATTGAAATTCCAGGGAGATCTGCAAAATGAATAAGATAGACAAATGATGAAAATAAACCAGATTCACAATCCACAGAGGATGAAATAGATGAAACTTAAAAGGAGTTTCTTATCAGGTAGAACTGGTGTAAGACAGGCAATCTTTCATAAGAAAAAATTCAACAAAGAATGCATGGTAGTGAACCATCAGCTACAACAACAAAAAGAAATAATGTAAATCCAATAAACTCAGAGACAGTTTCGTTATAAGTTCTTCAGAAGCAAACAGATCCACCCAACTCTCCATTTATTCATTAGCCACCAATGTCCTACATTCCTTTTTGTCTTCACATACTTCTATGCTGAAGCGAAAGCACAACTACATAAGCAACTTAGATTATCAGTTCATGATCAGAAATAATTGCATGAGTACCATTTGACCTGAAACGAACAGCTTTCACAGGTCAAATTGCTCCCAAGAATTCCATCAAAAGGCCCAAGGAAACTTTGTCGCCATCTTTCCTGCTCACTACACTCCAAATGCTTTGGAGGGAGGATCCTACAGTTAGGACAGGAAGTCACATCTGCCAGAGAGCCATAAAGTGGAATGTAACAACTTGAAAGCTCTTCTCTCAAAGAAGATAAAATATGAAAGAATGCTTCTTCTGCATCCTGCACATACAGGAGCACCAATAAATTAGAAAGCAAATTATGATTATTCCAAATTTTACAATTTCCTGATCACAATAAATAAAGAAATAAAAAAATCTACCTGCTGGTTAGCTAGGTTGAAATTAGAGATATAGTGATTCAGCACAAGCATCAATTTCCGTGGATTCAACACTATTCTTCTGGTTTTGACATTACATAATTCTGCAGCAAATAAATGCTTATTAGAAGTTTACAATGAATATAATCAATTTTTTATTTTATTTTATGCAGGCAACCTCATAAGTGGGCCTAGTATGCAATTAGTTTGCCCAATAATCGACGAAGAAATCTATATACACAAAGTAGGATCAGCTGCATCCACAATGAAAAATTTGCATTTGATCAGTAAAAGGTTTGAAGTAATCAAAATGCTGAACCAGAATCAAAACATCATAAAGCATCAAACAGTTTACAAACTTGTGCTTTCTAGTTTCACCAGGTTTTGATGCAGACAGCATCAGGTTCGGCCATAAGACTTGTGCTTCAAGGAAGATAATCAGGAAGGATGGAAAGAGGTTGAAAACCTAGTATAAAACTCCAGCTAATGATAGAAAGAGTCGAAAGAGAACAAAATCTTGTAACAAAATTGTTGTCTTTCAAGGCTAGACCAAACATGGGAAGGCCATCTTTTCCAACTTAGATGATAGAAGGCAAATTAAAGCTTCAATTATAATGTATTTAAAACTAGAATGTTCAAAAGAAAGGTGAAGGTAAAGCTATAAAGAGTACTCCTAGAAACACTCCACTAAGATACAATTTCTTAAGCCTGAAAGACCTCTCACAACCCCTAATAGTTTTACTTCTCACAAGACAGTTTTTGCACATAGTGAGAGGCACTTTTCTTAAATTTGCCGTCGTGTCTGTATCATCTTGAGCTCCAGGTTTGCTGCCTATCCTCTCAGGATGAAAGGGATGTGTTTTGTAGTTTGCCTTTTAGTTTGCTAGTTCATGATTGAGCATTCTTCTTATGGTGGAATAAATAAAATTTAACCACCAAAACACTGAAGATGGAACATAACCCATATGGGATTGAATCCATCCAATTTAACAAATAATTGGGACACGTTTGGTGCTCAATGTGCATTCATAAATAATTTGACCTTCTAATTATTCAACCATTCAATTCATCAGGTTAGATAAGTTGATGCCTTAATGGTTTTTATTCGTAACACATAATTTTATTGGTTGGTTAATGGGATACCATCTCACTCAAGAAATCAGCTGAATTGATAGTTGTGGGGATCTGAAACATCACTTTACTACATAAACAACCACATAGAACCCCCAACCCATTCCAGTTTTTCAAGGAACATGTATTTTGAACCAAAAAACTCCAAAACTAGCACCGGATAAATTATCCAGCAATAGAGCTGCCGGACGGTATTTGCCGGTCAGGATTATACATTATTAATGAAGAAAAATGACCAAGATTTGTAATAAACAGTACATACAATCTAAACATCAGTGACAAAGCCCTGAACGCCATAAAAATAAAATCAAATAACTTGTACACTACCTTCCATCAAAGAAGCCAAGGCAACTGTAAGCGGCAGGCTATCAACCCAGTCCTCGCCTAGTAAAGATTCAAATTCCCCCAAAGCCTTTTGAAGAAAACTTTGGAAGCAAGAACAGCTAGCCAAGGCCTAGCGTAAATTGACAATAAACAAAAGTTTCAATTCAACATAGGTTTGAAATTACCGAGACAGTGGCATAAAAGAAAACCCGTTGAAGAAATTCTCTATACCTGTAAAATGACATTTAAGAAGCAATTGTTGCCAAGATTTCGCAATCCGGGTACCACCCAGTTCGACTCCAAAGAATCATCTCTATCCACTGAAGACCACTTAAAGTTTGTTATTTTACCTTCCTTTGCAACGAAGAACAAGCCGACAACACCTAGGAAACCAGCCACTGACACGTGAAATCCAGGAGCTGAAACCCACTTCGCATGTAATAAAGTTCCAAAGCCATGATTGAATTTGTGAATTACTGAAAGAATACTCAATTTCCCTTGGATTTTCATAATCGACGAATGTCGTTGAAGGGCAGGATCACCGAAAACACGGACGAAAACTCAGCAAGAAAATAATTATCAGGACATGGTTGGTATCAGAATCAGATAAATCGCACAACAATAAGGATATCAATCGGTATAGCGCCAAATGCAAAGCAGAACTCCCGGGAAGAAGAAGAGGCGGCGAGTATCTCACAGAAACCTCTGAGATGAAGCGAAATTCATATTTTAACCTTTGCTTATTTTAATTATTACGTCTTTAAATTTAATTTTTAAATTAATTTGATTTTGACATTTTGATATATTTTGTGTATAATAATTTAACTTTTTTTTGATTATTTTGATGAAATCGTTAAATTTATATTTTTTAAGTTAATTTAATTCTTATAAATTTATATATAAAAAAAAAATATACGTTACACTTTATGTTAAATTATGAGAATTAAATTTATTTAAAATTATAAATTTAACAAAAAAAATTGAAATAATAAAAATTGAATTGTCATAAAAAAACATATAAGGATTAAATTAATTAAAAAATATAGATCTAAGCACATAATTTTAAGAACGAAAAATTCTGATGTTGATACAAAAAAAAATATATAGGAATAAAAATATAGATTTGACCAATTTTAACATGATAATTAATTCAATAAATATTAAATATTAAAATATAATAATTACATGTTAAAGAACCCAATGAATTCTTTAAGCTTTTTTCATCAAATAAAACTATAATATATATTACAAGCTATAGAATATAATTTAAGATATATAAAATTTATTTAATTAGTATTGCAAAGCATAATGTATAATAATAACTTATGAAATATTTATAACTTAATTTACCGTATAAATAGTTATGTAACAGCAGTAATTATTATGCTTTTACTAAGTTATTTACCGTATAATTTGTTATAATAATTATATCAATCAATAAATGAGTATTCTACTTTTACTATATAAATAAATAAATATAAAAATATTATTTAAAACACTTAAATTGAACATTTATATTGATATAATAATACAATATTATTACATTAATATTCAAGTGTCACTCACTCTGGACGTTAAAATTGAAGATCCAATTAGCATTTCCTAATTTTAATAAAGAATCAAGTTAGCTACACATCTGGATGATCATACGGCTCCACTCTTGGGTTGGGCTAAGCCCAGTGGACATTCAAAAATCATTTTGGGCCGTCGCAAGCTAATTGGGCTTGTGTCCAATTCAAACAAGCAAAGAAGCAAAGAGGGAAAGGGTACAAATCCTACCCTTTCCAGCAAGCAAGCAGCCAGCGTGTTACAAATGAAAGGAAAGGAGAGGAAAGGAAATTGAGTTGTGTACGTAACCTAAGATTCCATTCCTAAATTCATATATATATATATATGTATATATATGCTATTTAATTAATTCTCGGGAGCAAAAGGTGTTAACCCACACCTCAAGGGCCCCCCACGAACTGCCTCACGTCACGTGAGGGGGATAAATCAGGAACCCAGCTGGCAGGTGACGGGGAGGACCAGTGCGAGCCGCCCACAAGGACCCCTGAGGAGCAAAAAATCTCATATTGCGACTTGTCCGACTCGATCCTTGTCTTTCAAGAGTAATTCTACCCGCTCTTTACCAACTGAATTGTGCCGGGGGCGCTATTTAATTAATTCTCAAAACATACATTCTGTCGTCGGTTGCCCATAGTACGTACGTCCTTTGGGAGATCTCTCTCTCTCTAGAGATAGAGAGAGAGACAGAGACAGAGACGTCAAACGAAGCCCACCAAAAGCAGCGAAGCCATCATCATAATTCAATCCGCCGCATTTGAACCGGAGGGCCGCCCTTTTCTTTTTCTCTTTACACGAATTTTCAGGCCCCTAAAGACAATGAAAGCGAGCCGTTGCCACCGCCCGGTCTTCTTCTCCTTCTTCCACTTCGCTCTTCCTGCACGCTGATTTGCCATGGCCAAGCGCGTCTACCAAGCTTGGAAGGGAAACAATGTGAGTTTCCCCCTTCGTTTCTCTTCCTTCTCCACTTCATTTCTATGGTACTGATGCAGTTAACAGCTGATTTCTGGGGATGGATGGGTATGCCTAAATTGTGTCAACTGTTGTTAGGGTGTCAACTGATTTCTTCTTCTTCTTCTTCTATCTGGGTCTGTTGGTTTTTCTTGTTTCCTCGTAGCTCTTTTATCTTCATTAGGGTTTGCTCTTGCGGTGCGACGGTACTTGTTGGATTGAGATTATTCACTCGACCTTCGTTTCAAATCTTCCAATTGGTTCTTGTGTTGGAATTTTCTTATTTTGTGCGTAGAAATCTGACTGGTTTTTGGAATTTAACTAACCATTATCTGGGATAGTAATGCATTGTTCAGTGGCCAGCGAAATTGTTTCCCGTTTGAGGGTCTATTAGGAACAAGTGGTAGCGCAGACACTGAGATGGGCACTCAACGGAACAGTTGAATTTTGAACTTGAACTGCGTAGTTATTACTCTTTTGAATTCAACTTACCAGATCGAATCTCAATGTTCCTTAACTAGAGTCTAGAAAAGGTCACATTGGAATATTGGCTTGGCGGATGCCGCACAATGATTTTAGTAACATGTATGTGATGAATGATGAATAGAATCTGTTGCTATTTCTAATGGTGATTTATTTTCCCAGGAAAGCTCTTGCTATAGTTGGACGTTCATTCCTATGTTGCCTTAAGTTGTGCTGATTAATGTTTCAAAAAGGTGCCATTGTGCTTGGCTGATACTTGGTGTTCTGAGATACTTTTGCATAGATTTGAAATTGGTGCTGTCAAAGCTCAAGATAGTTGCAGTTCTGGAAAGTTTAATGCTAGAAGCTTTTTTCTAAGCTAACTGAGCATGATTTCTTGAGCACTGAACAGTTTTTTATGCAAAATACTTGGGTTAAGGCGTTCTGAATGGCAAGCTAAAATAATAGGAAGTTGGAGACGTAACAATATGTGTGGGATTATGAGGTGAAATGGTGAACGAAAGTAAATAAATATATAAATTATGCTTCCAAGTGATGCATTTTCTTTGTAGAAATAAGGAGCATTCTGTTATTGTAATTCATAAGAATAGTACAGTATCATATACATGCGCGTGTTGGTCTGTTGTCTGGGGACCAATTAAGATTGTGCATCTGTTGAAAGAAAAATATGCACACAGGAACATATACATATAAAAGTACGTGTATATATATGTGTACAAAAATTTCATAGATGGTTGGCTGGCTTTGCAATTTGCTCAAATCATTTTTGTGTAGTAAAAGTTTTACTCTCCCTGTTTTGAAATTGGAGACTTGACCATTGTGATTTTCCTTTCTATTCTGGTAGACTCTTATCACTTTTGAGAGGGAATCATAACCTGGCTTAGAGAGGAGAGAGGAACTCTATATCTGTAGAAAAATAGGCTGGATGGGGGAGAAAATTGCTTGATAGGACTGGTTCCTTTCTCATTTCTAGGTGAAGTAATAAAGAAGGGCAAACAAATGACTTGAGCACCTATATATAAGGAAGGAACACAACAAGATGTGTAGAATCATAATGGAAAAACATTTTGAATGGTTGCCAATGCTGTCCAAGTTCATGTTGCTTTGAAGTTCGAGGCACCTTTAAGAGAACACAAGCAATGTTGACATTCTTCCAAACATATGCTGTAACATCATGCATGCTTATGTTTTGTTTGTGCCCTTTGTTGGCTTGTTAAAAAAACATGACAAGGACAAATAATGTGGGAGTTTGTAGCATAATTTTGTGTGTGGCCGGGCTTTCTTTGTTCACTTGGCTTAGTCCAACTTGCCACATTGGTCTCTTTGATATCTTTGTGGTTGCTCTCCTAAATGGTTGCACTAGCTAGCCTCATGATGTGGCTTGCAAGCCATCTATATCGCCCCCTGAGTCTCCCCTTCAAGGGATTAGTTGGATCCAACTAGAATAGTGCATGCTTTGCCCTATCATCTTCAAGCTAAGGATTTGGTGGCCATCTTGTTCGCTTGCCAAAGTTGCCGTCAACCATTAGCATGAGCCTTGGCTTGACTGAGAGACCTCTTGTTTGTGAAAGGAAGCTATGTTTTGTTTTTATTGTCTTTCACTTTGTTTATATTTATCTGATTGTTAATCTTGGTAGTTAGCTTGCCTGCTCTTTTTCTCTGTTATGTGTGCTTTGTGTTAGCTCACATTATTAAAGATTGTTGTGTATAGCTGTTGTGTATATAAGTAGCATCCGTTCTGTTTTTCATTATTCTGTTAAGTTTGAGAATAATACAGCTCTCGTATTTTCTTTCTCATTGTTAGCCCTAGCTACAATCTCTTTGTTTGTAAACTTTTACATGGTATCAGAGCCATAACCTAGAATTCATGGCGTCTAATCCTGATCAAAGTACCTCTTCCTCTGTTCCACCTCACTCATCATCATCGTTCTCATCAGCTTCGTAGTCCGATTTCACTACGATGGCTAAGACGTTCAATTATATACAAATTCGACTTGATCCTAACAACTATATCTTCTGGAAGACACAAATATCAACTATGATACGTGCCTTTGATCTTCAGTCGTTTCTCAACAAAGGTCCGACTCCTACAAAATTTATATCTGATCCGAATGCCGATGAGGATGGAGCAACAATGTTGAATCCAAAATTCATGAATTGGATGCGATCAGATCAAGTGCTACTAGGATGGCTCTTTTCCACGATTGACAAGGAAGTTTTAGCGCAGGTGATTCATTGTGAATCATCTGTCGAGGTTTGGATGTCTCTAGAAAGCTTATATTCTCGTCAAACTATAGCTAAATCATTCCAATTGAAACAACAACTTAGATCTGTGAAAAATGATGCCTTATCAATTAATGATTATATTTTAAAGATCAAGACAATAGGACATTCGTTGGCAGCAATAGGAGACCCTCTCAGTGATAAGGATCTGTTACTTGCCATCCTTAATGGTTTGGATCATGAGTATGAGACTGTAGTAAGTCTAATTACTTATTAGATGGATGAGATAGATCTTCAAAAAGTGCAGTATCTTTTACTAATGCACGAACAAAGATTGCAGTCAAAGAATGTAGCGTCTGCTACTGTTAATGCTAAATCAATTATGTCCTCACCAATGCATGTTAATATGACTGCGTTTACACCACGGAATTTTAGCAATAATAGAGGTGAAGGTTTTTAGTCAAACAGAGGTGGTGGAAATAGAGGAGGAAGAGGTCGAGGACAGTAGTCTGGTAAGAGAATTTATTGCTAACTATGTGGTAAGTCAGGTCACTTTGTTGACAAGTGCTATCATCGATTTGATAGCAATTTTCAGAGAAATTATGTATATAATCAGAATGTTGGATGACCTCAGATGGTTTCCCAACCAAATACTCAAAGCTTTTTCAGCCTCCCTGAATGGTTCTAATGAGGTCTACATGAATGAGTTAGGAACTATATCAGGACCTTCTTATAATCAGTTTCCTTAGTCTTCTTACAATCACTTTTCTCAGCCAAGTGATAATGCCTATAATGCCTCAAAGTCATCCTTTATAGATCCTGCTTGGCTTGTTGATTCAGGAGCTACAAATCACATAACCTTTACTCTCAACAACCTTTCACTTCACTCTCCTTACAGTGGCATTAAATGTGTTTCTGTTGGAAATGGTAAGCAACTCTCAATTTCTAATATAGGTCTTGGACATTTGTATACTCAAACCAAACCTACTTCTTCTATTGCTTTACCTAATGTCCTACATGTTCCTAATATAAAGAAGAACTTAATCAGTGTCTCTCAACTAACCAGAGATCATGATCTTGTTGCTGAGTTTAATTCTAGTTCTTGTTTCATTAAGGACAAGAGTACCGAGGCAGTGCTACTCCAAGGACATCTTAAGGATGGGCTGTACCAGCTAAGTTCAGCAGTTGTTCTTGCTGCTTCATCTTCCTCGACCTAGTCCCTTGATTCTCAGCTTATAACCTCTTTGCAAAATACCTTTTCTTCTGCAAATAAATGTAACAGATCAGATCCATTTTATCATGGACTGTCTCCTAATGTTCAACTTGCTTGTAAAGAACAGTTGTATCATAGATGGCACGCCAAGTTAGGGCACCCATCCTCCAATATTCTACATTTGATTCTTAATAAGATACGTTTGCCTTCTTTTTCTTCTTCTAAAGCAGTCTTTTGTGACTCTTGTAAAGTAGGCAAACTTAGTCAATTACCATTTCCTGATTGTCCAATTGCAACAAGTAAGCCTCTAGAGTTGATTTACTCTGACTTGTGGGGTCCAGCTCCTGTTTTGTCCATTGAGGGATATCAGTTTTATATCATTTTTGTGGATGCTTATTCTTGATATACATGGCTATATCCATTAAAGCTTAAATCAGATGCTCTTTTTGTCTTCAAGATATTCCATAAACTTGTTGAAATTCAGTTCCAAACAAAGCTTAAAGCCTTACAAACTAACAATGGAGGAGAATTCAAAGCATTTTTACCTTATTTTCATAATTGTGGCATACAACCTCGTTTCACATGTCCATATACTCATCAGCAAAATGGTGTGGCCGAACGTAAACACCTTCATGTTGCTGAGATGGGGTTGACATTGCTTTCTTATTCTCATATGCCACTTAAATTCTGGGTTGAAGCCTTTCAAACAGCAGTAGATACTATCAATTTGTTACCTTCTGCTGCTCTTAAATTTCAAATTGCGTTTGAACTTCTTTTCCACAAACAACCCAATTATCTCATGCTACAACCTTTCGGTTGTGCTTGTGATAGGTCCCAGTTCATGGGACTTACCGAAGAAGGTCAAAGAGGCAGGGGTGGGGTGGTAAATTGGTTGGCTGGCATAACAGCCAGCCATGTGCGTAAGGGATAGAGTGGGGAAATTGCTTGGTTGTGTAACAACCCAGCAAGTGTGCATAACAGAATGCGGTTGAGGGGGGAGAAAGGGATATATGTAGAGGGTGAAGATATTGGTAAGGGGGGAGATTTTAGTATTGAGTTCTTGAGAGAGTTAAGGGCCTCTCGAATGCCCAGTTTTCTTTTCATTTTGTTAATTTCCAGCTTTTAGTTCCTTTCGATTATCAGTATCCTATCAATTTGGTATTAGAGTATCATTACTCCGTCAGGGGATATTATCCACTACCGGTCCCAAGACCGGATAAAGGAGGAGGGTTGCGTTAGGTAGTCGACAGCCAGTGTAAAACCTAGTCGGATCCAAATATGAATTCTAGACAAACTATCTGTTGGGATATAACTCACATAGAAGTCTAGAATTCATGTAGCCAACCCCACATAGTGGGATAACGGCTGGATATGTTGTATGTTGTTGTTGTTGTTAGTATCATCGATCCTAATGGTCAACTTGACGGATCGAGTAGGGAGGATGGAAAGCATGCAACGGGGAATGGATGCCATGAGGAGTGAGGTTCAATCGGTGGGGAAGAAGGTAGCGAGCTTGCTGGAACAGTTCACTTGGATAAGAGCAAGGTGGGAAGAGCAGGAATGGGAGAGGAAGAACGAGGAGAGACGAGAGGAGCAAGAGAGAGAGAGCAAGGGAAAGGACGGAGATCGGCCATTGAAATTCACTCAGGATTCCGAGGTGACGTTTGGAGTTGGAGTGGGCCGAGGGGTGACGCCTGGAGTTGATGGAGGATTGGGTGGAAGCTGGTGACAGGAGGTCTGCAGTCAGAGGCTGGAGATGCCTGTGCTTGAAGGAGATGACTCGGATAGTTGGGTTGTTCAGGCTGAGCGATATCTCCCTGTAACCCAGCTAACAAAGGCAGAGAAACGGGAGTTCGCGACTCTAGGTTTCGAAGGAGGGGCCATTTTGTGGTCCCAGTGGGAGCGAAGGGACGAAGAGAGATTCGTGTGGGTAAGAAAGCAAACCTGAAAGATGAAGCCATAGGGCGCCGCCATCGCGTCTCTGCTCAAGCAATAGCGAAGAAGGGGAAGGCAAAGAAGAAAAAGCCAATGACTAGAC
Source organism: Diospyros kaki (assembly GCA_036245055.1). Taxonomy (NCBI): domain Eukaryota; kingdom Viridiplantae; phylum Streptophyta; class Magnoliopsida; order Ericales; family Ebenaceae; genus Diospyros; species Diospyros kaki. The sequence goes on from BSEG01000016.1 coordinate 47,465,577, forward strand.
AACCACAAGGTGATAGCAAAAGCGTAAAGAAGAAACGCAGGAAGAAGAAGAAGCTTCAAAAATACCAAGCTCCAGTCCCAACCAAAGACATCGCGATGCCAATTCAGTCCGATTCGGACGCCAACGATGATTCCTCCTCCGGTGAGACCAAGCTTGAGAAGATCCATAAACTTCTCGAGCCCTACACCAAGTACCAGCGAATTAACTTCCTTGTCGGCGCCGCCGTGCCCGACGCTCTCCTTTTCACTCGCCTCCACGATGCTGCGGATTGTGACATGTCTTGTCGCAAGCTCGTCGTCTACGGCCTTGCGTGGGACACGACGCGAGAAACCTTAGTCTCTGCCTTCAAGTTATACCGTGAGATTGAGGACTACAACATCATCTTCGACTGGGTCATGGGCAAGACGAAGGGCTACAACTTCGTCCAATTTAAGATGAGACGGGAAGTGGCCGAGGCATTGAAGCAGCTGAGGAAGAAGATCGGGAATCTGATGTCGGCGGATTTGGTAACGTCCAAGGAGGGCATCTTACCGATGAGTGGGGCGCCATCAATGGTCCAGGTCGTTTGGGAAGCTGGTTTGATTCTTAGCCCAGTTTCTTAGAGATTTCACATGGGGTGGGTTGATATTGAAGGGCCCCCCATGTATTCTCACCATCATGAGGGGGTGGGTGCCTCGTTTAAGCAAGTCATGATGGTGGAAGAGCAGCTTGTTTCTAGAAGTCAATGGCTCAATTTGTATTCTGTTGTGGAGCCCAATGGTATTGACCCAAAGATCTTAATTAATGATGGGAATTTGGGTGAACTTCATGATGAGGTTGAGAAGTGGCCAGTCATGAAACAATTGACAAAGTTAAGGGGCTGGGAAGTTGTATCAATAACCAAGGATGCAGTCATTGGAATGGGAATTGTTGAAAATCAAAAACCTACTGCGAATGAGTGCTATGAAGAAAGAGCACTGTAGTCTTTAAGACTGCCACACACTCACAACAAACTACCCCTCAAGAACTCACTGATTATGCTCCTAACACTATACACACAATCACTCGATAGGAAGAACAAGAATAGGAATAGAAAACAACAACAAGATACACCAGATTTTGTCCTGGTTCAGTCTCATAAATGAGACCTACATCCAGACTGTCTTAGGCCCATGAAATCTCCACTATCTTTACAACTTTACAGCAATTATACGAACTAGGAAACCCTCTCTTTTCCTTAGTCTAAATCCCTAGACTACCAAGAGAAATACAGAATCTCTCAACCTAGCTCACCCGCTCAACCCTTACAAGATATTCTCGAGATCTCACTCTCTTCAATCGAGCCTTCTCAACCCCTATTTATAAAACATAGAGGCGGGCAAGGCAGTTACAACCAACTGCCCTAACTGACCGAGAAACTAACTAACTGGACATCTATAAAACAATAAGGAAATCCATTTCATCAAGTAAACTATGCTAACAGATTTATACAAGCAAAAAATCTAAGTACATAAACTAATCTAAAACAAATGTCTTCACAATTCTCCACCCATTTGAATTAGATTCTCTGCACTTTAGCTTCCTGCACTCCTGCTCCACCTTCAATCTGATTTAGAATAAGATTCAGCTGCTTTATATGATGCTGAAGCTTTGAAACTGGAACGGCTTTAGTAAATATATCTGTAGCATTATTTTCACCTACAACTTCGATTAGATCAACAAGTTTATTTTCAATGATTTCCCTAATGAAATGATACCTAATGTCTATGTGTTTTGTCCTCTCATGGTGGGCCTGATTCTTTGATAAATGTATAGCACTTTGACTATCACACATCAAAGTGACTTTAACCTCTAAACCTAGAAGCTCTCCCACTAGCCCCTTAAGCCATATAGCCTCTTTAATTGCATCAGCAACAGCTATATATTCTGCCTTGGTAGTAGATAAAGCTACCACATGTTGGAGGCTAGACTTCCAACTAATAGAGGAATTCCACAATTTAAACACATAACCAGTTGTGGACCTACGCTTATCAAGATCAGTAGCATAATCTGCATCCGAGAAGCCTAGAAGACTAGGTTTTTCTCCTATCTTAGCTCCACCATAGGACAATACATTCTTGCTAGTGCCCCTTAGGTATCTAAGCAACAACCATCCAATGGGATCTACTTGGGTTTGCCATGAAACGGCTAACTACACTCATTGCATGAGTTAGATCGGGGCGGGTACACACCATTCCATACATTAGGCTGCCAACAACATTTGAGTATGGAATTTTCTCCATTTCTCTTCTCTCCACCTCATCTTTAGGGGATTGTTTTGAAGATAATTTGAAATGAGGTGCAAATGGCACACTCACTGGTTTTGAAACAACCATACCAAACCTAGATAACAGCTTTTCTATATGGGATTTTTGAGATAAGAATATTTTCCTGTGCTGTCTATCCCTAGAGATTTCCATCCCTAGAATCTTTTTAGCCTCACCTAGCTCCTTCATTTCAAATTCAGCCTTTAATTTCTGCTTAAGTTGCAGGATTTCTCTATGGGATTGACTAGCAATAAGCATGTCATCTACATATAGTAGTAAGTATATTGAAATGTTAGGAGATATGTGCTTAAGATACACACAACAGTCATAGGAACATCTTGAATATTCTTGGCCTATCATAACAGTATCAAATCGACAATACCATTGCCTAGGAGATTGTTTGAGCCCATAGAGAGACTTTTTGAGCAAACAAACTTTCTCCACCTTATCCTTAACTTCAAAACCTCTAGGTTGGTTCATATATATCTTCTCTTCCAACTCTCCATGAAGGAAAGCTGTAATAACATCCATCTGCTCCAATTTCAAGTCTAATTGGACAGTGATGGCCAGCAAAACCCTTATTGATGTATGCCTTACAACTGAGGAGAAAACTTCATTGTAATCAACACCTTGGACTTGAGTAAACCCTCTAGCAACTAGCCTAGCTTTGAATCTAGGCTTAGAATGTTCATTAGCTCCTTTTATTTTGTAGAGCCATTTGCAGCTTACAATCCTTTTCCCTTTGGGTTTTTCTACCAGTTCCCAGGTTTGGTTTTTCTTAAGGGAAGATATTTCTGATTTCATGGCTTCTATCCATTTTTGTGAATACTTAGATGCTATAGCTTGGTCATAGGATTGTGGCTCTTCATCAGAAATTTTGGATGCACTATATAAAGCATAGGCTACTAAATCTGAGTAGCCAAAACTAAGAGGTGGCCTGCGGACTCTAGGCTGTCTATCTCTAGCCACACTATACCTATTAGGGTTTGGCTGATCACCAATGTTGGAATCAGCATCACTGTCAACCTCTTCTCCCTCATATTGAGAGGTTTCAACATCCTGTTCTTCCTCTTGGACCTGATCATTTTGGTCCAGATCTGGTTCAGGCTCTATTTCATTTATTTCAAACTCTATACCTTGAATATCTACCCTCATAGAGTCGTTCTTTCCATCTAGATCCTTCTGGGTTTCATTTGTGCTTAGACTCATGGTAGTTGACTCATCAAATGTCACATCCCTTGAGATTATTGTCCTAGGCCCTTCTTGTTCAAGGTTCCATAGTTTATATCCCTTCATACCGGTTGGGTAACCTATAAAGAGACATTTCTTAGCCCTAGGTTCAAGCTTGCCTTGCTTCACATGAGCATGGGTTAAGCACCCAAATACCCTAAGGTGGGCAAGACTGGGCTTATGGCCTGTCCATTTCTCATAAGGGGTTTTCAAATCTATGGCTTTAGATGGGGTTCGGTTGAGAATATGGGCTGCAGTAGACATTGCTTCCCCCTAGAAAATTTTTGGCAAATGTGCATGGAATAACATGCATCTTACCCTTTCTAAAATTGTCCGATTCATCCTCTCAGCCACCCCGTTTTGCTGGGGATTTCCAGGCGCTGTTAAGTGCCTAATTATGCCATTTTCTTTGCACATTTCATTGAATTCCTTATTGCAGAATTCCAATCCATTATTTGTCCTAATGGTTTTAATTTTCTTGCCCATTTGAGTTTCTACCATTGTCTTCCAATTTCTAAAGGTCCCATAAGTTTGATCTTTAGTTTTTAGCACATAAACCCACAACATTCTAGAATAATCATCTATGATAGAAAAGAAATATCTGGAACCTCCATGGGTGGTTGGGGTTTGGGCTGGTCCCCACAGATCCGAGTGTATATAATCTAAGATAGACTTAGATGAGTGAATGACAGTCTTATTAAACCTAAGTTTTGCTGCCTTTCCATAGATGCAAGACTCACATTTGGACAAAACTGAGACTTGGTTATTTTCTAGAATCCCTTGTTTAGCTAACTCCTTAAGCCCTTGCTCACTTATATGTGACATCCTTAGATGCCACCGTTTTGCCAAATCTTGGGATTTACTACTTACTGCTGCAGCCTCACCACTTAAGGTGGAAGCTTGTAAGATATAAATGCCATTCTGCAGTTTGGCTTTCATGCAGACAAGTGACCCCTTGGCCATTGTTATGGCTCCTGTCTCTCTTTTGAATTTTAGGCCATTTCTGTCTAATTCTCCAAGGGAAACCAAGTTCCTCTTGAGATCAGGCACATGCCTGACTGCTGAGAGAGTCATAACCGTGCCATCATTCATTCTTAACCTCACATCACCCACTCCTATAACCCTGGTCATTGCCTAGCAAGACCTTACCCCCATCGATTTCTCTATAGTTTTGCAGCCAATGCCTTCTAGGGGTCATGTGGAATGAACAACCCGAATCCATCACCCAACTATTATTACCAGCCATTTCAGTGACAGTTAATGCCTTTGAACTATCATACCCAAGGTCAACTAGGTTTGCTCCACCATCAGATGTTTTCTTTTCAGCCATGTCTTTCTTTCTTTTAGGACAGTATCTCTTGATATGCCTTTCCTCCTGGCATTAGTAACATTTAATAGGGCCCTTTCCATTTCTAGATTTAGATCTAAACTTTCCCCTTTTCCTTTTTGAGTCCTTTTTGGTACTCCTAGACCTTACGGTTAGGGCATCACTAGGGGTGGATTTTACATCCATTTTTATTCTCAATTCCTTTGAGTTTAGGGCTCCTAGTACATCTTCTAAAGTTAGCTTGTCCCTGCCATGTTGTAGAATGTCTACAAAGTTTTCATAAGACTTAGGCAATGAATAAAGGAGAACTAGGGCTCTATCTTCATCCTCATAGTTTACTCCTATGTTCTCTAAGTCAAGACATAGCTTATTGAATTCATCTAGATGTTCTTGAAGTTTCTGATTTTCTTGCATCTTATACGTGAAGAATTTGGCCTTCAAATACAGCCTATTGGATAAAGTCTTCTTTAGGTAAAGAGACTCCAATTTCATCCAGATTTCAGTGGCTGTTTTTAATTTTGAAACTTCTCGAAGAACTTTGTCTCCAAGACTCAAGATAAGCATGTTGTATGCTTTCTTATTAATTTCCTTATCCTGTTAAGATATGGTTTTAGGATCCTTACCTTCAGAGCTTCCCTCGGTAGTTACCTCTTGTTCGATTGTTTTTTCCAATCCGAGACTACACAACAGGGCTTCCATTTTGATCCGCCATAGACCAAAATCATTGCTGCCGTTGAACTTCTCCACATCATATCGAGTGGCCGATGAGGGTGCCATAATTGCCTACTAGAATTGATTCTGGTTTCTTGAGAATCTTGAGAATCTTGATAGAGTTGCTGGAGATAATCTTTGGAGCTTTGATACCAGATTGTAGTCTTTAAGACCGCCACACACTCACAGCAAACTACCCCTCAAGAACTCACTGATTATGCCCCTAACACTATACACACAATCACTCGATAGGAAGAACAAGAATAGGAATAGAAAACAACAACAAGATACACCAGATTTTATCCTGGTTCAGTATCATAAATGAGACCTACATCTAGACTGCCTTAGGACCGTGAAATCTCCACTATCTTGACAACTTTACAGCAATTATATGAACTAGGAAACCCTCTCTTTTCCTTAGTCTAAATCCTTAGACTACCAAGAGAAGAAATCCCAAGAGAAATACAGAATCTCTCAACCTAGCTCACCCTCTCAACCCTTACAAGATATTACCGAGATCTCACTCTCTTCAACCAAGCCCTCTCAACCCCTATTTATAAAACATAGAGGCGGGCAAGGCAGTTACAACCAACTGCCCTAACTGACCGAGAAACTAACTAACTAACTGGACATCTATAAAACAATAAGGAAATCCATTTCATCAAGTAAACTATGCTAACAGATTTATACAAGTAAAAAATCTAAGTACATAAACTAATCTAAAACAAATGTCTTCACAAGCACAAAGTGAGCCTCCTGTCAATCAAGAATCTAATGACCCTAATGTAGTCTGGAATGTGCCACTGCAAGCATGTATGCACAAAATTCCTCTTGCTGAAACAAAACGAGGCCATCTCTTCTCTAAAGTTAAAAAGAGATGCCATTTGATGGCTGGGGTTGCTGAGGTTGACCAGATTCTCAGCCTAGAAGGGAAACTAATTGTTTGCGACAAGGTGGAGATCATCAACGAGGTGGAGGAAAGGATTGGGGGGATGGAGTACAAGTGGTCTCTACCCCCATCATATGTGTTAGAGGTGCTCATGCAATGGAATGGGCTACCCCCATTGGAAGCTACTTGGGAGCCTTACCTTTTGATCCAGCAACAATTTCCATTTTTCCACCTTGAGGACAAGGTGAAAGTTAGGGGGGAGTAATGATAGGTCCTAGTTCATGTGACTTACCAAAGAAGGTCCAAGAGGCAGGGGTGGGGTGGTAAATTGGTTGGCTAGCATAACAGTCAGCCATGTGCGTAAGGGATAGTGTGCGTAACAAAATGCGGTTGAGGGGGGAGAGAGGGATATATGTAGAGGGTGAAGATATTGGTAAGGGGGGATATTTTGGTATTGAGTTCTTGAGAGAGTTAAGGGCCTCTCGAATGCCCAGTTTTCTTTTCATTTTGTTAATTTCCAGCTTGTAGTTCCTTTCGATTATCAGTATCCTATCAGCTTGCTTCCCTTATTTGTGTCCTTATAACAAACACAAGTTTGAATTTCATTCAACTAAATGTGTTTTCATTGGATATAGTCATACACAAGCTAGACACAAATGTTTGCATCCTTTAGGGTGAATCTATGTTTCTCGGCATGTTCAGTTTAATCCTGATGAATTTCCATACAATTCATTGTTTTCTTCAAATTCTGCTCCTCATTCTCGTTCTGCTAGTTTTCCAACTTCGTACTTTGAGTCTATGTCTTTGTTTAACCACTTTGGAGTAGCACAACCTGAGATTTCTTCCTTATCAAGCTCACCTTCTTCTCAGTCCGTGAGATCTCTTTCTAATTGAATGCCTAACTCTCCTACTACCTCTCAACTTGTAGTTTCTGTACCTTAGTCTTCCTCTCGATCTTTACAATGTGTTTCCACATACACAACTTCGTCTTAGCCTTCCATTCACCCTATGCTTACCAAGTCCATGGCCAAACAACTTCAATTAACTTCTCCTCATGCTCTAACCAGTTCTTTAGTTCCTAGCTTTGCACATGAGGCCTTCTTAGACCCAAGATGGGTTAAGGTTATGACTGAGGAGTTTACAACATTAAAATAGAATGGGACTTGGGAGCTAGTTCCTTATTCTGATAGTGTGAATCTCATTGGTTACAAATGGGTGTATAGAATTAAATACAATCTTGATGGTTCAGTTCTAAAATTCAAGGCCTGATTAGTTGCTAAAGGGTTTCTTCAAAACCCGGGTGTAGATTATATGGAGACTTTCAGTCCAGTAGTTAAAGCCCCAACAATCAGTGTTTTGTTTACTTTAACAGTGACTTTTGGTTGGGATATTCAGCAAGTAGACATCAACAATGCATTTCTGAATGGTGACTTAACAGATGAGGTATATATGTCTCAACCTGAAGGGTTTGAGAATAAGTCTTTTCCCTCAAATGTTTGTCAGTTAAGGAAATCTCTTTATGGCTTAAAACAGGCTCCAAGAGCCTAGTACACCAAGTTGTGAGTTGCTCTTCAGTCATGGGGATTTGTGAGATCAGTGTCTGATGCATCACTTTTTATAAAATGAACCTCTACATTTGTTCTATTTGTCTTGATCTATGTGGATGATATTTTGGTAACTGGATCAGATGCTAAAGCTGTTTCAGATTTCATTCATGATTTGGATAAAAACTTTGCTCTCAAGACATTGGGTTCAGTCCATTATTTTCTTGGTTTTGAAGCTCATAGAACTAAGGCTGGAATTCATCTCACTCAATCCAGATATGCTCAGGATCTATTGAAAAAGGCTGGTATGCTAGACTGTAAACCGAGTGATACACCTATGAATGCCACAAATTCCTTAACCAATGAGGGTGAAATGTTTGATCATCCTTCTCTTTATTGTACTATTATTGGCTCTCTTTAGTATCTTACCTACACAAGACTAGATCTATCTTTTGCTATAAACAAACTCAGTCAGTTTTTGTTTTCTTCGAAACAACAAACACTGGGTTGCTTGTAAATGGCTCTTGCGATATGTTAAGGGTACTTTGGATTTGGGTTTGTTTTTTGCACCAGCTCCTCTTGGATTACCTTTGGTAGTTTATATAGATGCAGATCATGCTTGCTGTAAAGTCAACAGGCGATCTACAAGTGGAATATGTGTGTTTCTTGGTCCTAATCTAATTGTTTGGAGCTCTCGGAAGCAAGCAGTAGTGGCCCGATCAGTTGGTGAGGCTGAATATAGAGCCATAGCTCAAGGAGTAACTGAAATTTTTTGGTTGCAATCTTTGTTTTCTGAATTGGGTTATAAGTGTGCCTCTACTCCTATAGTATGGAGTGATAATTTAGCAGTCAAAAGTATTGCTGAAAACCCAGTATTTCATTCTCACATCAAACATATTGAAATTGATGTTTATTTTGTCCGAGAGAAGGTTGAAAATGGTATTGTTGACATTCAGTATGTGCCTTCGTTGCATCAATTGACTGATATTTTTACTAAGGGACTACCTAGTAGCAGATTCAAGTTTTTGTGTGAGAGACTTAATCTCAAGACGTCATCTATAAAATCAGTCTCAAGTTTTGATGACTCTATATGCAGGCAGTTGGACAGAGGATAGTTACAATTGAGGGGGAATGTGAAAGGAAGCTATGTTTTGTTTTTATTGTCTTTCACTCTATTTATATTTATCTGATTGTTAATCTTGGTAGCTAGCTTGCCTGCCCTTTCTCTCTGTTATGTGCGCTTTGTGTTAGCGCACATTATTAAAGATTGCTATGTATAGCTGCTGTGTATATAAGCAACATCCGTTTTGTTTTTCATTATTCTATTAAGTTTGAGAATAATACAGCTCTTGTATTTTCTTTCTCATTGTTAGCCCTAGCTACAATCTCTTGTTTGTAAACTTTTACATTGTTTAATGCACCTTATTTTACTAAGTATGCCTTCTCAATTAATTTACCTTAAGAGAATCAAGTTGTAGGCAGGATCCAAGGACACATCCACTTAGGATTCTTCGATTTGTATTTGGAGCATGGAGACAAAGGAAATGTTCTACCATTTGTCCACTTCCCTTGAGTAAGACCAAACAAACAAAAGAGGACACAAGAAAGCATTTATTGGGGGGGGGAGGGTCCTACTATTATGGAGTAGTTATCTACCTCCTATAATGTTTGGAGTTGCTGATTAATTAACCCCAAAGTTTGTTTGCATGTGCAAAGCTGCAAGTCAAGTCACCTTTCATGAACCAATGTTCAAATGCCCCTTTGCAAGGGGTTTGCTTTCTCGACCTCCATAATTCTCTGAAAACTTAGAGATTCTCCATTGCCGGTTTTTCTTTCTTAATTACCTTAATTTATCTCATTGGGTCTTTGGCGATCTCATGGATACTCAAGAGTCTAACAAAACCATGAGAACTTGTAGTCCATTAAGAAATTGCTAAACCTTGAGTTCATACACCATTGATTCTTGAGTGAAGGAAAAGAAACATCAAATAAATAAGACCACAAAATTTCCAGATCTAAGATGTGGCCCTATAGCATGTCTGGATGAGTGTGTGTTGTTCTTCACCATATCAACAGTCCACAAGTACATAACTATGTATTTGGGGAAGGCACAAGGGAATGCACCTTATTCAATGTATAATTCTAGTTGGGACTGCTTTGCCCGTGGGGGGGATGATATAGAAGCCTTATTGCCTCTGTTAAGTTTTAGCCTTGACCAAGAAGGGCTCACTTGAACCTTCAATCGTGAACACAAAAATCTTGCTCCAAAACCCATCTCTCCCACCAAAATAAGATGTTACAACAACAATAACAATCATAAGCCTTAATCCTAATAGGTGGGTTGACTACATAAATTTTAGCTTTCAAAGTATCTTTATCCTTGGCCATATTTTCAAAAGACCACTATATCCCTTGCCATGTTTAAGGGTTTACCACTAAGTTTATAAGATTTGACAACCTTTCCATTAGTGGTTAGCTACATAACACACTCATTTTTTTGGGCTTAATACCCATTGTAAATAGGAGGAGTGCCTTTAATACTAGAAATGTTGTAGGGATTACTCAATCCACAAGCAGTGTTTCTTGTCAAGATAAGTTGGTCAAAACAAGTATCTTGCCCTTCATATAGGTCCTTACTGTAGTGAGCGTTAAGGTTGCCTTCTTGGAAGCCGTGACAACTTGAGAAATCATACTGTACCACAACCACCAACCACCTCGACCCAAACAAGATAATTCTTTTTGCTTGAATCATCTTCTTGAAAAGGGGGAAAAAGGGATGGAGGAGAAGAACGTACTCCTAGATTCACAAACTAGGGTTTTTGAGGCCAAAAAAGAAAGGAATCATGAGCAAAACAAGGTGAAGCCTCCAAATGGCTTGATCCCCTATTTATGGGTGCTGGGGGCAACCTAAAGGTCAATTAAAAAAAAAAAATGAGGTCTTGCATGTTATCATGACTAATAAACACTGTTAACTGCAAAATGTGGTCTTGCATGTTACATGCTTTACCATTCAATATTTGAACTCTTCTCAAGAAACTAAAAAATTAAGAAGGTGGTTGTCAAGGCATTTAATATGTGCGTACATTACACCCCTTGGATACCAGACACATGGGTGCAACATTAATAATGTAGTCAAGCATAGTAATGAAATTCTTGCAAGGGAGAAATGCTCAAATCTAAAAATTAGGTAAATATAATAACACTGTTTGTGTAAGTGGGGAGTTTGTAAGTGTTTCCTGTCAATTTGCACAATCATAATTTAGATGGGGAAGGCCTTTCATGTTGATTTTCACCAAAGTAAGCATGCATTGCAGTACACTCAGTTCCACACAATTGCTGGAATGATCTAGTTTGTAGTTTGTAATAATTTAACCCAAAACCTCTTAAAAGTTCTAAAACCCACGAAATATTAGAGTAATTTATATTGAAGGTAATGCTGAAAACTTCAATTTGGAGATGTGATAGCATCTATGTTGAAGTTAATGCTGGAAAAAACTAAGTTGGATTGAGATAATTAAAAAATCATGAAATATTGTGCTTTGACCAAAGTGATGGTCCTATTTGAACAAGCTTAGTTGATGTCGAGCCACAGATTGAGGGCTGGCCAATTCAGAATTCCGGGACAAGATAGAAATTGTAGGAAGAAAGAGAGAAAATGAAGAGAAGAGAACGAGAGAGAACGAGGGAGAAATTGAGAAGATAGAGAGTGGAAGAAATCTGTTATTCTCCAGCCATCCCTTTCCTTCTACAACAGCCTTCTTATAAAGCACCTCTTACAGTCAGAAGAGCTAACTGCCACCCCAATTAGTTAGGCTTGTTCTAACTACCTAACGATAGCTTGTTATACAGTTTACAACAGTTTCCTAATGACTAATCTACCCCCAGGGTTGTAACAGTTGAGTTATAATCAGCAGGTATATTAATGATAAAGATATAACTTAATGGGATACCTTGCGTCTTTGGTTTGCAAATATGATGGATTATAGCAAAAAATCAAGAAACCTTGCTCATCAAAAGGAAAAAAGGAAAATGTAAGAAGCTTCTGTTTTGTGGGTTTTGGTTTATGGATAATCAAATTTTACTTTCTGTTACATTTGCACTATATTGGACGTAATTTTCTGTCTCTTTTGTACAGATATTTGTTTTCAATGGGAGGTTGATTTTTGGACCAGATGCTAGGTCACTGATAATTACCTTATTGCTAATCCTTGTACCTGTTATCATCTTTTATGCACTCGTTGTGGGGAATCTCGTCCATAAATTTCCATCTTACAATGCTGGATACGCGATTCTCGTGGTGACAATCATCTTCACCATCTATGTATGTTCTCTCAACTACCTCTAGTGACTATCTTTGGTGATTTAATAATTTGGCTTGGATTTGTCATCTTCATTTGGAATCAAAAAGCTATTTTTCAACAGAACGTAGTTTTCTCCCTGGTCTTAAAAGGAAAAGAGGAAAGAAACAAAAAAAAAAAAAGAAAAGCAGGTCTCCAAATAGCATTAAAGCTCTCAGCTGCAGTTGCTACTGGGTGGCATATTTTGCTGGTTTTTCTGAAAAGCTGCTTGAAACCATTAATTTTTATGTTATTGTACATTCATAATTTTAAGATCCCCCCCACCCCCCTTCTTGTGTATGTGCGTACATATGTTTCTACTGGTGGTTTTGTTGCTGTGTAGATGCTAATCCCTCTAGTTTTTCTAACAGGTGTTGGTGTTGCTGCTTCTAACCTCAGCCCGTGACCCAGGCATTGTTCCCCGCAATTTGCATCCTCCAGAGGAAGAATTCTGTTATGAATCTTCAGCTGCAATTGAGGCTGGTGGAAGACCAACCCCAAGCCGGCATTTACCTCGCACCAAGGATGTAATTGTTAATGGCTTGTCTGTTAAGGTTAAGTATTGTGATACATGTATGTTGTATCGTCCTCCTCGGTGTTCACATTGCTCCATATGTGACAATTGTGTGGAGCGATTTGATCACCATTGCCCTTGGGTTGGCCAATGCATTGGAAAGGTATATACTTTAGGAGTCTTGTAACTCTGCATTCTTGAACTTCTTGTAGTTGTTTGTTTTCTTCTTTCTGTTTTTTAATGTCTACCAATTGGCCATATAATTGAAACTAATCTACCAAATTGAGATCTAAAATATATATCAGCTGAAAAAAATTAGGAAAGAAAAAGTTAGTTTGCTGTCACATCCCCATTGGTTGGAGATGGAGTACCACAAGAATATAAGGCCTTGGACCACGGACCCAATCACACACCTACTAGCTATTGCTTTTGGGCCCAGGGTATCAAAGCGCAACCCAGGTGTCATTCCTCAACTATCATTTTATGCCCCATTGAAGACTCCATGGTCTGGCCAAAGTGTGCCCCTTCAGTCCATGAGAAAGTGGGAGCTGGCGTGATGACAGCGTCAAAGTGATTGTGTGGGGGAGTCATTTCCTACTTCTGTTGGAGATGGAGTGCCACATAAATATATGTATAATTTCTTGTTAAAAATGTATGATTTCTTTTTTTCTTTATTTTTTTTTTGAACAATAAAAAAAGTGTCATTTCACCATCTTTATATTTCTAATCATTTGCCTGAGAGCTCTGAAAAGTTATGATTTCACCATCTTTACATTTTTAATGATTTACCTGAGAACTCTGGAAATTTCAGTTAATGACATGTCTGGGAAAAGGGAAGATAGTTCAGTCATCGAATTTGCGAAAAGCTAATATGCCAAAATCTATTCATTGAGGGGATAGAGTTTGGTTATGAGTTTGGCAAATAATATTGTTTGCCTTACTAATTGCAAAACAAACTTGTGGCTCCCCAATGGTTTGTTGTCAACAGACTAAGTTATTTTGGGATCCAACACTTCTGAAACATTAGTCAGTCGGTTTTTCTTGAGAGTACTTCACATAACTTGAAGAAAATGAGACAGCTTGTTTGATAAGAGAATTGGCTGTAAGTATATTAGACATGATGTGGTGGAAGGGACAGAGTTATTCTTTTTATGCTAAGTCACTGGACATACTATTGTATAAATCTAATTATGATTGCTTTTTGTGCAGCGAAACTACCGATACTTCTTCATGTTTGTTTCTTCTTCAGCTCTTCTCTGCGTCTTCGTCTTTTCTATGTCAGCTTTGTACATGAAATTTCTAGTGGATGAATATGGAACTGTTTGGAAGGCTATGAAGGAGTCACTTGCATCTGTGGTGCTAATGGCTTATTGTTTCATTTCACTGTGGTTTGTCGGAGGTCTCACTGGCTTCCATTGTTATCTTATAGGTACAAACCAGGTAAGTTTCTTCCTCCTGTTGAGGAAAAATTATTTTTCTCTGTATTAATGATCTGATGATACCATTTCTGATACCTTTTCTTTTTCCAAAACACTGCGTGGAGATTTTGTTCATTCATGTAGGCTCCAACTCTGTGAAATTGGGTCCCTTACAAATGCAAAGGACAAAGCAGGATACGCACATTGTAATGCTACCATTCAGCTTATCAAAAAATAAAAGGAAATAAAATAAAATGTAGTACTAGAATTTGTATGTGTTTTGTAGGATTACTGATTTCTATGACTCGTTTATAATTCTTGGCTACTCTAGTTCGACTTGAACAGGAATTTGTTGTTTGGCAAGGCTTTGACATTTTCAATTCCATTTGTCATTTTTTTCCCTGCATAAATGTTAATGGTATGCAAGAGGTTGGCATCCATGCACTGTACAAAATTGCAAAAGGGTCCCCCCTTCTGCAGCATGTTTTCAGCTTATCGCCATATAAGAAAAGAATTATATTTCCTTCACAGACGCAGTTTTCCAGTGTTAAAAACATGATCGTTCTCATTAATTCTGGACCGAACATTTAATGTGAGGATGTATTCTGTAGTATTGTGCATTTTGTTACCATAAAGAACAGCTATTGGCCCCTGCATGTAGCAGGGCATGTTTTCTTTTGGGCTGGGGGGGGGGGGGTGTGGTTGTTTGCTCATAATTGTTAGCTGCTAGTCTAACCAAACGGTACAAACATGCCTGCGAAAATCTTCTACTATCATAGCTACTACATTGTTCCCTTTCCAAATGTTTACTTTTCTTATATTTGATCTGTAATGATTTATCTTCAGACCACATACGAGAATTTCCGCTACCGAGCAGATGGGAGGGTCAATGTCTATGACCGAGGCTGCCTAAATAATTTTGTTGACGTGTTGTGCACAAAGACAGAGCCTTCAAGGAACAACTTCCGTGCATATGTTAGAGAAGAGGCCCCAAGGCCTCACAGGGGCCCAACCCGGGAGCCAGAGCTAGATGATTCTAGCGGCAGCAGACGAGCAAAAGTAGAAGATGATCTAGATATTGACAATGATCTTTTGAAGATATCCCAACGCCGTAATTTTGATGAAGTAGGGGATATTCGAAGTAGAGCCAGCGATGGACTACCTCAGAAATCACCCAATGTTGACTTGGGTTTAGGTTTCGAACCTGCCTCTCTGTCAGACAGACACCACTCAAGTTTGGGTAGAAGAAATGGAAGCAACGGTATGTCTCCAGTCTTTCCATGAACTGGGAGTTTCTGCCGGAAGGTAAGGAATTGGTGAAGGCAGTTTGGTTGATCTGAGTTTGTGCGACACCATGGATGATCTCAGGACGGGTAGCTCCACTTTCCCAATTACATCGTATGCATCAAGTCTTGGAAACTTGCTAGCTAGCTAGCACTATTTTTCCTGGAAGAAGAAGAAGAAGAAGTCAAAAGTGTTTCTTTCTTGTTGCCCCTCCTCTCTGAATGCTTAGCTTAGCTTAGATTAGATGTCTTGTTGAAACATTGGTGGTGGTCTCTGAAGTAGTGACATATTTGTTTGGTTGTCTGTATATTATTACGTTTGTATTTTAGAGGTTTGTGCCATTGTTATTATTATTATTCCCTCCCTGTTTCTCTCATAAGTGTTCCTGTTGAAGGGATATGAACTAGAAAATGTTATTTTGACACTTATATATACACTCGTTTTGTATTTTAAGTATAAATTATGTGACGTCTCTAGGGTAAATGTCAAGTGGTTAGACCATAATAAACTAAAATTTGTACCACTAAATCATGGGTTCGATTCTTTACCTTGTGTAATGAAGCAAATCTTTCATCTACAATTTATCGCTTTTATCAAAATTGAGGGCATGACTGTATAAGAGCGATAATATCAAATATAAATCATGTGACACTTGTGTTACATAGACTAATATATTGTATGAATTATGATAAGTATTTGTATTATGAAAATATTATATTATATATCAATGCAAACGATGAATCTTGAAAGTAAGATTAAATTTATATTATTTTATATAATTCATATTATATTTACATTTTTTAAACTAAATTTTTCTTACTCTTGATATATTTTTTTGTTAAAGATTTTTTTTTTTACTTTTTTTTTATAAAAGTAGAATATATTTTGTTCAAAAAAGAAATAATATCCTCACAAAATTATGGCACCTAAAATATTGCTATAATTTAAATATGAATTTAGAAAGATAAAATCTATTTTAGTAATTTGATAAAAAAAAATAATTATATAAGAGGCACGTATTTATCTATTTATTTATTTATAAAGTAATTGATCTACGTTTCAAGCAAGCATTTGACTCAACGCTTGATCACAGTTCGTTGATCTTCGAATTTCCGTAGCCTGGAAGTTTGAATCACGCTACGCTAGCTAGTCTGGTTCGGTGGATGAGCGATTAGGCTTCAGATTTCTTCGTCTCCAACTCCAAATCCGTGTTCCCAACCAAGGAAAATGGCGGAAGACAAGGAATCCACGTCCGTTCCGCTGAGCCAGAGCGTTGATAGCGATATAGAAGATCCCGAAGATCCCGTCAAGTCTCCTCCCAGTTCTCCCAATTCTTCCACCCGTAAGGTCAGTTTTTTCGCGAATTTCTGATCTACCTACATTCACTCCCTGCCGTCCATCGCGCTAAGCCCATTTGATTGTTCCCCCCAGCACGCACTAAATCTTTAGTTCGGAATCGCAGATTATCGGATATGTGCCCTTTGTTCGCCCAAAATATGAAGTCGTGGCTGAGTTTTTCTTTCGTTGATTTGAAATGTGTAATTTTTCTAAGAATAATTCGATGATTTGAGTCGTATAGTTGGATTTAGAAGTAATTTGGAGTAATTCAGTCGTATAATTTGGAGCAATTTGAGGCGTATAATTGAATTTATACATGATTTGATTGTTCAAGTTGTATTATTTGGACGTCAAAGTAGTTTCAGGGCACTTCCGTTTTATTTCTCGCATCTTTCGTTGAGAACCAAAAATCACATGTGTCTGATTAGAATTGGGTGATACAGGACGAGGAAAATGGTCAAAATGGACTTAATTTTTGATAAGAGCAGCAATTTTAGGTTCTAATCACTTGTCTTACATTAAAGGAGTTCATCGAGCTCTGGCACAGCACAATGCGCGTTGTTTCCTGAAAATGTATTTACACGAGAAAATTGAGGCTTAATGTGAACCTTGACTGCCCATGGCTTAATGAGAAAATTTGGGGAAATGTATTTATATGATGAAGCTTTCCAAGAGAGTAGTTGAGCAAAAGTTAAGGAGAGAAACTAAGCTCTCTGAAACTAATTTTCATTTATGCTTGGTAGGTCAACAATGGACACTATCCACATATTAAGATGTTTAGTGGAAAAGTTTAGAGATAAACAAAAAGATTTGCGTATGATCTTCTACAGACTTGGAAAAAGGCCTATGACATTGTACCTAGAAAAATCTTGTGGAAGATGTTGAGGAGTTCGAATTACTTATGTACAAGATATTAAGGACATGTATCATCAAGCAAAAATGTGACTTAGGACTTGTGGAGGAGATATTGAGGCTTTCCCAATTGCAATTGGAATAAAAAAAGGATTTGCATTGGGCCCTTATCCCTTCGCTCTTGTTATGCATGAACTCGCAAAACATTGAAACACATCTATGAAGAAGTGTGTTGGTGTATGTTATTTGCAAATGATATTCCCTTGATAGATGAGAGAAAAGAAGACAAATAATAAAGAATTATGGAGGAACACCTTAGAATTCAACGGTTTTAAACTAAGTATGTCAAAAAATGATGTGTAAAATGCAAGTTCAATAAAAATTTAAGTTTGGATGATATTTATTATGAAGCTTGGAGATCAAGTTATTTCAAAATAAAAAGATTAATTTTGATATTTTGAATCAATTGATCGAAAAAGGAGAGATTATGGAGCATGTTACTCATAAAATTAAGGTGGGATGGTTAAAGTGGAGAAGTGTGTCTTTATGCAATCTTAAACTCCCTCAAAATCTAATAGGAAAGTTTTATTGGATGACAATAGGACCATCTTTGTTGTATGGTTCAAAATGTTGGGTCATTAAGTGCCAACTTGTTATAAAATATAATTGTAGTTAAGAATATTAAAATACATGTGTGACCATATAAGAAAAGGAAAAATAAAAAATGGGATCATATGTGATAAGGTTGAATGGGTGAAATGCATAAAAATTGTTGAAAAAGAGGGAGAGGAAGACCAAAGACAAATTGGTGGGAAACTCTCAAACATGACAGGGTGAAATGGCTTTATAGAGGATATGCTTATGAATAAAGATGACTGGAGATCTAGAATTCATGTGGTTGACCCACTTTGTGGTGCCCTGTCTCTATCACAATGTATGCCATTTTGATGTCATCACCTTGGCATGTGTTAGCATGGTTGTGACCTGCCATGCCTCAGAAACCAACCTAGTCACACGAATCAAAATACTTATTCTTGGCATGTGATAGGTGTGAAGAGTAGTTACTTGAAGAGTAAGACTTACCCTTTTTCTCATTGGTGTAGAACCTCTACCTCGGAAGTCTATTTCTTCTCATTTTCAGTTCCGTAGGGTCATTAATCAATATGACCAGTTGACTTCCTTCCTTGGCCTTTCAGCTGTGGACAATTGACTCAAATTCAACTGGCTCTTTAGGCGACAGTCGACCACAATAGTCTACTACCTAGCCACCAAAGGACATTTCCTAGATTCTGATTTCCAGCAGTCGAAATAGTAGCCGGCTGTTGTCCTGCCTATTATATTTCGCAAGTGGACGGATTGTGACAAGTAATATAGTAATGAACAGAGTGTCGCACCAACGATGACTAACTTTTGATGTTTACTCTCACTGATTTAACCTTAACCTAACACACACATTAACAAAGACTTCAACTATAATGAAAACTAATTTACTAATAAAAGATGCAAACAAAACAATTTCTTTGATTCAAAAACTCTCAAAGTTAAGGCACTAGGGTTTGTGAATCTATTGTTGGCCTCCTATGATTCAATTATTCATTACTTGGGTCTTGCTATTCCTTATCTTAGGTTGAAAATCGATAATCCAATTACAACCAAAAGTCTCTCTCGATGGTCATTCAGTTCTATGTATATATATGAGATTAACTATCTCTAATTAACCTTCGAACATATAAACATGCATTCAATCACGGAGATCATCACAAAAAGATTTCATAGGGCATAACGGTATCTCTACCTATTATAGGACCCTACGTTGTTAGCTACCATGTCTAATCCATATTGAATCTCTTGAAAACAATACAAATCACAAATATGTTTTAATGGTGATCAAGTATCAAAACAACATTATGAATATAGCAAACAATCAACCCGAATGGATAAGAAAATAGCAAACCGAATAACTTTAAATCAAACCATTAGAAGTCAAGGTTTTATCATTCACCCTAGTTATAAAAACTTAGCAATGCATTCTTGCAATCAAAAGAAAAAGAAAAGAGTTGGAATCCATAGCAAAGAATTGAAGAAGAAAAGAAAAATATAACCCAATAGTAAAATCTTCAATCTTCCGTCGGCTTCTCTTCCATCCAAAAAAAACTCTCCAAATCTCCTAAGAATAAGTCTTTATATAGTCCTCTTTAGGTTATCAAAGTCTTGCACCTTGAAGGAGTCTATTTCTCTTTTATTTGGATTGGAACGGGGTTAAAACGGCCTTTTCACGAAGCTTTGATCCCTACCGCGGTATGCCTGTTGCTGCAGACCCGTGAGCTCCAGAAACTAATTCCTAGAGCGGTCCTACAACGGTATGCATTCCGCTGTAAGACCGTGAGCTCTAGAAACTAAGTCTTATAGCGGTCCTACAGCGGTGTGCATGTTGCTATAAGCCCGCTAGCCTTCTTCTTTAGCCTCTTGCTTTATCATCTTCAACTTCTTGCTCTTGATACTCTTTTGCTTTCTTTTAATTCGAAACCCGACCATGCCTCCAAGCTTCATTTCACTCCCATCATGCACCAAAATCACTCTTTTTGCTCCATGTCCGCTTTAACACATGCTCCACATCTACATAACCATATATAGAACCAAATCAAGTAGAAATCATGCTCATTGAATGTATAAATGCTAAGTTTATAGACCAAAATAAGTGTATAAAAGACACTTATCAACTGTCATGCATAAATTTTGTGCCATGCAACAAAACTGGTCTTATAATTGTTTTATATAATTTCCTTTTTAATTTTAATGTAATCTTACTATCAGAATAAGTGTTGGACACACTTTTCTATTTTAACCAACATGCCTTAATTTTGTGGGTAACATTCTTATTGATCTCTCAATCTTCTTGGATGATTGTTCGAAGATTTCTGAACTGATCTTTTCTTGTGATGACTGTCTAGAATCCAAGTTGTTTGATCTAACGAATTTTATGTTGGCTACCGAACACAACTCTTTGTCATGTATTAACTTGTAAGGGGGAGTTTACTGTAATTAAAGATAGTAGGAGGGTGAAAGCAGTATATTTTGTAAGCTGGCTGTAATGGGTTGTACCTAGTTAGTTGCTTCATCAGCAGCTGGTACATTCCCATGCACATGTATGCGGTTACTGCACATGGGAGGTTAGGAAATCAGCTATATATAGTGCTGAATTTCCCTTCCACGGATATATGAAAAATCTGAGAATATTCTGAACCTATCTCTCTCTATTCTCTTTCCCTTAATTCTGCATTCTTCTTCTTCCAAATTCTCTCTCAATATCTCCCTTCCTTTCTCCCTCGATCCTCCTATTCGATCGAGAACCATTGTCAGAACCTGAGGAGCTGACACTCTCCTCTTTTATTGGACTTAGGACCAGCTGTAAAAAGGAATCCACGGGTGGAGTTTCCAAACTTAATGAGTTTTAAAATCTTAATAGATCAAAATAGAGTTTGTCTGTTCAGTGGAAAAAAAAAGAATGGTGGGAGTATCATTTAAGTCCAATCCTATCTGTTTAACATAAATTGCTATTTTATGCCACGATATACTATAAAAATGTAGAATTTCTTTAAGTTAACATTGGCATAGGATGTAATATCAGCAGTTTTTTTAACTATGATATATTACAGTATGATTTTTGTTTCTTATGGACAAACAGAAATACGTCACTTTGTCTTGAGAAATGTTATGTTTCTTTTAAACAGCATACTTCATTTGGTGCAGCTTCATTTTTATCATTTTTTTTTAACAATTTTCCCTCACAATGTACTTAACTTGGCATTACATGTTTATGTTACTCTGTACTTATTTTACGGTACTTTTCCAAAAATTATAATCAACCCTTGCATAAAATTCTAAAGAACAAGAACTTGCCAGTGCATTGTGCAGGCCAATTTAACTAGTTATCTTAACATGTTTTAAGAGACAGAATACCATTAATGTAGGGACTTGATCATCCTCTTAAGCAAGCTTGCAACTTTGGATTAAGGGTTGATGTCCTACTTTTCTGCTGTTTGGCAATTAATGGGTTCTTACTAAAGGCTTAGATGGCTTTAAATATTTGTTGGAAGGTGGTAACTGAAATTAATACATTTACAGTTGTGATCATTTGTGCTGGTACGACCTGTGCATGTGCCTGTGAGCACACTCACCCTGTGACAAATGACAACAGATAAAACATTCACGCTCATACATGTGTATAATTTTACTTGTGCTGACAATGCAGGCAAATTGTGAAGCTACTGTATCTAGGTGAAGTTTGATCGTAAGTTTTAAAATATAGGCTCTTTATTTTCTTGTGTACCTATACTTTCAAGATCTAAAATAAAAAACTGGACTTCTTATGAAATGTTTATAATTATTAGTGTTGATAGCTTCTTCAAAGCTTTTGCCAGAGGGTTTATTGGTTCTTTCTTTCTTCTACTCAGGCTTGCTGCTTTGTCCTCCAAAGTTGGGTTTCAAAGAAGTTCATGACGGGATGGTGATTGCTTCACTATTGTCTGAGATCATCTAACATTTTGCTGCTCTGGTCATTCTTCCATGCCTAACAATGTGTTCACTGTTGACTTGCAGTGTTGTTCTGTTCCCTGTTGCAGTTACTTTTTTTGTGACATGGTGGTTTATTCAGTTTGTTGATGGTTTCTTCAGTCCTCTATATGCTCAGCTGGGCATTGACATATTTGGTGGGTTCCAAATGCATTATTGTTTCCTCTTTGTTGCATGCTAATTCAAATGAGTTCTGGTGGTGGTCATAAAGGTTGTTTGGTTTCAATATTAATAATAATGTAAAAACTCAACAGCAAACTGCTGTTGACTTTTAAAAGTGCATCAACTATGGGTTCTCACTGCCTTGGAACAGAAGAGTTTACATTAGGAAGTTGAAAAAAGGCCAAAACAATAAAAACATTCAAAGTGAAAAACAAAAACTACATAATTATGGGTTTAATGTGCCCTTGTACCATGGGCTTCCTAGATTACCTGGTTAAGCAACTAACTTTAATTGTTTATCTGAACTGATCACAGCACTGTTGTTTTCCTATTGCCTTTTTCTGCCTTGATGAATGGAACTGATCATGAATTTCCTCCATCCGTGCACTTTGACAAAGCATTGGAATCTTGAAAAGTTCTCTTTAGTTATTTGCAATGCTGAGAGTTTCAAAGAGCTACCTAATAATATGTTCCAGTCAACATATTGGATTTTTATGTGAGATAACACCCCCCCCCCCCAAAAAAAAAAAAAAAATTACCTAAATGCTCACCATGTTACAGTAGCATCTTTGAACAAACTGTGTCTTAATCATTGGACCAAAGTCATGCTAGATAGTTATAGGTTTTTTTTTTTTTTCATTGATTAGTGTTCAGTCCTGTTATGGTTGTTAAAGGTTGGACAAGTTCAGTTCATGCTTCTTAATTTTTGAATGAAACACCTCATCCCATGCTAGGCTAAGCGCTCTTAGTCAGCCCTGCATAAAGCTCTTGATGCCTTAGTCACCTTGGCCACTAACATATTGGGATATTCTTTTAACTGACTCTAGTTATGTGGGGGTAGATTTTTGATAAACCTTTGAGAACTGCAGTATGCTTTGTTGTTGTTCAGCTGACTTGGATTTAAACAACCTTCAGGAGTAAAAAATTCTTCTGGTTCTGTGGATAGGGTTTAAATATGCTACATTAAACATAGGTTTCTGGTTCTTATGCCTAATTGGATTCCATCATAGTTATCTTGTCAATGTTATGTATTTTTGTTCATGCCCCTATGTTTTATGTCAACAATTGTATCTCTTAATCTTGTCTGTTTATGTACAGGACTTGGATTTGTCACATCTTTAGTTTTTGTCTTCTTTGTTGGTGTTTTCGTTTCATCATGGATGGGTGCCACTGTTTTCTGGATTGGAGAATGGATTATAAAAAGAATGCCCCTTGTTAGGCATATATACTCTGCCTCCAAGCAAATTAGTGCTGCAATTTCCCCAGGTAATACATATTCATTTCATATTTTCCTTGCCATGGCTTAAAACATGCTGAAACTAACATGCTAAACCTATTCTTGTACACAGATCAAAATACAACTGCATTCAAGGAGGTGGCTATCATTCGTCACCCACGTATTGGTGAATATGCATTTGGATTTATCACGTCATCTCTCATCCATCAGGTACTTCTGAACATTATGGGTTATCTTTTCCTTCAAATGAGTTTAATCATTTTACTTTGAGTCACCAAGAGATAACTCTTGAGCACCAGTCACCATACAACTAGACTTGAGACAGAATGATAGCAATAGCTTCCCAGAGAAGACTTTATTAGGAAACTTAAAATTAAAACTTCTGAGGCTCTAAAAAAAACCTGCAGGGTATGAAGAGGAAGCACTCCTTGCTTGTTTCCCTCAACATTTGTTCTTTTGTCTTACATTTTGTGATTCCGTTGAGACTTTTTAAATTTTTTGTCCAATGCAAGATAGATAAAAGTAAGGAATTTGATCTAAGTGAGGTGGATAAAAGATGATAACCAAAAGTTGGTCTAGATAATATCTTGACAGAAACATGAAAATACATGGAAGAATAAGGCATCTTATGGTTAACAAAATTATTTATTGTGACTTAAATCAAAGTAGATGTTTAGGCGTGGAGAAAGAGCACACTAGTGCATTTAATGAGAACCAAAAAAAAATTGAGTATATGAAATGTAAGCTTAATAAAAATAGAAGAATATGATGTTGTGTTGAGACTTGAAGCTTAGGTTATTTTGGGAAAAGGTTAATTTAGATATTTCTGATCAATTGTTCAAAAAGAATGAGGGAGGAGATTATTGAGGATATCACTTAAAAAATCAAGGTAAGATATTTATGGTGGGGAAGTGTTTCTTAAATTTTAGTTGATTGTAGAATTCCTTTAAAGTTAAAGAGAAGTTATATTAGATGGCCATAAGTCTAGCTTTGTTGTATAGCTTGAAATGCGGACAGTAGGAACCAACATGATTGAAAGAGGATGTATCAATGAATGCGGCCATACAAGAAAATTTATAATTAGAATGATATAATTGATAATATGGTTAAATGATGCTGAATAATCTCGTAAGATGTTTGAGATGCAATTAAGATAATTTGGACATGTGATAAGAAGACTATAAAATGCATCTGCAAGGAGAGTTAGGAAGAAAAATTGTAACAAAGAATTGAGGGGAAGATCAAAGAAAATTTGGTGGAGAACTTTTAGGCATGACATGGGATATAATGACTTTAGAGGATATATGGCCATTGAAAGAAATGATTGGAGGTTTACAATATACATGTTGCCAACCCCACCTAGTAGGATTAAGGTTTATAATAACAACAATAAATAGTGAAGCAGAAGTTACCTATCAATAAAAAAGTTGCAAGTACCATTCATGTTGATTCAACAGAATAGTTAGCATGCACATATCTCGTACATTGTAAAAAATGACTCTGTCCTAGTTAGCACATAGAATCGTGTAATAATTAGAGAAGTTGAGGCTGTATCAGGTTTGGCTTCTCTAAAGTTAAATGACAAATCATTCTGTTAAGTTCTACCTTTAAGGAGTCAAGCATGGAAATGGAAGTGTGAGTTTTTGCAGAACTGTCTGTAAGTTTCAAGGGCCACTATTTTCTGAATGATCAGTCATTATGAAGTCTTACCTTAAGATTCTGATTTTATTCTCTTTCTTGCCTACATGTTTCTATATGCAGAAAGATGACGGGGATGAAGAGCTATGCAGTGTATTTGTCCCAACAAACCACTTATATATCGGTGATATACTCCTGGTCAACTCCAAGGATATCATAAGACCAAATCTGTCCATTCGCGAAGGCATAGGTATTTTCTCTGTGTTTTTTACCTTATTGTATGGTCATAATGAATACGGCGAGTTACACATAAAATCCACTTTAAAAATACTCCTTACCCGCACCCGCACCCGCACCCTCACCCGCGCCCACACAGACATGACACACTTAAAACAATACCATTTAATCAAACGAAGTTTGCCCCAGCCCCCACACTTTGTACAAGATTTCTACTTGTTAGTGGCCTTTTAATTCTATTTTGTACTTCATGATCCTTAGTGCAACTTCCTTATTGTTCTTAACACAAAATACCTTAATCCTAAAGGTATCTGATTTGTCCAATCAGTTGAATGGAATTATGCCTTGCTAGAACACCGTACGACACACATTTGTCTTCCAAGACCCGATAGCAGTTCAGAAATCATGCTTTCAAGGGAACAACAGTGTGATCCTAAGATACAAAATGGGCATATAATTAAGAAATGGGCTTTTGCTGTTGATTTGGAACTCAGATCGAGCGAGTTTTATAGAACTAGTTGTATCAAATCTGACAATTTGTTTGTTGGAATAACAGAGATCATTGTATCTGGGGGAATGACAATGCCACAAAGGATATCTCCTGTGGAGAGGAGAGTTGGTCGACAGGGTGAAAGAATTCCTCTTGATAGAATTATTTGACAGTGTATACAAGCAAGGCATATGTTAAATGTGTGTGTAACGACTCATCAGCGTCGGCTACTACCCTACACTACCATCTATCTTGTATTTGAGTGGTTTTTTCCCATTTAATTGCCTTTACTCGTATTCTTCAAGAATGTTTCTAACACCCCCCCCCCCCCCAAAAAAAAAAAAAAAAAAAAAATCTCAAATGCATGTAAATGAATATGTAAAATATATGGATTCAAATTATTTAAAAAAAGGGGGGCAAAACTAGAAGATCTGGCAATGTTCTAAAGTCCACAGGACTAAATATTTTGTTTATTGGGAAATTCATGCGATAACATAAGTTAGTCTTAGGCAAGTTATATTTATAAGATTATTCTCGTAAATTAGTTAGATTTTGCTAAAAAAACATATTGAGATAAATACATATAAGGTTTTATGCAATTTCTTTTTTTTTTAACAATATTTTGGTCAAAGTTTGAAAAATGCTTTTGTAATTAGCAAAAGTCTTTTTATTTTTTTGGGCTAAAAATTTGGAGTTTAATACTCCAATAAATATTTAAAAATATTATTATTCATATTTAAAAATTAAATGCAAAACATAACTAGTGAGTTTAGGTTTATAAAATATTTTGATAAGGAGCTATTATAATAATAATTATTTATTTATTAAAAAAATTAAATAACAAGCACCAATATAAATATAATATCCGCTGTGATTTAATATATATAAATATATATATGTGTGGGGGGGCTTACTCCTTGCCAGTCGGACCGTCGGTCACCCATTGGCGTTGGAGTTGGAATTGGAATTGGGAACGTGAAGGCGAGGGTTCCGTTTCACAAGGCTTTTTGAGTTAAGAGTTGAGGCAATCCGCTTCTTCGAGGTTCCCTCCCTCGTTCGACCTTGACCTTGAAGGAAATAGCTAGATAGAGTTCAACATGGACTTCGACGAGTACGATTATCTGGAGAAGACTGTGGAGGAGGAGGTCGACCGAGATGGCTCACCTTCTAAGAAGAGTGAGAAGACCAGCAAAGGCTACAGGCGCCGAAAGGGGAGTGTCGACGCTGAAGGCGACGCCCGGGATCGGCGGAGCAAGAAGTCGAGGGGCGACGAAGTGAACGGTGATGTGAGAGAGCGCTCTTCCCGATCGGAGCGGCACAGGAGTAGCAGAGACGGAGAGAGGGAGAGAAGAGAGAAAGACAAGGAGAGGGAAAGAGAGAGGAGAGAGAAGGAGAAGGAGAAGGAGAGAGAAAGGGAGAGGAGAGAGAGGGAGCGGCCATCGGGGAAGCATGATGGCGAAAGGGAAAAGGAATTTGTCAGAGATAGGGAGCAGCGCGAGCATGACTCCAGAGATACCAGGTCTTGCCTCACTCTTCTTTCCCCAATCCGTTTTGTGGATTTAACTTCACGCGATTGTTTTGTGTTGCTTGAATTGTTTATATTACAACTCTTAATGCTTTGTTTGGGGGAGGAGTGGGATAAGGGAGGAAAATGAACAAAATGGAAAGGAAAGCAATTTAGAATTTGTTATTCTTCTC
Organism: Diospyros kaki; assembly: GCA_036245055.1. Classification (NCBI taxonomy): domain Eukaryota; kingdom Viridiplantae; phylum Streptophyta; class Magnoliopsida; order Ericales; family Ebenaceae; genus Diospyros; species Diospyros kaki. The sequence continues at coordinate 47,493,340 of BSEG01000016.1, forward strand.
CTGTTTGGGAAGGAGGAGATGTAAAGGAGAGTAGTACTATAGCCTCACTTTGTTTGAATATAGAATGGAAGGGGAGGGAATGGCAAAGTAATAAAAACAAAGTGACAATTATACTCTTCTATATTATTAACGACATACTTAACCTTTATTCCACTATGTGGGGTTGGTTATATGAACTCTAGCTCGTTAGTGAAAATTATGTATAATACTCTTCATATGCAAAAGAGAGAGAGAGAGAGAGAGAGAGAGAGATCTATAAATTTACAAAATACGAGAGTTATGAATTTAGTTACAGTGTTAAAATTGGGTGAAGCCATGGCTCTTATATATGCCCCAACACATGTGAAATCATATAATATTAATTAGGTCTTTATTTGGGTTAAGGATAATTTTAAACTTAAAAATTTCTTATTGATTAATTAGTAAACTCAATGAGAAAAATTACTGTTTAGTTTTCTTCCCCTTCCTACAGTGGGTGTAAGAAAACATGGGGCGTTCTTCCCTCCTTTTCCATTCCTCTATAAATTAATCTTCCAAATAATAATCCTTTACTCTCCATCTCTTTCCCCTTATTCATTGCCTCTCATCTAAACACAACTTGAGTTTTTGTGATGTAGTGAGTGCAACAAAACAAGCACAGAATTTGGGCTAAAAACAATGTAAGATCAAAGCTGGAATGATAATATGAAATCTAGGATTTAGGGAAAACCTCAAAACATTTCAGTAGAAATCTTCTATAACAAATGGACCCTCAGAAGGCAAATCAATGTAGATGCCAATCAACAACATTTAATCTTCAACCATGCTTGTGAGTCTCAACAAAGTAGTTAATAAACTTGTAATATTTAAAGCATAACTAAGAAGTTAATGCCTCCTGTTTTTTTGCTCTTCCATTCTACATGATAGCTAAAGTTGTTGCAAGCCAAATCACTAGTCCTTTAAATTTTCCTAGAAGGATTGTAAGTCACTGATTCACGCTTATGTTCATAAGAGTGAACTTAATATTGGGGATTTGACTTTAATGTTGGCCATGATCATTCGCTTTGTATGCACGAATGTTTGATAGACCATTAAATGCTTAATGCTTATCCAAATTGTTCATACACTTGAGATCTGGAAATTGAATCTAAGTGCTTCACCTTGCAATATGCGTTCTCTTTGCCCATTTGGAACCATGAAATGTTAAACATTTGGGGATGCTTTTCAACTTTCTCAACATCTTTCGACATAAATTCACAACTTTTCCCATCAAGCACAATAGTGCAGACTGCAGACTTTCCCACTACAAAAAAGAAGAAAGAAAAAAGAAAAAAGAAAAAAGAAAAAAGAAAAAAGAAAAAAAAAAGAGTTCTGAAAATATTTGTCTCCTCCAATCTTCTTCTTCAATTGTTGGAGCTGTCATAAATCATTGTACCGTGAACAACTCTTATTGGTGGGAGAAATATCAAAATCTGATGTTGTAAGTCAACTTAACATCAATGTCTCTCCTTTGGCTAGGTTAATTCCTGATGCTCTACTTTTCACAATGATATTGTCATACCCATTGCACAACACAACTAAGGACTCCTCTTGCATTGGATAAATTTCAACATCTTCTTCCTCCCATAATCATCATAAACTAGTTTAGCCCCTTTTGGTCACCTTCACTCCACAAGTTCCCTAGGCATTGCAGGCATGCATAAGAGTTGTGTTCCCTCTTGCCACAAGTAAAATATCTAATTTGTGAGTTGCTAGTTTTAGAGTAAAAATTTATGTGGCCAACCTCACTTAGTGGAATTAAGGTTAAATATGGTGAATAGAAAATAAAGCACATTTTTGTAGTTGATAAACTGTATGGCTAAATGTGAACCTTGCTTTTTGGAAAAAAATATTAGTTATAATGAGATCATAAGTGGTGGCAAAATATAACTTTTCTTTCTTTATTTTTTTCTCCATGCATATCTTTATATGTATCACCTTTTGTGCCCATACATGCATTTTAAGTTGCCTCCTTCAATGATCTCCTCTCATCTAGATATTCCTTGCTATAACCCACTTGTGGTGCATATGCATTGACCCAATTGTTAGTCCTTTTCTTCTAGAATAACTTTAATTGTGATGATCTTATCTCTTAGTCTTTTTATACCTATTATCTCATCCTTTAAAATCTTTTCTGTTATCCTAGGACTATGCGAATTACCCTTAGATGATATATGCCTCTCCTAACTCTCAAATCCACCTAGCAATAATAGGAATTGAAACAGAAAATATAAGCAATCAAAAACAGAATGAAAATAAGAACAAGAAACAATCAAACCACAAGCAATAGGCGCGGATTTATCCTGGTTCAGTTTCCATTAAAGAAAGCTACATCTAGCCTTCAAAGAGCCCTCCAAGAACAGTCTTATTAGGGAGGAAAACAATCAGTACAGCAGGAGAATCCCTTCTTCTATCTATCCCGAGTACACCCCAACAGCTTCCCAAGATTACAAAGCTTTAACAAGAGGAAACACTCAGCTTTTCTCTCAGAACAATGCACTCGTTACATAGAAACACAAGAATAGCATTCACTCTTAACCGGCTACCCCTTGTTCTATTTATAGAATGATAGGGCGGACATATCTATGACAAGTATTGGATAATTACAGTTTCACCCCACAATTATTACTAATTACACATGGGATACAACTATCTATCTAAGCCTCCAATAGCCGATTATATCACTACATGCCTTCACTGATCTTCTAGATATACTCGAGACAACATTTCAACATTATCCATAATAATTTTTGCCCCATTCCTTTTCCAGGTACAAAAGTTTATATTGTAACTCAGTAAATATTTTAATTGTCTCACCAACTCATTTTGTGTCTTGGATGTAAATAATACCGATTATTCTCCTCATCATTGCATCCACCCCCTCTTTAAGTTTTCTTGTCAAATTTTTAAATTTTAATATTCCATGATTCAACCATGAGCCTCTCTTGTCGTAAACTAACTATGTAAAGGGCTGATCTATGCCTCTCCCCTTATGTTGAATGAAATCAGGAAATCAGTTTCCTTTTTAACTCTTTTCCCTCCTAAATTTCACTCTTCTTTTCCCTCCAAATTCTCTCAAACGTTCTCTCTTTCTTCCTCTCGCCATTCTCGATTTCACTTGTTAGATTAGGAATCTGACAGCCTACAGCGGGGAAGATGAGAGTCGTCACTCACCAAATCTGCAACGACCACCGAGAGGCTAGGCGGCGGCCAGATCGGAGGATGTAGCGGCGAGAGAGGTGAGGCGCTGGTCGACAGAAAGAGATGAGAGGCGACGGTCAACGGCCAGGGCGAGAGGTGAGATAGATCGGTAGTGAGAGGCAAGGCGCCGGCCAGAGCGGCGAATTGATGTGTTGACGTTAGGCGGTTGGTGGCGATGTGGCGAGATGGGTTGGCGACGAGGCAGATCGGCAGCGAGAGCAGCAGACTCGAGTCGGTGGCGGCGACAGACGACAACTGCTCCAAACCTTCAGCTTCAACAAACGGCTGCAACCTACAAATTTGATTAGGGTTTGCAACTTATTATAATATTTATATCATATAAATTATAAACTAATTTCATATACACTCTTATTTATTTTATTCTAACACTTATATTTTTAATTATTTTTCACTATACCCCTATATTTTTTAAATTTATAGTTTACCCTGCATTTTCATTTCCTACTTTTTTGAAAAAATGTCGTTTTTCCGTTTTTGTTTCGTATCGGAAACATTTCCCGTTTCCATTTTCGTGCAACCTAGCTCGCTAGCATAGAATATCCTCGAGAAGGTCGTTGTGTAGTGGCATAAAAACAGGCTTAAATAAAACATCCATACCGTAAGCATAAATGAAGCCTAGCATAGCGGAAGCAAAATTGCAAAGCACATGCGTGCATATATGGCCAACCACTACCACCATGATTACATAGTTTATATATTTACAAAGTCCGTGCCAATACAACTCAAAGGAAAAACAAAACAAACTCCTGGCACTCCCAGAGACTCTAGACACCACAGGACTCAAACGATTGGGATTGCCTTGTACACCGTACTACCCGGCTAGCTTACACGTTGCCACCCTCGCCCACAACCTTGGCTTTTCCTTTGCCTGGAATGATGTTAAAACAAGGGTGAGTCACAAAACTCAACAAGTATAATAAGAAGTAAGGCTAGTATAGTTGAAGATATAACCCAAACTACCCGCACGCCACGTGCATAACAACAAACCAAGACCATGAAACACAAGTCATGAATGAACCACATAATTAAATATGCATTTAATGGTCTTTGGGGCCCACACAATAGACACTAGCACCCACGTCCCTAACAAACCTGCTGCTGCCATGAAGCCATGAGCTGTTGCTTCCAAAATCCTGTGCACAAACCTCATAACAAATCAAGTCTTCCCTCGGGCCCTTCCTAAACTTTTCTAGAATCTAAGCCAGAGTTTACTTTAGGTCGATACTCCAGCCTAAAACGGAATGATACTTCCGAGTGTAATGCTAACCTCAGGTCGGTCCTCCCATTTGAAACGGTATGGCCCTCCCATCCGAAAGATGTACATCAGGAAGTTAGAGTCACCACGCGTAATAGAACCATGTAATGCAACACATAAAAATGCATGGCGTTGTAAGCATAAACGTGATACAAGGCTTCCATAGAGCTGACATCAGGCTATGTTTTGCCTACATATTAATACACGTCCAATGCAATACTCATGCAATCTAATCAATCTAAAATGCTCGTGTCCAAGCACTCACGGAATATGACCCCCCCTTGATGCAGCTCCCGAACCCGAATGCACACTATTGACATAAGATTGTAATAAATAGTAAGTTCACATACAAGAGACCCAAGACCCACAACCGTCATGCATTCACCCATCTCAAACCTAACCCAACCAGGTGCAACATCATTTCACAAGGAAATAGGGCGATACAAAGTCCCGTGACGGTTAAGAAGAAATATCACAAGGAGTCTTCTATTTAACTTAAAACCACTACCACCAAACTCACCACCAACTCACGTGTTATAAAATAGGTATCACGCGTACTCACAAATTTAATACTTGGAACCGAATAAGAGTAAGGGAGGGAATAAAATACACAAAATGATGGGGACTTGCATAAGGATTAAAGAGCATGCAAAGAGAGTTTAGAGCTTGCCTTTAGGTAGCAGATTCCAGTCTTTCCTGCACTCCCGCTGCAAAGTAATATGTTTATAGAAAATAATGAGACTATGGCCCAAATTAACTAAATCCAACTGCATAAATTTATAATTTAACTATATAGAGTTTCTAATAATTTTTCCCACTTACCTGGCTATCTTAAACTCCAGATTCCCTTAATTCTCCTTGATTTTCCCCCTAATTTTTCCCCCCTCACGCTGCTGCTTGAGCCTGATTTCTTCTTCCTTTTGCCCTCCACTTCACTCACTTGTTTATAAGCTGTTTGAGGGGTGAAATCAGCTTTTGGAATGGCGGAAATTGGCCTTAAAAAGAAGCCAAGCCGAAGCAGCTTGGCGGCCAAGGCAAGGCAGCGGCCCAGCACATGCCATATGGTGCCAAAATGGCGCCGTTTTGGCACTTCAAAGGCTGGAAAATTTACAGCCAAACCCCCCCTCGCCCACACCGTGCACACCTCGAACCCGCGACGGCCTAACCTGCAGCCTCCTTCAATTAATATATGGGCATAATTAATTTTAAAGTAATCCCCAGCCAAACCTAAAAAATTACACCTAGACCCCATAATTTTCAGAAATTAACACCTACACCCCACTTAATAATAACACTTATACCCTAATTTTTTACAAATAATTTCCCATTTCCCTAGAATAAAATAATTTAATATTCCCTTTAAGTCCACCATTATTCAATAGTCACCTCAACTATTGGAATTAGTAATTATTATTTATTTCCAAAATTCTGGGATGTTACAGAACATAGCTTAATGGAAAAAAAGTTTGAAGTACAGCAACCAAGCTAGGGTATACTCTGAGCTAAGAGAAAAAAATAGAAAAAGATTTGATGGTTTTTACACTAGCTTTCGGGTACCTATCACAGTGCTCCTTTAGCTGGCCTTGGAATTATTGTTTTAGCCAATAGGCCCTATACGTGTTGTATTGGAACAAATTCAGTACAAAATTCTCATTGTTTTGTCTGTTCAAGATATTGGTTGGTACAAGCGATACTAGATGGTATTGATTGGTAATAGCCAGTATTAGAATGACAAGCAAGCCTAGTGTGCCCCCAATAAACAACAATGACACAATAAGCCTTATACCCCATATTATACCAGTCTCCCACCAAGTGTCTTTTGATCGTCCTCTACCTCTTTTGCTAAAAATGTATTCCATTCAATTTTATCTTAATGGTTCCCCATACCATACCACCAATGTGATGACTTTTTTTTCTGCTCACTTTTTGTGTGAGAATAGAGAGGAGCCTTTTTTTCTGTGTTAAAAAAAAATCTCTTGGAGCCAACTGCATCCTTATGCAAAAGGCTCAATAGGGGTGCAGTCTACCCCCTTGTCAATCACTTATGTATATAAAAGTATTTGACATATAATTATATATAATTATATATAATATAGTGTATATTATAATCGTTAATATATATAATATATACTAGTGTAAAAATTTATGTATATTTTAATTTGAATTATGTTATTCTATTGTTAGATTACTTTATTAAGTATTTTTATGTAATTTGACATTACTTAGTATATATCTTATTTGCTTATGTACTTTTTTATAGTTAAGATTTTTAATTTTGTAATTGATGTTTAATTGTTATTCAGCTATTCATGGTATTGTACCTGATGGCAAATTTATCATCATATCGAGTATACTGTTAATAATTATTAATTTATTATAGTGATAACGTAGTATCATCTGGCACTAGTACCATACCATACCATACCTTATCCAGTAATGGTATTGATAACTATAGTTGTGACTGATTCTGAACTTCTTCTTCATCCAGCCTTGGGGCTGACTTCGATGAGGACCAATACCCTTCATCCCTAAATGACTACAATGAATAGTTCAATCCCAAAATCTAATGACTTCATTGAGATTGTAGTTTAAGGTTTGAATGGGATCATGGATTCCTTTTGCCATCTGATTTTCATAATATAGAAAAGGGAATTTCATATTTGCCAAATTGATTATGGATTTTTCAATGAATTTTTCCAATGTTTGCTCTTGTTTACTTGACATTCTCTGCCCTGTCTTGTAATTGTCCCAATAGCTCTTGCCCCTTGTTTATTTACTTTGATGTGTATATTGGTTGATATAGTCGGAAGCTTGTCTTCACGAGACAAATTGTCAGTATCATCTATTTTTAAGAACAACTAGCAAAGAACTTAAGAGTTACTTCTCAAATGTAAAGAAAATAGTGCAAAATTCTAACTTGGATTGAAATCGTAGATGGGTTGTTTGCACATACTAATGGGCTAACAATGCGGAAAGTTCCTCATGGCTTCACTGAAGAGATTGGCTTTTCCACAAATTGAGTTTGATAAGGTCTGTGAGTTTCTTTTTTGGCTTTTTAAGGTATGACATGGCAATATGCTACATAATAGCACATAAAGTTTTGTGTTGCTTCTAGTGACATAATGTCCTTTGATCATCTAAAATTTAAGTGAATGAAACAGTGAGGTTAGTGAACCACTTTACTGGCCTCAGGTTTGCAGGATCTCATGTGATAATTTTTGTTGGAACTTGAAACATTGCAAGTATGTGGATTTCTAGATTGACAATGCTTATCGTGATTCTTTACTAGTTGTTTCAACTGTGGATTAATCATTCCATTCCAAATATATGATACTCATACTTTTCCTTCTGATACTTATCTTGCAGCAAGATATGGGATTTAATATGGACATGATCTGGTTTATATCATCAGATTTTGCTCAGTTCCATTGCATCTAATTTTTAACCAGAAGTTTTGAGAATTGCTGAAAAACTGTAAAATATCGGAAATCTTGTTGAAATAGAAAAAAAGGAGTAAAATCCAAAAATTTGGCAAATTGAGTACATCACACTTGAGGAGTTATTCAATTCCTTTCATTGCGTGCTCGAAATCTTAGTGTTTTATGTCGATGTCCATATGCTTCCATTAATTATGGTTATACTTTTTGTTTTTTGAGTGAAATCTGAAGCTTACTCTTGAAAGTTGAATAGATTCTTAATTGCAAAGGCAATGTGCCATTTTATGCTTCTCTCATTTTCATATTGTTTGTTCTCATATCCTAGTTCTGATGCATGTCTTAAGGGTTGTCCATGTCAAAGTAGATAGTTCCTTTTACTCAGGATACCTTATTTTAGAAGTCCTTTTGATGGCAGGAAATTCAAGGACAAAAAGGAAGCAGTGGAGCCTGAAGCTGACCCCGAAAGAGACCAAAGAACTGTTTTTGCATACCAGGTAGGTGAATAACGCGTCTTCAAATTTAAGGTATTGATTGAAATGTAAATTTGTTAAGGTTAAAAAATTTAAAGGTATTGTTTAATTGCACTTTAGTTTCTTCTTGTTGTTTACATTTATGAATTTACACAATTTGTTTCTGTTTCAGTTATTTTAGCTAATTCTTGTTACTGATATGGATTTGGTGTTGGCAGATGCCCCTTAAGGCAACTGAAAGAGATGTTTACGAGTTTTTCTCAAAGGCAGGCAAGGTTGGTTAGATTTTAGTGCCATTCTTTTATACTAGTTCCTTTTTCTCTTTTTTTTTTTTTTAAAAAAAAGAAAAAGAAAAAGAATCTACTGTCTGTAATCAAGGTATGGTGCTTTACATATTGTCTTATTACTTGCCATGTATCTTTTCAGGGCTTCTTATTTCTGCTTCCATGTGTAGGATAAATTAGTGCTCTTGTTAATTGTAACACTCTTTTGAACATTAATGCATGTGATTAAGATACATCTCCTTCCTGTTGCAGTAAATGCTCCTCTGCCTTCAGTTACGAGTAATATAATGACTTTCTTGTGTCAACATTCTGTGTATGTGGGGTGAGTGGAAAAGTACAAATGAGTTGAACTGATGATCTATGAAACACCCCCTAGTTGGTGTTATACCTCGACAAATATTCATACTGGATATGTATTTTCTGCTTTTATTGTAAGTTTTCCCCCCTGTTAAGTCATTGAATGCTTTATTGGCAGGTTAGGGATGTCCGTCTAATCATGGACCGAAATTCAAGACGTTCGAAAGGAGTTGGGTGAGTGTCTTTTTCCCAGATAATATTTTATCTATATCCAGCCTATTCACAATGTGTTTTCTTTATTTTAAGTTTTAACTGTGCTCTGGGATGTTATCTGAAAAAAAAAAAAAAACTGTGCTCTGGAATTCAGTTCACTGTCATAAAGATCTGAGAATGAGGGATGATGAGATTACCTTTCCCTCATTTTTAAAAACTTTTCTGCATATTCTTAAGGTACATGCATGAATCTAAGTTTCTTTTCCCCCCGCTCATATCACTAGAATTCTTTTTCAAATGATAAAATCAAATAAAATGTATTGCCCCCTACATGTTTATCCGATTCGTAGTTGCCCTGACAGTACATTAGATCCAGTTAAGTTCTTTGTTGATGATAGCTGCTTTTTATGAATGAATTTGGTATGGGTCAGAGTATTATGTCTTGACCTTGAGCCATCTTTGTTCAGGCATCATTATAGCTTGTGGGAGTTGGAAGATATATAGTCCTGATCATAAGACTCAGTCCAAAAGCTTTTGTGGGCCTCTTTAAGCTGTTATGATATAGCAAAAAAATCTACAAATATGGTTAGTTTGGCTGGTTCTGTTGGATTTTAGCTTGTCATATGCCCATATATGCTGAATCCTACAGGTACTTCCAAGTTCTGGTAAAAAGATTTTCTTGATTGACACAATTATTTTCTAGTGGAAGAAAAATTCTAGGAGCCTAGCTCATTTGGTTAATTTGAGGTGACTTTGCCTTTGTGGTTGGTGATGCAGAAGTTTGCTGCCCCATGTCTTCCCTTTGCCTGTGGTTAGATGTTGGCAGTTGATCTTTGAAGATGCCTCTCAGTCCTGACTTGAGGATTGCTTCTCATTTTTATTTGTTAAATTCTTGCTGACCATTATGAAATATCAAGGCCGTTTGTTAAAAAATATTTGTTACTGTCGTCCGTTGCAGGCTTACCAAACAGGATTGAAGTTTGTGTTTTGAAGTGACTTGATGCTGATTCTGGAGTAGTTTTTAATGTTCTCAGGATCTCCAGCTTTTTTTTATTTTTTATTTTTTGGTATATCACTTTTTTTTTTTTTTTTACCAGTTCTCCCAGTTTGTGCTTTGTCATGATGAATGGATTTTTTGTGTTTTGTGAGGTTGAGATATGAGAGTAGATACTCATTGCGGATCTATGCTCTTTCTTTTGCTGACCTTAGCCCATAGCTTTGTGAGTTATAATTGGTTTTTCTGTCTGCTATGTTCTGGCAAGCTTATTGCTGGTCCCTGGTTGATGTTACAGGTATGTCGAATTTTACGATGCAATGTCTGTGCCAATGGCAATTGCTCTCTCTGGCCAGCTTCTTCTTGGACAGCCTGTAATGGTTAAACCGTCAGAAGCTGAAAAAAATCTTGTTCAAACAAATGCTTCACTTGGTGGTTCAGTTGCGGGGCCCTATGGTGCAGTTGATAGAAAACTGTATGTGGGGAACCTACACTTCAACATGACAGATTTTCAGCTTAAACAGGTAAAATAACAATTTTATGGTTCTGTTCTTGATTCTCAGCTTGTCCAAAAATTGTCATTTGTGATGGGAAAAATGGTCTAAGAAATAGTGTATGTCTTAGGATGGGCAATTAACTTATTAGACCTAAGAAATAAAGAGAACAAGTCCTTAGTGACAAAATTATATATGGTAAGTTTGCAGTCTTGTGTAACCTTCAATGTGCTTTCAGTTTCTGCCTCCACTTCTGTGCCATCAAGGAGGTGTTATTCTGTCTTTTGGCTGGGGTGGTATAACCACAATTTTTTTTTGGTTCCATGCATGCAAGTTTGGTGCCTTAGAGATCTCAGGCTTACTTGACACAAAGAAGTATGTGTTAACAAAGTTAAGGTCTGAAAAAAAATTTCTCGTGCAACTGTTTCATCTCAAACAAGTAAGCACTGCATTCATGCATGAGAGGCTGTAGATGATATAACAATATAGGAAAAAAACTTGTGCCCTACTAGGGTAGCATTAGATCATGCGGTAGACCTTTCATCAAGCTCTGTATATAGAGAAAAATCTTGAGTGTGTGAAATTAACACAATTATGCCTTTCAATATATTCTTGTTTGAGGGCGAGCGTCAGTGGCAAAGATAAGGCTGGTCCTTTGTAATTGGAAGGTCATATGATGAGTTGTGGAAACGGCCTCTTGTGCATTAGGGGCATTCTGTTTTTAGCTTATATGCTTTTCTATAATTTCTTTTGTAGAGTGAAGATTGTGATAGGACCCTGTGAGCATAAAAAAAACCTAAAACTTAAGGCCTGTGCTTTAATCCAAAGGCTAATAGAGCCTATGAACCTATCCTTATATAGCCTAGGAAGCAAGCACATGCCTATAATAATGAAACACATTCACAACCCAAAGTGTGTGTAGAGTGTGGAAAACTTAAAGGGCTTGGACCCTCTACATTGCTGTTGCTCTAATGTACTTGGGACTTTGCTTGTTACTTTTTAGACAACATCTGTACAGGTAGCTCCTCTGTCTGACTTGAATATGTTTCTTTGCTTTGATCAGGATAGAGCAGTGTAAATTTTTGGGTTATCAGCAGATAAGATTAAAACTTTTGCATTTAATTACTGGCTAGTGGCTGGATTTTACCCCAATACTGCTCATAGATAGAATTGCTCTCTCAATAGGGGGCCATATTTCAGGGGTATCATATTTATTTCTTAAATAGGATATTGTCTTGGTTATGGATGTTGCTGCATCGTACAGATTGTCTTTTCTTATTTTTATGGATAAGTGGGCCCTTTGAGGGGGTTTGTGTGAAATGTTAAAAAGAAGTTTTAATCGGGAAGTTGTGTTCCATAATCAAGAAAATGCACAGAATTTATTGAAATGTTAAAAGTGCTCAAATCTATCTTAATATCATACTCTCTTTTAATGTATCTATATCTAATGTGTTTTTAATTCATTTCTCTTCTAATTCCATTTGTCTCTTTCTCTTTCAATATCTATATAACAAATCAACATGAATATACATAAAAATATATGCTTTTGCATAACAACTAGGTGTAATGATATTCCAAATAAACATTTTGTGGTTCAGCACCAAACAAATAAAAAATAGGAAAAGTAATTATTTTTCCTGAAAAATATTGTCAAAGGAACTTGTTTCGCCCACAATTTATTTTCTGTTACCATGCTTGCAACAACATATTAACCCTTAACCCCCCTAGTTGGGGTAGGCTACATGGATTCTAGCTCGTCAATCCTCTCCGTACATGACTATCTTTTATAAGGCTCTTGCAACTCATCATACCTAAGAGTTTCTCAGCAACACCAAGTCTGAAGGGATTAAAAATTTGGTGACTGCTTTGAAACAAATACCATTTGTTTCATGATTTAACCCTTTGCAGAGAATGTGGCTGCTTTAAAGAGATTCTTCTAGTATTCCTAGATTGATTCTTGAAGGAGTTATTCCAATTGGCAGTTTTCAGTTTTTGTATGCATGTTTTTTCTTTCTATATTTTTGAAGTGCTAATTTATCCCTGAGAAAGAAAGATGTGGCTTTTTTTTTAGGGTTTAGGTGTTATCTTATTCTGTTGATTTATTTTCCTGTGCTTCTATAGTGAAGGATATTTGTCTGCCCCATTTTTACATCGGATACTTGTCCGACTACTGTATGAAATTCTGAATAAATATTGTAAATAGCTAATTTAACAAATTGGTGTCTTATATGGGGGCTTTTCAGATTTTTGAAGCTTTTGGGCCTGTGGAGCTTGTGCAACTACCAACTGACTCTGAGACGGGACATTGCAAAGGTTTTGGGTTTGTTCAAGTTAGTATAACTTCATGCTGACTGTATTAACTTTACTATAAAGTTCTTTTGTAAGTTTATTTAGTTATTAATCTTTGCTGGTAAGATTTACTTGACTGTATTCTTGTAGTTTGCTCAACTGGAACATGCAAAGGCAGCTCAAAGTTTGAATGGGAAATTGGAGATTGCAGGTCGAATTATCAAGGTGGGCTTGTGTTTATTTGATCTTCAGGCTTAAATAAGATGGACTTGCATTATTGCAATATAGTGATTACTTTGCTTGTCTATTCTTTCTTCTCTTGTTGTTGTGACAGGATATTTTATTTCAAGGGCTAATGTCATCTTACTGATTTTCTACATTTATTTAAAGGTCTCATCAGTTACAGATCATGTTGGAGTTCAAGATTCAGGAGTCAAAGGAGCTGATCTTGATGATGATGAGGGTGGTGGTTTGGTGAGTTAATATTTGAAATTAATCATGAAACATCGCTGTAGCATATAGGAATTTCTAGACTGACATTTAACTTCTCATACAGTCTCTAAATGCTCAATCAAGAGCATTGCTTATGCAGAAGCTGTATAGTAGTGGTGTTTCCACAAGGTTTGTATTTTCTATCTTTCTGCAACCTTTTTAAGTTTCCTGACTATAATAGCATGTGGTCAAATGGGATCTTTTCTGTAGTGCTACTGGGTCCACTGCAGCACCAGTGCTTAATGGTCTCGCTTCAAATCAGCAACCCACCCTCTTGCCTGTCAATGAGCTGTCTAGAATCTCTCCTCCAGCTTTTCCTGCACTTATGACTACTGTGGCCCCAGAGCCTATTGGGAGGCCCAGTGAGTGTTTGCTCCTGAAGAATATGTTTGATCCTGCAACTGAGGTGTGTGACTGCCGTTTGCTGTATTGCTTTTGCTGATTTTTTTTTTTAATTTTTCGGGAGGACTTGATTTGTGGAGTGTTTATGTTTGGAACTATGTTACAGGTGGATCAAGACTTTGATTTGGACATTAAGGAGGATGTGCAAGAAGAATGTTCAAAGTATGGCAGGGTGAAACACATCTATGTTGACAAGTAAGCCAACCAGTTTATGGCTTTATAATTCACTGTTGTCAGTTCGCTTATTTGTATTTTTCATGTCTTCGTATGTTAATACACATGAACGTGCAATACACTTCCAAGTATATGAAATACACTTCCAATTACTGTTCCTTCTGTGTACTGCCTCGGAATTCATCTGCCAGTGTGAATGTCCAGCATTATTTGCTTCCAGGATAGTTGCATTACATTGTTATCCCAAAGAATTTCATTACATCTCCATGTTACTGAGCAAAAGATCAGGAAAATAAAAAATAAAGGGTAAAGAGCACTCAGGCCCTCTGTGGTTTGGGTCATTCACATGGAGACCCCCTGTGGTTTAAAAATGGTTCTAGAGGTACTTGTGGTTTGATTTTTTGCTGAGACAACCCCTCCACCAGAAACAGTGGTAGTTAAACCATAAATAAGGTAATTTAGTTAAGTTTAACAAAAAAAATAAAAATTTTAAAATTTAAAAGTTTAGATAAAATAAAATAAAGGAACATGCTGACAGAAACGATGGGTTCAATTTCTTCGTTGCTGCCGCTGCTGCTGCTACTTAAAAAATTGTTCACGGCTGGGTTCAATTTCACATGATGGGGCCAGAAATGATGGGCTTTCCAAGGTCAATCTCCAGAACCCCATCTTCCAGAAGCCATCATTGGGGTTCTGGAAATCAGATGTAAATTGAACCCATTGATGAGTTCTGGATTCTAGAACTGATTGGTTCCAGATTGAAATTGAACCCATCAATGGGTTGTTCCCAGTGATAGTGCAGAAATGATGTGTTTTCCAGCTGGAACCGTCATTTCCAGTGACTGGAAACAATTATTCCAGCCGGCCATCACTTTTTTGGAAAAAAAAAATTAAATTTTAATTTATTATTCAGTTTTAATTTAATTTATTGAGTCTGTAATTAACTTAATTTAGCTTAATTAGAGTTTAACTAACGATGTTTGTAGCAGAGGGGGTGTTTGAGCAAATAAGTCAAACCACAAGGACCTTTGGAGCCATCTTTAAACCACAGGGATCTCCTTGCAATGACCCAAATCACAAGGGTCTGAGTGCAATTTAAAGAAGGCATTAGGTCACTATCGAGTTTTCCCAAACTTGTCACTGGAAGCCTGTAAGAAATGACCACTAGTTATGAGGGGTAAAAATACTAAACTTTCCAATGCAATTGTGATATTTTGAGTCTTTTAGTCCCTTTTGTATGGGACCAAGCTTCTGAGCCTTTGTTTTGCTCTTACAGAGTTAGAAATTAGACATCATCTGTGCATTCCTTGTGCTTATGGAAGAGATTGGAATTTTATGTCATCTCAGACACTGATGTTGCAGCTCAGATGTCTGTATGTCTGTATGTTGGTGCTATTTGTGGAAGTCTGTTTATGATAGGACCATTACTTTGTTTAATACTTGTGTAAAGTGGTCAGAGTGGGCCATATGTAGGTATAGCAGCAAGGCGCGGTTATGGGTCAAGGGGACCCTCCCCTGCCCCCGTCCCCACCCCTTGGCTCACTTGTATGTAAGTTTTCTTTTGTACCCTGCCCTACCCTGACAAACCCCTTTTACAGCCCCTGCCCTTACCCTCCATGTTCAAAATTGTCCCCACCTTGTGTTAACTTAAGATAAATACTTTCAAGCACTTACAAGTACCAGAAAAAGAGAGCACATTGAAAATGGAGACAGGAAGTGTTTTCTTGAAGAGAAAGAGAGGATATTAAAAATAGAGCGGGAGTATTATTTGGGAAGAGGATAGGACATTAAAAAGTGTGATTGATGCTAGAAATGAAGCTTTATTCATAATTGGAGCATTTAGGTAATTTGACAAGATGAGATATTTTGTTTCCTTATGAATTTGTAAATTGGTCAAGGGGTAGGTTGGGTGTCAATTATTTGAACCTGCATCAAACTTGGATCCAAGCTCGTATTTCTTCTTTGAAAGCCCTCCGTATTAGATCTTCCCCAAGCTCATTCCTAAGCTATTATTTGGGCTTTTGACCCAGAGCTGGTGAGGCATCATAACAGAGAAAATGCATTGGGGTGAGGGTTTCCAGCTCTAAGATCAAGGACCCTAGCCAAGGCAGAGATATGCTTGTCTTTTGGTGAAGTCAGTAGTTTTCGAGTGGTTTCTCAGTTGAAATGTGTGAAGTATAACACTTCACACATTATAGGGTTTTGTAAGAGATTACCCTATAACTTTGACATAGTGACAAGCTGTATCATCTAATAGCTCAAGGTTTTGAATGAAGTGCTAAGCATCAATTTTTGAAAGTGTGAAATTAGAGTGGCTCAATTCTTTATGATGGAGAAGCCAGAATTTTGTAGAATATTGAAGAGAAGAATTAGGAAAGAAAAGAAGAGAGGAAATTGAAGGAGAGGAAACTGAAACAGAAAGTGGGTGAGACATTTCAGGGAGGCAATAATTTTTGTCCAAATTGTCAAAAACTGATTTTCTGATTATCTCCCAAGTATATTTATAGGCTGAAGTTGTACTAAAAGATAAATAAATATGCTAATTACAATTATCCAAATAAAAATAAACAAAAGTGAAAATCTAAATAAAATAAATCAAAACTAAATATCCTAGCATGGTGGTCTGACTTGCTTCATAGGTGAAAATGGATTCTGAGAGAGTGGGGAATTTTGAGTCATCTGGGGGGGGGGGGGGGGTTGATGCTTGCTGTATTCCGTTGGAAAGCTTTTGGCTATGCCATTGCACAAACAAATTTTTTGTACCAGCAATTGGTTGTAGTCCTGTTGTTGCGTTTGGATTGATTTCATTTCTTGGAAATGATAATTTAATGTTTTAAATTTCGTATGACTTTCTTCATCAAGTCTAGTCTGCAATGTCCTTTATCATATGCTAGGCCCCGTACTTGCTGTTGTCTTTGAGATTTTGTCACTTGCAGATTTAATCCAACTCATCAATTGTACAGGAACAGCTCTGGTTATGTGTATCTTCGGTTTGATACTGTGGAAGCAGCAACAGGTGCCCAACGGGCAATGCATAAGAGGTGGTTTGCACGCAGGTTGATCTCAGCTGTATTCTTGGTAAGTATTTGGACCCTCTTGAAGATTATTTCCGTTAACTCCAAAACTTCTGTTTGTTTTAGTTTCTCAGTCGCATTATTGAAATTGTGCACTTGTGTGGGCCCTTAATCTTAATTGAGACCATGCATCTCTGCAAAAAAATCAAGAACGATCTTCTAAATCTCAGACACAAAAATGCGTCCTGTTAACCAACCATGTGAAATTTTATTTTGTTAGTGGTGCGGTTGTGGTTTATCCAATAATGTTTCTGAAATGTTGATATGTAATTGCCTGTTGACATTGGTTGCAGCAACCTTATGAATATGATGCCAAGTTTAAAGGTGCAGCATGAACAAGTTTCCTTTCCAGGCGGGAATTGGTGCTTATGATTTTCAGTCAGGATGTGGAACTGGGCAGTTGGTATTATTAGAGAAATTTTTCTTGAGAGATGTAATTTTCCCGAAGTACACGCCATCACATATTAGTAGAGAGGAGTGGATAATATGTTTGGGTCTGTAAAAATTTATACTTTTGGAGGTTGGTATGCCTTTTGTTATGGGGGTTAGGGTGATTAACCAGTTATACGAAATGTTTCTGCTTATGTTCGTTCATGCGCTCGGCCACTCTATTTTGTTTCTCAAATTGGAAAAAGTATTGGTCGGGGGGAGCATTTTAATGAGGTTTACGTGAATGATCAGAATGAATGTAGTTCGCCTTCGCCATTCTTATGGAAAGCTGGTGTGTAGCGTGTCGATCATCTGTTGTTATAATATGGGGGCCATGCATATCCTTGTTCCATGCGAGCGAGTAGACATGTACAGTACAAAGAGATGACCAGACAACATCAACAGTCTGCAAATAATTTTGTTTTGTTTGCCTCCCAACCTACCATTTTGTACCTTACTATGCACTCCTTTTCTTCACGAAAATAAATTTTGTATAAAATAACAAAAAATATGGAACCCTAAATATCTGTTAAGCTGAAATTTCATTTTGCGCTATTCGGGAAGGTTCCGTAGCCATCTTGTCTAGAGTAACGGAATGGAGTGTCAAACATTTTCCTTTCTCTTTAGAGTGTACGAAATGAAAAGTAATGAAAATTATCAATGGGGAAATAGGTGGAATGTATAAAGGATATTAAATAATGAATGATCATTTGTACGCACTCTTTAATAGAAAAGAGAGAGGTTTGTGTCATCAATTCTTATTATTCCATTCAAATCCAATCCAATGAAGAAGCCATCCTCATTCCCATCCTGCACGTAGAAGAAAGTTGCAAAATAATTTTAGCCGTTCAATAGGGCCCGACGGGTCTACTGAGTGTCACACAGAAAGGGAGTAAAAAGATGATTTTATCTCTGCCTATTTTGCAAATTTACAAAACGGGTTACTGGCTGTGCCCCTGCTACTCTTGTCTCTCTTGCTATAGTCGCTACCGTCGCCTTGCCACCGGGCCTCGTTGCCGTCTCCTCGCCTCGCTTCTGTTGCCTCTCTGCCATCGCCGCCTCGCCTCGCTGACAGTTAATGTAGTGACTGTCGACAAGGTGAGACGAGCCGAGACGGCAATGGTAGATAGGCAACGGAAACGAGGCAAGGTGACGGCAACGACCATGGCAAAGGAGACGAAAGTAGTAGGGGCGAGGCGAATCCATGGGAGGGGGGAAAGGAGAAAGCAGGGCGTAGGAACAAAATTGTCTTTTTGTCCCTTTTCGATAACCTGATCGGTAAGCTCGTTGGACTTTCTAAAATTTTTCAAATAATTTTATATAGCCATCTTGACATGTTACTACATGTTACTAGCTTGTACTAATGATCACTAATCAGTTGCCGATACGATGCGGTAAGTAAAGCCAACGATGCCAAATTATCTAATTAAAAGGGAATTCGTTAGAGAATGCATTTCCACAATTAATTAACCGAAGTTTGAAGAAGAACGCGCACACAACCCAACACAACTGTCGGCCTAAATTTTGAAATAATTAACCTACGTACGCACGATTAATTAGACTCCTGCTAGGAACCGAATGAGGATGCTTCCAATTAGGCCTAACCATCATCATCGTCTGCTGCTGCCCGCCGTGAATCACATTCACATTCACATTCAAGGGCTTCGTTGCCTCGTATATCATCTCGATCGATCGGTACTTCCTCTTCTTTCCTCCAAATTCTTCTTCTTCGCTGATCTTAGCTGAAGTAACTTCATACTGGTTTTGATCCTTCTCTGCGTCTAATAATACTCCTCCTTTCCTCTTCTTCCTGATCTTGCCATTGATATGGCCGCTGTTGCTGCTTCTGCTGTCCTGGCCTTCGTCTTCTCCGCTTAGTTGCATGAGCTGCTGAGCCGCCATGGCCAAGTCGCAGTCCGGCAAGTCATTCTCCGGTTCTTTAATCTTACCGACAGGCGACGACGACGAGGAGTCCGCCATTGACAGTACTGGTGAGCACATACAAGAAGGAGATTTGGTACGTAGAATTCTAATCTATTCTTCTTCTTCTTCTCCTCCTCCTTTCTCTCACTGGCTCTCTTTCTGTAATTTTGGATGGATTTTGGTTTTTGAG
This sequence comes from Diospyros kaki, assembly GCA_036245055.1. NCBI lineage: Eukaryota > Viridiplantae > Streptophyta > Magnoliopsida > Ericales > Ebenaceae > Diospyros > Diospyros kaki. The sequence continues at coordinate 47,512,997 of BSEG01000016.1, forward strand.
GGAGGGCTTTGTCGTTGAGCGCGTCGCGTGTGAACTTTGAGAAACTGCTCCGTGGCTTCAGGGCAGATCCCACGAAGGTGTCCCTCTATACCCTACACTCTACGTTTGCCTTTTCTTTGTGAAATATACATCCTTGCTAAAAATATGTTATTTAAACAATATCCAACTATTATATTGTAATAAATTATAACGACAATCATTCTCTTGTTTCTCTTAAGAGTCATAGTTAAAAGTATAATAAGATACATATTATTTATGTATTTATTATTGATAATTTTATTAGTGATGATCATAAGTGTATTGAAATATTTAATCAGTTATTACACCTAATATTATCTTTTAATAAATATGAATTATTATGAATTTTTTTTATTTTATTTACAATTTTTAATTGAAAAGTTGTATAGTATTCTTGAATACATGTTATTATCATGTAAAAACATTTTGTTTATAAATCAATTTCTTTTTTTTTTCTCTCCATTTGTATATTATTATAAAAGGGAGTGAGTAAGATAGAATAGAATAAGTTTAATAAAAAAGGTAAAAAAGACTTATGAAAAACTTGAGGAAAGACTCTTTTTTTAAGTAAATTATAGATTACAAAGGTCTTACATGAAATATATATATATATTATCATGCATAAAGATAATTGATAAATTAAAATTTATGTAAATGCCACTAATAAATATTAACATCATATATATTGTTGTTATTGTATCTCTCTCTCTCTCAATATATATATATATATATATGTTTCAATATAATATAAGAAAAGTTATAGTTTGAGTAGACAGCGTCAAAGATGGAGACCGCGTGATGAATGGCAGGGCAGGGGTTGACTTATAACTCGGCTTGGTCTTTAATCTATTTGTACTGTACCTCAAGTTGGATGTTCTGAGATCTCACTCCAATTCAACACATTTTTGTCTTGTTACAACGTCACCCAGAAATAGGATGCCATCATATCATAATTGTAGTATATATTAACTGATTTCCCAGTCTTTTTTCATTCTTCTCTATGCCTCAAATGTAAAATAATTTACATTAACTGTATTCAATCTTCATATAAAATAATTGCAAAAAATTAAAAAATCCTTGCAACTGCTTGACCATCTATCCCAGAATTAGTCAAGTTGAAGGAACGACTAGAGAAATGGATGATTGTGTGATTGGTATACCATGCATCTTTATTATTATATATATGGATATCCTTTTCCTTTCTCTTTTCCTTGTTTTTGTTGACCGACTTCTTCTTTTTTATATATTAGAGTTTCAAAGAATTTAGCAATAAAACAATTTATCATTCTTTAGAATATATATATATATATATACACATCATGAAAGGGAACTGCTCATCTTTCTTTTCATCTCCTTGTTCATCATTCATTCATTGCCCTATCCTATAATTAACTGCAATCTGATATCTGCATGAAGAAATTAAGAACAATTTATTGCTAATTGCAGCCACCCATGTCTCTTCATCTTCCCTTCTTAATTAAATTATTGCTTCTGGATTCTGCAATACATAAAACCATGCATACATATTCTCATAACTCCATTAGCCCTTCCGGCTTCTCTCTGCAATACATAAATTGCTGCAACTAATCCCACAACAAATTTCCCTGATCTTGAACTTCTTGCAATTCCTCACAGAATTGTAGGCGCATATCTCCCCTGAGTTGATCGGCCAAAGCCTCCAACTTCTTATCCATTGTTGATCCTATTCTTTTTTCCACTGTTTCTACCCTTGCATCTCAGATACTATCGCCGTCACTTGTTGGAGTTGCATCTCCATTTGACGCATCCTAGTACCATCCGCCATTGATTTGATTGTCTCGTGCAATCCGGCCAGGAGTTTGCTCTGATACCAATTTGTCAGATTCTCAAATCTGACAGTATGGTCTTAAGGGATTGAGAACGATAGTGAAGAGATAATTGGGAAAGAGAAAGATCAAAATTTTGAAAGAGAATTAGAGAAGAGATTAAGGGAAACTGATTTCTAAATTTATTCAACATATTCCTTTAGGCGCTTTTGATCAGTTATATATATTGATCATGCTAGCTTTGGTATCAAAAATAGTTGGGCCGTGCCCATGTGCACATACACGTGGTTCCAGCCCACGCTTGGGTGCGCTTCATGCACTCTTGCATGCTAGGACATTTTTCCAGCTATGCTTAACGGTCATTTACATTCTAGTAGCTAAATTACACCTTTGTTTACTAATCAGCTAGCTACCGTAACAGAGTGGTTTCTCAGTTGAAATGTGTGAAGTATAACACTTCACGCATTATAGGGTTTTGTACGAGATTACCCTTTAACTTTGACAAAGTGACAAGTTGTATCATCTAATAGCTCAAGGTTTTGAATGAAGTGCTAAGCACCAATTTTTGAAAGTGTGAAATTAGAGTGGCTCAATTCTTAATGATGGAGAAGCCAGAATTTTGTAGAATATTGAAGAGAAGAATTAGGAAAGAAAAGAAGAGATGAAATTGAAGGAGAGGAAACTGAAACAGAAAGTGGGTGAGACATTTCAGGGAGGCAATAATCTTTATCCAAATTGTCAAAACTGATTTTCTGATTATCTCCCAAGTATATTTATAGGCTGAAGTTGTACTAAAAGATAAATAAATATGCTAATCACAATTATCCAAATAAAAATAAACAAAAGTGAAAATCTAAATAAAATAAATCAAAACTAAATATCCTAGCATGGTGGTCTGACTTGCTTCATAGGTGAAAATGGATTCTGAGAGTGGGGAATTTTGGCTATGCTATTGCACAAACAAATTTTTTGTACCAGCAATTGGTTGTAGTCCTGTTGTTGCATTTGGATTGATTTCATTTCTTGGAAGTGATAATTTTTATAAATTTCGTATGACTTTCTTCATCAAGTCTACTCTGCAATGTCCTTTATCATATGCTAGGCCCCGTACTTGCTGTTGTCTTTGAGATTTAATTTGTCACTTGCAAATTTAATCCAACTCATCAATTGTACAGGAACAGCTCTGGTTATGTGTATCTTCGGTTTGATACTGTGGAAGCAGCAACAGGTGCCCAACGGTCAATGCATAAGAGGTGGTTTGCACGCAGGTTGATCTCAGCTGTATTCTTGGTAAGTATTTGGACCCTATTGAAGATTATTTCCGTTAACTCCAAAACTTCTGTTTGTTTTAGTTTCTCAGTCGCATTATTGATAGTAATGAAAATTATCAATGGGGAAATAGGCGGAATGTGTAAAAGGATATTAAATAATGAATGATCATTAGTACACACTCTTTAATAGAAAAGAGAGGGGTTTGTGTTACCAACTCTTATTATTCCATTCAAATCCAATCCAATCCAATGAAGAAGGCATCCTCATTCCCATCCTGCACGCAGAAGAAAGTTGCAAAATAATTTTATATAGCCATCTTGACATGTTGCTAGCTTGTACTAATGATCACTAATCAGTTGCCGATACGATGCGGTAAATAAAGCCAACGATACCAAATTATCTAATTAAACGGGAATTAGTTAAAGAATGCATTTCCACAATTAATTAACCGAAATTTGAAGAAGAACGCACACCCAACCCAACTGTCGGCCTAAATTTTGAAATAATTAACCTACGTACGCACGATTAATTAGACTCCTGCTAGGAACCGAATGAGGATGCTTCCAATTAGGCCTAACCATCATCATCGTCTGCTGCTGCCCGCCGTGAATCACATTCACATTCACATTCAAGGGCTTCGTTGCCTCGTATATCATCTCGATCGATCGGTACTTCCTCTTCTTTCCTCCAAATTCTTCTTCTTCGCTGATCTTAGCTGAAGTAACTTCATACTGGTTTTGATCCTTCTCTGCGTCTAATAATACTCCTCCTTTCCTCTTCTTCCTGATCTTGCCATTGATATTGCCGCTGTTGCTGCTTCTGCTGTCCTGGCCCTCGTCTTCTCCGCTTAGTTGCATGAGCTGCTGAGCGGCCATGGCCACGTCGCAGTCCGGCAAGTCATTCTCCGGTTCTTTAATCTTACCGACGGGCGACGGCGACGAGGAGTCCGCCATTGACAGTACTGGTGAGCACATACAAGAAAGAGATTTGGTACGTAGAATTCTAATCTATTCTTCTTCTCCTCCTCCTTTCTCTCACTGGCTCTCTTTCTGTAATTTTGGATGGATTTTGGTTTTTGAGGGAGGGCTTTGTCGTTGAGCGCGTCGCGTGTGAACTTTGAGAAACTGCTCCGTGGCTTCAGGGCAGATCCCACGAAGGTGTCCCTCTATACCCTACACTTTACGTTTGCCTTTTCTTTGTGAAATATACATCCTTGCTAAAAATATGTTATTTAAACAATATCCAACTATTATATTGTAATAAATTATAACGACAATCATTCTCTTATTTCTCTTAAGAGTCATAGTTAAAAGTATAATAAAATACATATTATTTATGTATTTATTATTGACAATTTTATTAGTGGTGATCATAAGTGTATTGAAATATTTAATCAGTTATTACAACTAACATTATCTTTTAATAAATATGAATTATTATGAATTTTTTTATTTTATTTATAATTTTTAATTAAAAAATTATATAGTATTCTTGGATGCATGTTATTATCATGTAAAAACATTTTGTTTATAAATTAATTTCTTTTTTTTTTCTCTCTATTTGTATACTACTAAAGAAGAGAATGGGTAAGATGGAATAGAATAAGTTTAATAAAAGAGGTAAAGAAGATTTATGAAAATCTCAAGAAAAGACTTTTTTTTAATAAATTATAGATTACAAAGGTCTTACATGAAATATATATATTATCATGCATAAAGATATATAATCGATAAATTAAAATTTATGTAAATGCCACTAATAAATATTAACATCATATATATTGTTGTTATTGTATCTCTCTCTCTCAATATATATATATATATATATATATTTCAATATAATATAAGAAAAGTTATAGTTTGAGTAGGTACAAGTCAAAGATGGAGACCGCGTGTTGAATGGCAGGGCAGGGGTTGACTTATAACTAGGCATGGTCTTGAATCTATTTGTTCTGTACCTCAAGTTGGATGTTCTGAGTTCTCACTCCAATTCAACACATTTTTGTCTTGTTACAACGTCTCCCAGAAATAGGATAACATCATATCATAATTGTAGTATATATTAACTGATTTCTCAGTCTTATTTCATTCTTCTCTATGCCTCAAATGTAAAATAATTTACATTAACTGTATTCAATCTTCATATAAAATAATTGCAAAAAATTAAAAAATCCTTGCAACTGCTTGACCATCTATCCCAGAATTAGTCAAGTTGAAGGAACGACTAGAGAAATGGATGATTGTGTGATTGGTATACCATGCATCTTTATTATTATACATATGGATATCCTTTTCCTTTCTCTTTTTCCTGTTTTTGTTGACCGACTTCTTCTTTTTTATATATTAGAGTTTCAAAGAATCTAGCAATAAAACAATTTATCATTCTTTAGAATATATATATATATATATACACACATCATGAAAGGGAACTGCTCATCTTTCTTTTCATCTCCTTGTTCATCATTCATTCATTGCCCTATCCTATAATTAACTGCAATCTGATATCTGCATGAAGAAATTAAGAACAATTTATTGCTAATTGCAGCCACCCATGTCTCTTCATCTTCCCTTCTTAATAAAATTATTGCTTCTGGATTCTGCAATACATAAAACCATGCATACATATTTTCATAACTCCATAAGCCCTTCCGGCTTCTCTCTGCAATACATAAATTGCTGCAGCTGATCCCACAACAAATTTCATTGATCTTGAACTTCTTGCAATTTCTCACGGATTTGCAGGCGCATGTCCCCCCTAAGTCGATCGGCCAAAGCCTCCAACTTCCTATTCACTGCCGATCCTATTCTTTCTTCCACTGTTTCTACTCTTCCTTGCATCTCAGATACTGTCACCATCACTTGTTGGAGTTGCATCTCCATTTGACGCATCCTAATACCATCTGCCATTGATTCGATTGTCTCATGCAATCTGGCCAAGAGCTTGCTCTGATACCAATTTGTCAGATTCTCAAATTTGACAGTATGGTCTTAAGGGATTGAGAACGATAGTGAAGAGATAATTGAGAAAGAGAGAGAAATATCAGAATTTGAGAGAGAATTAGAGAAGAGATTAAGGGAAACTGATTTTCAAATTTATTCAACATATTCCTTTAGGCGCTCTTGATCAGTTATATATACTGATCATGCTAGCTTTGGCATCAAAAATAGTTGGGCCGTGCCCATGTGCACCTACACGTGGTTTCAGCCCGCGCCTGGGTGCACTTCATGCGCTCTTGCATGCTGGGACATTTTCCCAGCTATGCTTAACGGTCATTTACATTCTAGTAGCCAAATTACACCCTTATTTACTAATCAGTTAGCTATCGTAACAGAGTCATTTCTCAGTCGAAATGTGTGAAGTATAACACTTCACGCATTATAGGGTTTTGTAAGAGATTACCCTATAACTTTGACATAGTGACAAGCTGTATCATCTAATAGCTCAAGGTTTTGAATGAAGTGCTAAGCACCAATTTTTGAAAGTGTGAAATTAGAGTGGCTCAATTCTTTATGATGGAGAAGCCAGAATTTTGTAGAATATTGAAGAGAAGAATTAGGAAAGAAAAGAAGAGATGAAATTGAAGGAGAGGAAACTGAAACAGAAAGTGGGTGAGACATTTCAGGGAGGCAATAATCTTTATCCAAATTGTCAAAACTGATTTTCTGATTATCTCCCAAGTATATTTATAGGCTGAAGTTGTACTAAAAGATAAATAAATATGCTAATTACAATTATCCAAATAAAAATAAACAAAAGTGGAAATCTAAATAAAATAAATCAAAACTAAATATCCTAGCATGGTGGTCTGACTTGCTTCATAGGTGAAAATGGATTCTGAGAGAGTGGGGAATTTTGAGTCATCTGGGGGGGGGTTGATGCTTGCTGTATTCCGTTGGAAAGCTTTTGGCTATGCCATTGCACAAACAAATTTTTTGTACCAGCAATTGGTTGTAGTCCTGTTGTTGCGTTTGGATTAATTTCATTTCTTGGAAGTGATAATTTAATGTTTTAAATTTCGTATGACTTTCTTCATCAAGTCTAGTCTGCAATGTCCTTTATCATAAGCTAGGCCCCGTACTTGCTGTTGTCTTTGAGATTTTGTCACTTGCAAATTTAATCCAACTCATCAATTGTACAGGAACAGCTCTGGTTATGTGTATCTTCGGTTTGATACTGTGGAAGCAGCAACAGGTGCCCAACGGGCAATGCATAAGAGGTGGTTTGCACGCAGGTTGATCTCAGCTGTATTCTTGGTAAGTATTTGGACCCTCTTGAAGATTATTTCCGTTAACTCCAAAACTTCTGTTTGTTTTAGTTTCTCAGTCGCATTATTGAAATTGCGCACTTGTGTGGGCCCTTAATCTTAATTGAGACCATGCATCTCTGCAAAAAAATCATGAACGATCTTCTGAATCTCAGACACAAAAATGCGTCCTGTTAACCAACCATGTGAAATTTTATTTTGTTAGTGGTGCGGTTGTGGTTTATCCAAAAATGTTTCTGAAATGTTGATATGTTATTGCCTGTTGACATTGGTTGCAGCAACCTTATGAATATGATGCCAAGTTCAAAGGTGCAGCATGAACAAGTTTCCTTTCCAGGCGGGAATTGGTGCTCATGATTTTCAGTCAGGATGAGGAACTGGGCAGTTGGTATTATTAGAGAAATTTTTCTTGAGAGATGTAATTTTCCCGAAGTACACGCCATCACATATTAGTAGAGAGGAGTGGATGATATGTTTGGGTCTGTAAAAATTTATACTTTTGGAGGTTGGTATGTGCCTTTTGTTATGGGGTTAGGGTGATTAAACAGTCATACGAAATGTTTCTGCTTATGTTCGTTCATGCGCTTGATCGGCCACTGTATTTTGTTTCTCAAATTGGAAAAAGTATTGGTCTGGGGGAGCATTTTAATGAGGTTTACGTGAATGATAAGAATGAATGTAGTTCGCCTTCGCCGTTCTTAGGGAAAGCTGGTGTGTAGCGTGTCGATCATCTGTCGTTATAATATGGGGGCCATGCATATCCTTGTTCCATGCGAGCAAGTAGACATGTACATGTACAGTACAAAGAGATGACCAGACAACATCAACAATCTGCAAATAATTTTGTTTTGTTTGCCTCCCAACCTACCATTTTGTACCTTACTATGCACTCCTTTTCTTCACGAAAATAAATTTTGGGCGGAAATTACATCTAAGTATATCTGTTAAGCTTTTGGGCGGAAATTTCATTTTGCGCTATTCGGGAAGGTTCCATAGCCATCATCTTGTCTAGAGTAACGGAATGGAGTGTCAAATATTTTCCTCTCTTTTTAGGGTGTGCGAAATGGATAGTAATGAAAATTATCAATGGGGAAATAGGTGGAATGTGTAAAAGGATATTAAATAATTTAATGGAAAATAGAGGGGTTTGTGTCACCAATTCTTGTTATTCCATTCAAATCCAATTCAATGAAGAAGGCATCCTCATTCCCATCCTGCACGCAGAAGAAAGTTGCAAAATAATTTTATATAGCCATCTTGACATGTTACTAGCTTGTACTAATGATCACTAATCAGTTGCCGATACGATGCGGTAAGTAAAGCCAACGATACAAAATTATCTAATTAAAAGGGAATTAGTTAAAGAATGCATTTCCACAATTAATTAACCGAAATTTGAAGAAGAACGCACACCCAACCCAACTGTCGGCCTAAATTTTGAAATAATTAACCTACGTACGCACGATTAATTAGACTCTTGCTAGGAACCGAATGAGGATGCTGCCAATTAGGCCTAACCATCATCATCGTCTGCTGCTGCCCGCCGTGAATCACATTCACATTCACATTCAAGGGCTTCGTTGCCTCGTATATCATCTCGATCGGTCGGTACTTCCTCTTCTTTCCTCCAAATTCTTCTTCTTCTTCTTCTTCGCTGATCTTCGCTGAAGTAACTTCATACTGGTTTTGATCCTTCTCTGCGTCTAATAATACTCCTCCTTTCCTCTTCTTCCTGATCTTGCCATTGATATGGCCGCTGTTGCTGCTTCTGCTGTCCTGGCCTTCGTCTTCTCCGCTTAGTTGCATGAGCTGCTGAGCCGCCATGGCCACGTCGCAGTCCGGCAAGTCATTCTCCGGTTCTTTAATCTTACCGACAGGCGACGACGACGAGGAGTCCGCCATTGACCGTACTGGTGAGCACATACAAGAAAGAGATTTGGTACGTAGAATTCTAATCTACTCTTCTTCTCCTCCTCCTTTCTCTCACTGGCTCTCTTTCTGTAATTTAATTTGGATGGATTTTGGTTTATGAGGGAGGGCTTTGTCGTTGAGCGCGTCGCGTGTGAACTTTGAGAAACTGCTCCGTGGCTTCAGGGGAGATCCCACGAAGGTGTCCCTCTATACCCTACACTCTACGTTTGCGTTTTCTTTGTGAAATATACATCCTTGCTAAAAATATGTTATTTAAACAATATCCAACTATTATATTGTAATAAATTATAACGACAATCATTCTCTTGTTTCTCTTAAGAGTCATAGTTAAAAGTATAATAAAATACATATTATTTATGTATTTATTACTGATAATTTTATTAGTGGTGATCATAAGTGTATTGAAATATTTAATCAGTTATTATACCTAACATTATCTTTTAATAAATATGAATTATTATGAAATTTTTTTATTTTATTTATAATTTTTAATTGAAAATTGTAAATAGATAACATAATTTCTTGGATACATGTTATTATCATGTAAAAACATTTTGTTTGTAAATCAATTTTTTTCTTTTTTCTCTCCATTTGTATATTACTATAGAAGGGAGTGAGTAAGATGGAATAGAATAAGTTCAATAAAAGAGGTAAAGAAGGCTTATGAAAAACTTGAGGAAAGACATTTTTTTTTTAAGTAAATTATAGATTACAAAGGTCTTACATGAAATATATATATTATCATGCATAAAGATAATCGATAAATTAAAATTTATGTAAATGCCACTAATAAATATTAACATCATATATATTGTTGTTATTGTATCTCTCTCTCTCTCAATATATATATATATATGATTCAATATAATATAAGAAAAGTTATAGTTTGAGTAGACAGCGTCAAATATGGAGACCGCGTGATGAATGGCAGGGCAGGGGTTGACTTATAACTAGGCATGGTCTTCAATCTATTTGTTCTGTACCTCAAGTTGGATGTTCTGAGTTCTCACTCCAATTCAACACATTTTTGTCTTGTTACAACGTCTCCCAGAAATAGGATGCCATCATATCATAATTGTAGTATATATATTAACTGATTTCCCAGTCTTATTTCATTCTTCTCTATGCCTCAAATGTAAAATAATTTACATTAACTGTATTCAATCTTCATATAAAATAATTGCAAAAAATTAAAAAATCCTTGCAAGTGCTTGACCATCTATCCCAGAATTAGTCAAGTTGAAGGAACGACTAGAGAAATGGATGATTGTGAGATTGGTATACCATGCATCTTTATTATTATATATATGGATATCCTTTTCCTTTCTCTTTTTCCTGTTTTTGTTGACCGACTTCTTCTTTTTTATATATTAGAGTTTCAAAGAATTTAGCAATAAAACAATTTATCATTCTTTAGAATATATATATATATATATATACACATCATGAAAGGGAACTGCTCATCTTTCTTTTCATCTCCTTGTTCATCATTCAGTCATTGCCCTATCCTATAATTAACTGCAATCTGATATCTGCATGAAGAAATTAAGAACAATTTATTGCTAATTGCAGCCACCCATGTCTCTTCATCTTCCCTTCTTAATTAAATTATTGCTTCTGGATTCTGCAATACATAAAACCATGCATACATATTCTCATAACTCCATTAGCCCTTCCGGCTTCTCTCTGCAATACATAAATTGCTGCAACTGATCCCGCAACAAATTTCCTTGATCTTGAACTTCTTGCAATTCCTCACGGAATTGTAGGCGCATATCTCCCCTGAGTTGATCGGCCAAAACCTCCAACTTCTTATCCATTGTTGATCCTATTCTTTTTTCCACTGTTTCTACCCTTGCATCTCAGATACTATCGCCGTCACTTGTTGGAGTTGCATCTCCATTTGACGCATCCTAGTACCATCCGCCATTGATTTGATTGTCTCGTGCAATCCAGCCAGGAGCTTGCTCTGATACCAATTTGTCAGATTCTCAAATTTGACAGTATAGTCTTAAGGGATTGAGAACGATAGTGAAGAGATAATTGGGAAAGAGAAAGATCAAAATTTTGAGAGAGAATTAGAGAAGAGATTAAGGGAAACTGATTTCTAAATTTATTCAACATATTCCTTTAGGCGCTCTTGATCAGTTATATATATTGATCATGCTAGCTTTGATATCAAAAATAGTTGGGCCGTGCCCATGTGCACATACACGTGGTTCCAGCCCACGCTTGGGTGTGCTTCACGCGCTCTTGCATGCTAGGACATTTTCTCAGCTATGCTTAACGGTCATTTACATTCTAGTAGCTAAATTACACCTTTGTTTACTAATCAGCTAGCTACCGTAACAGAGTGGTTTCTCAGTTGAAATGTGTGAAGTATAACACTTCACGCATTATAGGGTTTTGTACGAGATTACCCTATAACTTTGACAAAGTGACAAGTTGTATCATCTAATAGCTCAAGGTTTTGAATGAAGTGCTAAGCACCAATTTTTGAAAGTGTGAAATTAGAGTGGCTCAATTCTTAATGATGGAGAAGCCAGAATTTTGTAGAATATTGAAGAGAAGAATTAGGAAAGAAAAGAAGAGATGAAATTGAAGGAGAGGAAACTGAAACAGAAAGTGGGTGAGACATTTCAGGGAGGCAATAATCTTTATCCAAATTGTCAAAACTGATTTTCTGATTATCTCCCAAGTATATTTATAGGCTGAAGTTGTACTAAAAGATAAATAAATATGCTAATCACAATTATCCAAATAAAAATAAACAAAAGTGAAAATCTAAATAAAATAAATCAAAACTAAATATCCTAGCATGGTGGTCTGACTTGCTTCATAGGTGAAAATGGATTCTGAGAGTGGGGAATTTTGGCTATGCTATTGCACAAACAAATTTTTTGTACCAGCAATTGGTTGTAGTCCTGTTGTTGCATTTGGATTGATTTCATTTCTTGGAAGTGATAATTTTTTTAAATTTCGTATGACTTTCTTCATCAAGTCTACTCTGCAATGTCCTTTATCATATGCTAGGCCCCATACTTGCTGTTGTCTTTGAGATTTTGTCACTTGCAAATTTAATCCAACTCATCAATTGTACAGGAACAGCTCTGGTTATGTGTATCTTCGGTTTGATACTGTGGAAGCAGCAACAGGTGCCCAACGGTCAATGCATAAGAGGTGGTTTGCACGCAGGTTGATCTCAGCTGTATTCTTGGTAAGTATTTGGACCCTCTTGAAGATTATTTCCGTTAACTCCAAAACTTCTGTTTGTTTTAGTTTCTCAGTCGCATTATTGATAGTAATGAAAATTATCAATGGGGAAATAGGCGGAATGTGTAAAAGGATATTAAATAATGAATGATCATTAGTACACACTCTTTAATAGAAAAGAGAGGGGTTTGTGTTACCAACTCTTATTATTCCATTCAAATCCAATCCAATCCAATGAAGAAGGCATCCTCATTCCCATCCTGCACGCAGAAGAAAGTTGCAAAATAATTTTATATAGCCATCTTGACATGTTGCTAGCTTGTACTAATGATCACTAATCAGTTGCCGATACGATTCGGTAAATAAAGCCAACGATACCAAATTATCTAATTAAACGGGAATTAGTTAAAGAATGCATTTCCACAACTAATTAACCGAAATTTGAAGAAGAACGCACACCCAACCCAACTGTCGGCCTAAATTTTGAAATAATTAACCTACGTACGCACGATTAATTAGACTCCTGCTAGGAACCGACTGAGGATGCTTCCAATTAGGCCTAACCATCATCATCGTCTGCTGCTGCCCGCCGTGAATCACATTCACATTCACATTCAAGGGCTTCGTTGCCTCGTATATCATCTCGATCGATCGGTACTTCCTCTTCTTTCCTCCAAATTCTTCTTCTTCTTCTTCTTCGCTGATCTTCGCTGAAGTTACTTCATACTGGTTTTGATCCTTCTCTGCGTCTGATAATACTCCTCCTTTCCTCTTCTTCCTGATCTTGCCATTGATATTGCCGCTGTTGCTGCTTCTGCTGTCCTGGCCTTCGTCTTCTCCGCTTAGTTGCATGAGCTGCTGAGCCGCCATGGCCACGTCGCAGTCCGGCAAGTCATTCTCCGGTTCTTTAATCTTACCGACAGGCGACGACGAGGAGGAGTCCGCCATTGACAGTACTGGTGAGCACATACAAGAAAGAGATTTGGTACGTAGAATTCTAATCTATTCTTCTCCTCCTCCTCCTTTCTCTCACTGGCTCTCTTTCTGTAATTTTGGATGGATTTTGGTTTATGAGGGAGGGCTTTGTCGTTGAGCGCGTCGCGTGTGAACTTTGAGAAACTGCCCCGTGGCTTCAGGGGAGATCCCACGAAGGTGTCCCTCTATACCCTACACTTTACGTTTGCCTTTTCTTTGTGAAATATACATCTTGCTAAAAGTATGTTATTTAAACAATATCCAACTATTATATTGAAATAAATTATAACGTCAATCATTCTCTTAAGAGACATAGTTAAAAGTATAATAAAATATACACATATTATTTATGTATTTATTACTGACAATTTTATTAATAGTGATCATAAGTGTATTGAAATATTTAATCAGTTATTACATCTAACATTATCTTTTAATAAATATGAATTATTATGAATTTTTTTTATTTACAATTTTTAATTGAAAAGTTGTATAGTATTTTTGGAAACATATTATTATCATGTAAAAATATTTTGTTTGTAAATCAATTTTTTTCTTTTTTTTTTTCTCTATTTGTATATTACTATAGAAGGGAGTGAATAAGATGAAATAGAATAAGTTTAATAAAAGAGGTAAAGAAGACTTATGAAAAACTTAAGGAAATACTCTTTTTTAAGTAAATTATAGATTAGAAAGGTCTTATATGAAATATATATTATCATGCATAAAGATAATCGATAAATTAAAATTTATGTAAATAACACTAATAAATATTAACATCATGTATATTGTTGTTATTGTATCTCTCTCTCTCTCTCAATATATATATATATATATATATGTTCCAATATAATATAAGAAAAGTTATAGTTTGAGTAGACAGCGTTAAAGATGGAGACCGCGTGATGAATGGCAGGGCAAAGGTTGACTTATAACTCGGTTTGGTCTTCAATCTATTGGTTCTGTACCTCAGGTTGGCCCTTCTGAGTTTCACTCCAATTCAACACATTTTTGTCTTGTTACAACGTCACCCATAAATAGAATACCATTATATTATAATTATAGTATTAAATGATTTCCCAATCTTATTTCATTCTTCTCTAGGCCTCAAAATGTAAAATAATTTACATTAACTGTATTTAATCTGCATATAAAATAATTGCAAAAAAAAAAAATCCTTGCAAGTGCTTGACCATCTATCCCAGAAGAAGTCAATTAAGTTGAAGGAAAGACTTGAGAAATGGATGATTGTGTGATTGGTATACCATGCATCTTTGAATTCTTCTTCACTATTTATTATTATATATATATATGTCCTTTTCCTTTTTCTTTTTCTTGCTTTTGTTGACCGACTTCTTTTTTATATATTAGAGTTTCAAAGAATTTAGAAATAAAACAATTTATCATTCTTTAGAATATATATATATATTTATATATATTCATCATGAAAGGGAACTTCTCATCTTTCTTTTCATCTTCTTGTTCATTATTCATTGCCCCATCCTATAATTAACTGCATATCTGACATCTGCATGAAGAAATTAAGAACAATTTATTGCTAATTGCAGCCACCCATGTCTCTTCATCTTCCCTTATCTTAATTATTGCTTCTGGATTCTGCAATACATAAAGCCATGCATACATATTCTCATAACTCCATTAGTCCTTCCGGCTTCTCTCTGCTACGCTGCATATGTATATATATATATATATAGGCAACCGTCAACTCCTCTGCATCATCATCAATCCCATATATATACCTCTCTAATAGACTCTACAAATCATATATCTGTTTTATACAATGGCCCCCGTAGTCAAGAAGGGAAGCCATTTCTTTGTTGCAATATTGATATGTTTGGCGGCAAATGGCAGTGCAGTAGGCGCAGCCAGGAAGCTTGTTGCCTTTCAGCCAGCAGCAGTAGCAGCTGCTCGTGGGTTCAACCTCAAGCAGATGGCAATGGCGAGGCTTCAGCAGCAGCAGGGGGAGGAGGAGGAGGAGGAAGCACTAGGCGGTTTAATGGACTGTTGGAATGCGCTGAGTGAGATAAAAGCATGCTCAAACGAAATACTTATCTTCTTCATAAGTGGCACAAGCGACATAGGACCCGCTTGCTGCCAGGCCATCAGCATCATCACCCACCATTGTTGGCCGGCCATGCTCTCTGCCCTTGGCTTCACTCCTGAGGAAGCCAACGTCCTGCGCGGCTACTGTGACGCTTCCACCGCCGGCCCTGCTCCTAGCCCCTCTGATCTGCCGCCTCCGCCTCCGCCACCAGCACCCACGGTGGTGGTGGTGGTTTAGTTTAATGAATCAATTAGGAGCTAGCATGCCAAATGCATGCATGGTTGCTTCTGGGATGGCTACCAAGGCTAGCTATATACTTAGCAATAAATATCTGCAGATATACTGCTTACTGCGTACAATGCACTCTGACTGAATTGAACGGTGGTCTTTGATATTGGATTGGTGTTTATTAAAACTCCTAAACTCTCTCAAAGTTTATAATTTACTGTTGAAGGCTATTACAAAAGTTATTATAAGAGTGAGATTGAAGTTATATTGTGCATCTTATCAAAAGGAAAAAGTTGTATGTTATCATGCATGTAGTAATTAATTAGAGAATGAACATATATAGAGCACGTATTCCAAATCAGATAATGATATCATATTGAAATCTGTTTGATTTTTATTAAAAATAATTGACTCCAAACCTTCCAAATCAATCATTACTGTTTTCATCATCTTATAATATGTTTTTTTAAAAAACTAGTTACTGTTTGATATAACTTTTTGCATAAAACCAGAAAATAATGGGAGAAATGCTATTTTAAGAGTCATAATGTCGTTATATATAGAGTTATTTATCATTTTGATATGATTTGTTTCCACAATGTCAAATAAATAATACAAGAAAGGTTAGGAAAAAATTTGAAAAACCTTTGAGATGTCATAATGCATGGGTTTTTTAGAAACATCATATCATTTTCATATGATTTTTTGTGAGATTTGGGGTACATCAACCTATCATAAAACTATAAATGCTTTGAGATTTTATTTTATAAAATTCTTATTTATAAAAAAAAATTGAAAAGTTTTTAGGAGTCATAATTGGGTTTTTTAAATAATTACTTATTATTTTGACATGAGTTTTTGCTCAAATTAAGCCATATAATAATACAAGCAAAGCATGGTAGGATAAAATCTAAAAAATTAATTTTTGAGGAGTCATAATCGAGTTTTTACAAATACTAATAATTATTTTAATATGATTTTGGGTACAAAACCACTTAATAAAATAAGAAACGCGAGGAAAAATCTGAGAATTTTTTTAGGAGTCATAATAATGTGGTTTTATTAATAAAATACTTCTTATTTTGATATGATTTTTTGCTTGTACAAATTCATATAATTATAATAATATAAACAATACTAGAAAAAAAATATGAAAAATTTGTGAGTCCTAATAAGGTTCTTAAGAAAAATACTTTTTGTTTTGATGATATGTTTGTTTCCACAGTCATAATATATATATATATATATATATAAGAAACGCAAAAGAGAAAATCCTAAAATATTTGCAAGATCATTAAGACTTTAGGTTTGAAATATTTTAAAAGGTGAGCTATTTTTAAAATATTTAATTATTTGATAACTATTTTTAAAGTCGTTTAAAAACTGAAAGAATATGACTTTTGGTTTGAAATTACTAGCACGGGAAAACTTAAAAAATATAAAATTCTCAATTAATTGGTAAATATATATATATTGGAAATAATATTATCTCAAAATAAAAAAAAATTAGGTAGTTGGTAAAATAACTATATATAAAGAATAAAACATAGGTGGGTACATACTAAAGTTATGAAAATTATGGTGTGACAATCAGTATATTCGAAGCAGTTCATTGTGTTAGCAAAAATTCAAACATATATATATATATATATATATATATATATATATACTTAAGAGAAATTTGTTGCTTTCGTAAATCTTGCAAAGAAGAAGGGAGGAGGGATAAAACTAGAATGCTATTCCTTTTCTTTTTATTTTGTTTATGAAAATAATTAATTTGGTGGTTATCTAGAGATTCTTTCTTCAAGTAATAATAATATATAAATGGAAATTATATATGTTGTGTGGTTCGACCTGTTATTGCCTGTTTCTCGTACCCAGCCATAAATTAAACATGATCTCAATACTTGGCCTAAATAAAATGAATTTCATCAGTTTTGCATGTGGCGCGTTTATTTGTTAGATTAAAGAAAATGACGAAACTTTTCATGTCAGCATGAATGATATATATATATATATATATATAGTATGCATACTGAATATGAAGAGATCTATATATATATATATATATATGAAACGATATATATATATTAGCAAGCTGGTACAATATATATTATGCAGTTTCCCATGCGTTACGGTTAGAAGGGATCTTATAAATGGTAACGGAAGTTGACTTGATGATAAGTGTATGATGATCAGTTCTAAAGACTCTTCATTTAACAAAATTAATGTTAATTAGTGTGTGCTAGTTAATTACATGTCTTGGCTAATTAATTCCCAGTTGGGAGTTCCATTTTTCGGTTACTGATCAAGTGCTTAATTAATTAATCTCTTCATCTCCCAGAGCAACTCACAAATTAATTAAACCAGCACCAGCTGCCTGCAGGCTCTCCCTATATATATGGCATATGATCAAGACCTCTTTCTCATCCAAGCTCCACATACGCACGCACGCTTATATATTATTATTGCTAAACTAGCTAGATATGGCTTACAAGAAGCTCCTGGTATCAATTCTGTTTGCATTATTATGGTTCATGGCCTCCACGGCCCGGCCATTGCCATTGGATAACAATCTCAGCGCCCGGCTAAAGCTAGACGTCGACGAAGAAGAGGGGGGATCGTGCTGGGATTCGTTGTTTGAGCTGCAGTCGTGCACGGGGGAGGTGATCTTGTTCTTCCTCAACGGGGAGACGTCGTATATTGGACCTAGCTGTTGCAGCGCCATCCGGATAATTGAGAACCAGTGCTGGCCCGCCATGCTTGGCTCCCTCGGCTTCTCCTCCCAAGAAGGCGATGTCCTTCGTGGATACTGCGATGCAAATGCCGCAGGCTCCGCCAGTGGCAGTGGCTCCTCCCACTACTTCGGCCCTCCACCACCCACCTCTGGCGATGTCTCCACTAATATCCCCTAGTTAGTTGGTGGTTTTTATAATTAAGGTCCCTCCATCCATCTTTAATTAGCAAAAATTGGAATAACACGAATCAAACTGCATGTCTATGAATTATGTATGCTAGCTGAATTCGGTGATACATATATATATAGTTATAGATGATGCTGTTGACTTACATCGTACGTCCAGATATAATCTAGCTTGTGTTTCTGTCTTTGATCGAGATGTATGGCAACAATCATAGTCTACTTAATTTTATATATATATATATATATATATATATGTGTGTGTGTGTGCGTGTGTGACAACGCTCTTATATGATATTCTAATTTCTTTTTCACTTCATCTTCAGCAATAATCGTATGTATATATTAAATATAATCGAAACACACAAAGGGTTTTGTATTAAATTCTAATGTGTTTCGGAATTTAATTTTGATATCATTGTTACATATGCACATACGTAAGCATCAGAGTGTGTTTTGATCATCAAAACAAGCAGCAATTAAGGGGTTCTTCTGAGAAATTCTAGATCTCAGGGAAAAGATAAGATCCAATATATATCATCCTTTTTCCTTAATTTGCTAGCTAGGTAAAATTCCAACAACTAGAAAGCAAACAAGTTAATTAGGAGCAACGTCAGGCTCCACAGAGTTCTGAGGAAACACGGGGGGAACAATTAGCTAGCAAAGACCCAGTGAGACCAGCCATAAGATAAGAAGATTTGTCGAGTAAGACTAGATGGCTGAAATTATTTAGGATGCAGCAATTTAACTGATTTTGTCCAGCTATAGCTAGCCAAGTGATGTGCAGCAGAGTTATACAGCATATCTCTGTTAATGTGTTGACTCAGTTATCTTTGGAGACTAATCCCATTGTTCTTGGAGTGAGTCTGTTAATCTAAGAATAGAAATATCAATCAACTAAATAAATTAATGAGGAATTAGTTGGGACCTTATAGGAACTAACTTCAGATTTTGGGCTTTTTCTTAATTGCTGGCTAGCTAACTTGATCATTTAATTCAAAAGCAAACAAATTTAGATTTGAGAAAGTAGCTAGCTAGGCGACATCCATATATCCATCATTTATTTAATATAATTGACATCAAGTTCTGTATAGGATGACATATATATGATTCAAACTTGGTGATATATAGTCGGAAATCAAACACGTTTCTTGAGAACTTTGATGTCCTTCCAACGGGACTCCATACGGTAAGAACAATCATTCTGTGCATAAACTCCCAACTTGAAGTAATGAGAGGATCGAGGTTCAATTATGACTGAATCTTCAAGCTTGAGAACCCCATCAATGTAAACCTTCACTTTGCGGGCAGCTACATCATGGATAACGTTTAGCCGAAACCATTTGTCGTACATGTTTTCGTCCAACGCTGGATTCCTGTAGTATGAGAGACTGCCATTGTAAACTCTAAGCATTAGGGTTGTAGAATGATAATTTGCAGGTCCGAAAACCTGCATTATGCAGACACCAGATGTTCCACTGGGAACGTATCCTTGCCCTTCGAATTGCCATACACCAGAGGGGTAATCGTATCCCTGCACAGGAGATATATAGATAGATCCATGGTGGAATTGGGATAATGAAGATGAAGTTAATTTCATGGAAAAGAAAAATTTTCCTGGTGAACTAAACTGGCTAGCAAATGTGCCCAATTGATTTTATTTTCAGTTTTTATATATGTGTTCAGTTTCAGTTAAAACGCAAAAGAATTAATAGTTTTCATAGTGGAAAGGGAACCTAGTGGGCTTGTTAAGTAATCGAGCATGCACTACCACGCAAACATAAGTTGATGAAGGTTTCGTGCAAACTGTCATGTAGAGCATGCAAGGTGCTTTGATACATACAGGGGTGCGGGGTGCATGCATCAATTTATGAAGGTTATGTACGTACCTTGATACGAATCTCAGTTCGGGGTTCAGTTTTGCTGGAAGTGGTGTGGGGTTTGTCTGTGCTGAACACCCACAACTTATGGATTCCATCTTTAAAGCTGTATCTGTCTTCTGCAGGAATGTTATAAGGCTTTTGGATCTCCATATTTAATCCAGGATTTAGTGGGACGGCGACGAACCCTTCAGTGAGATCCATGACAGCCGCCGCCGCCGCTAATTGCATTTCGTGGTGTACGATATTGAGCTGAAGAGGAGCAAGAAGAAGAAGAAGAAGGCCCATGTAACGGAGGACCCATGATACAAAGCCACTCATCTCTCTTCTCTTGTGCTTCATTTCTTGGTTGCATAACTAGCCATATATAGCTTTAAGATTTTTCAACAAATTATTGAAAACAAATACAAAAAGGCGGCAGCCTAAGAGCCTACACAAATGGTTATTAATGCAGAGATATAAGAAGTTCCTGGCCTGTACTATTACTATTTGTTAACGAACATAGAGTTACACCCTCTCTATGAATTACATTACATTAATCAATATCTCTCCGCTCTATATATTAGCTTCCCAATCACCACTAGACTTCATATTAATTAATTACATTAATTAATTGATGGCTGTGACAATTTGAATGCATTAAACTATATATGTATGGTTATGTCTTTTAATTGATGATTGAAATGTACATATACTATTAAAAAAATCAAAAACTACTTATGTCATAAAACCATGAGTTGGATTAATAATTAAGCTAGCTCTTGGCCAAGCGAAAGCAATATTTGATTCATTTAGTGGGACTTGTAACAGTCTCCTATTTGGGGACAAATTGTCTCATATTTATCACTTATTATGTTATAGTTAGATAATTATTTTTGATTAAATTTGAAGTTGGGTTTTTTTATCTATTAGGATAGAATTATATTTGATGAGAGAATTAATGTACGTCTATCTCTATCAATGAATTTCTAAACCCATTCTGAAATACACGAATATACATGATCATGCATGAACCAGTTCACCTGCTTTGATTTATAGTTAAATTTTCTCACGAGATGGAGATGGAGATGAATCTTTGGGTGAGATCAATCCAATCCAAGCCACTGCTAAATCTAATTGGTGCAAATTGAGCTTTAGAAAGTGTATATATATATATATACATTTTACGTACAAAATAAATGAACATAATTACATGCATACTTATGAGAAATTAATTAATTTACACAAAATTTGGGTTTCATTAATTATATATATGATGATGTTTTAGATTTATATATAAAAATAACATTATTGTATTATTTTCATATATATTTCAATAGATATAAATTAATATTACATATAAAGACAAATGGATGAGGAAGAACCAAACCACAGCCATTGGTAATTAATTTTGGTCTTTAACCTTTCTTTCTATTGAGATCTAATTATTAACTTTTGGTTCACGGGTTGTGTGGGTGTGGCGTTTTCTATGATCACGGGAAAGGTGATAAAATATCAAATGCAATCTTCTAATGAGGCAGGTAGGCAGGCGTTACACTAATCTAGTTAGTTACCCTTTTGTTTATGTACAAATGGTAAATAAATGACAATAAGATATGGATGACTACATAGTTAATACCACAGTTAAAACTTAAATATTTTTTTCTGCAGAAAGACAGACTGGTTAATCCTCGATCGAGAAAAAATTTATTAACGGAGCAGGTGCCAGGCAGCAGGTGGGTATATATGTATGACAGTATGTATGAGTATGACTGCCATTAATTTTCCACATTATTAATTAATTAGCCAAAACACCTTGATTATTAGATAGTAGTATTCCTACGTAATCTTATTCTACAAATTAAATGTCAACTATTCATTAACAACTAATCCCGATCGAAGAGAAGGCTGGACGGCAGGCCCGCATCCCCACTCACTAATTATTAATTAATTATTGATTAATATACTCTAGTTTATGGGTAGTACTGTAATTGATTAATTGTCCCTACTAATTGTTCGAATCTTGTGGGATCTGTTTCATTAAGACAGTTAGTCATATCAACTGATTCATCAATCATCTTTGCAACTTTATCATTTTTGTATTATTATAACCACAATTATATATATGATCATTTTTAATTATCACGTTATTTATTAATTTATATATATTGTTTATTACTTTACTTTGCAATATTATACAATGGTTCTTGGTTTTCAACGTCGTGTTATTTTTCTTTCTTCATCCGTCAAGTTATCATTTAATTATAAAAAATCAATCATTGTCAACACTCTTAACGACATTATATTATATAATTGTAACAAATTGATAACCTCACTTAATGAATTACTAAAATTAAAAGTTTTGTTTCAGAAATATTATCTTCTTTAAAATTAATAATAGTAATAATAACAAACAATAATACTTCTATCTAGTAGCAATACTGTATGTCGACATGTACGTACTTTAATGATTTTTATTCGCCACAATTTTATAATTTGATCATGTTAATAATGAATGAAAAATTCTAAAAAGTTTGACGGGCTTACTGTAACGACCCGCTCCCACTTACGGGCACCACCGGTAAATAATTGACCGGATTACTCACCCAACGAACCACAACTGAAAGGTTTGACTATGTTTCAACAGGAAACGCCCTAGGTGGGGCTAGGCTTCGTCCTTCCCTTCGCTCCACTCGAGGAGTGGGTCCCAAATATAAAAAGAAACACAACGGAAGGGACCTGAAACTCGAGTGAGTTTCACCTTTCTTCAGCTCGTCTCATCACAAGCCAAATGTGACTCAGGCACAAAGCTAGCATAACAAACACTTTGCTGAGTATTGAGGATTTATGAAAACATACTTTACTGATCTTTACTCGGCCCGAACATGGCTTTAACAACCCCAGCCACATATAAATCACGTAGACTCTCAATCATCTATCACATTGATGATTACAACAATTAGATACATTTAACGCTCAACAACACATACCTTTACTTACAAGGGTATACATACATAACACCACATGGCTACGTACGGGAGATAATAAAATACACAACTCGGGCAATATAGCCAGTTGCCACAACAGCCTCCCGGCGCCATCCCTGCTTGCATCCAGACTTACAACATCTACACATGAGGTAAAATCTCATGTGTCACAAAGACTCAGTAAGGGTGCAATGCATGTAAATATGAATATAATCGTGTTTATGTATGACAAACGCATGCAAATGAGGCTAGGCTTACTCATCCTCACAACCCACTAAGATTTGAGGCATCAACCTATCCGCCCCCACTACACTAGTCCTCCATATGGCCATAGGTCCACTAGGTCTTGCATCACACAAGATATAATCACTACATGCCAATGTAACATAAAAATATTATCAAACATATTAACCAACTTGCAAGGCCACCTCCACATGGGGCCATCCCTTACCTAGTTCGAAGCCTCATCTCTGCCTCGGCACGAATGCCAGCCCAAACTCCGATCTCTTCTAGGATCACCGCCTTCTCGATTGAACCTAGAGGCAAACACACAAAAACCCAACTCCATTAACATCTGGCATTAACCCAATGCCCTCAGTTTCACCACACATCGCAAAATCACCATCGACACTATCTCCAAACAACCAACCACGACATACATCAGCCGTTTAATAATTTCCAAACAACCCCGACCCAGGGTTTAATCCAACAATTAACTACTCTACCCAATTTAATATCTCACATAAAGGAAATAATCTAAAAATAATTAATTTACTTACCTCAGTTAATCGGAAAGAGAAAATCGATTAATCGCCTACATTGGCGTTGCCCACTTAACTAACATCTTATGCCCAAATCTTTGATTTCAAGCCTCTGGCATGCTCCACAAGCCTTGAATAATTTCCAGAATTTTTCTAGAATTTTCTAGAATTTTTCTTCTATTTTTTCCATTTTTCCAGATTTTCCCTTATTTCCTTTTCTTTTTCTTTTTATTTTTTTTTATTTTCTCTTCTTCTCCATTTCTTCCCCTGCTTCCCGCGCGGCCACTATTCCTTCTTCTTCTTCACCGAGTTTGCGCGCACAGCGCTTGCGCAGGCCATGCTCGTCACCGTCGGTTGCCGATGTGGACAACCTCGTTACCCCGGTCTCCTCCATCACCGCCGCGCGCCGCCGTAGCCACCTCGAGCTGCCCCATGCACGCTGCAGCTTCAGCGCATCCACCATGGCTGTCTCTCGGAGCTTGCAGTTCCGCCATCTCTAGCTAGCCCTGAAACTGGAAGTCCCCACGGCCACATTGGCCGCCACCGAACCACCACGCGTGACCCTCGGCCATCACTGCCATCGGCGCGAACCGTCACGGGCGAACCTCCATGCACGTACCACCGCTGCCATGGCTGCTACTCTTACTGCTGCAACTTCGGCAACCATTGTCGTCTTCGCGTGCCACCGTTGCAGCTCGTTGATCAGTCACCAACGATCTCCATCGGTCGCCCTTCAGCCACCGAGAGCCACATCTGCCTCGGCCTTCATCGCTGCGTCCTCGGCCATGGCGGCCTCCCGTGTTGCCGCCACTCACAGCCACCAACCGCCTCATCTCTCCCGATCCTGATCTCGCGATGCCTCGGTCAGCACTCTCTCACGATCTCTCTCTCTTAAACGCTCGGTCAAACTCCCTCTCGATCTCATTCTCTTTCTCGCACTCTCTAGTTGGAATCCAAGAATAGGCCATTGTAACGCATCCAATGCATGCACACATACATATGTGTATATAAATATGTATATATTACATTAATTACACACATAATTATTTAATTATTATGCATCAACCTCACTAATACTCCATAATTCCTCTTAGGGAATTTTAATAATCGCATTTACACCTTCTAAGGTCTTAAATAAATAGATCAAGCTACACAGAATCTTGATTTATTCAAAAATAACAATCGGCCATTACTCCATAAAATCGATCTCGTTCCTGTGCCTTCACGGGACCTTATCTCAACCTGAAAACCCTTTAGGGTTGAGTCTCGACAATTCCTTGCCCCATTTCCTGGACATCCAAGTCTTAGGGTATTTCTTGCCATTGATTCGACAATTTGTTACTTTATTTCTCGAAACTGACCTTAGGGCCCACCGGACCACTCACTGTCCAAATTATCAAAATACCCCTCTCTAGGGCCTATCATTTCATTTCTCGCCTCTCTCGCAAAGAGCATTTTTGAAATTTTATTTTATTTTCTAACACCGGTAACATAGGGTGTTATATTCCACCCCCCTTAAAAAGAATTTTGTCCTCGAAATTCACTTTCACGATTTCTCTGCCTGAGCCAATCTCGTTCTCAATCCGCTTCCTTATTCCTACACTTAGGACTTTCACAGCTTCATCATTCGCTCAAGTTACCACCACTCAAGTTTCTGCTTAAGTTACCGATCCTTTAATTCTCAAGGATATTCATCTGCTGATGCCACTTTGGCCTCCTGCCGAAACCCACGACTAGTCGCTAGTCATAACATGCGACTACTACACTAATACCCATCTTCTTAATAGATTTCAACTGTCTCCTTGCATCACTTCGTAGTCAGCTTCCCAATATATTTTTTTTTTCATCAAACCAAAACCATAACACGATAATGCCAGTCAATCTCTTCAACACTGCATCACTGATCAGTCAGCAACGATTTCACACCGATCTCACACGGTAACGTCTCCCATGCCGAACCTACACGGTCACGATTTTTACGCCGATCACACACACGGCAACGTCTTAGCACTAATCAATCACAACAGTGTTACTTCTAGTACCCACTAGACACACTAACACCCATTCACCCATGGTATTCTGTCATCAATCATATGCATGTATAGCTTAAGTCGATCCTCATGGCAACATCTCATTGCCAATTCAATTATCTGGCTCCTTTAGCCATACTCGACCATTTTACACATGGTCTGCTACCTTAACCAACCGCGCTTCACTTATCTCTATGACTCAAGCATAACCCACATACCCATACTTCATTATAATGGGTAATTTCATGCTTTAACTAATAGCGTGCACTACCTGAGTCTACCCCTCGAGCTCGATGAAGTACGCACCGTACCACTCTCCTGACTAGGAATTCTTTCCATGCTCAACAAAGATACTGATGCTTTCCTATTAGCTGATGTAACTTGCCAACTGGGGTCACGTACCCTTACCTAGGAATTCCCATTGGGCAACCCCTTTTAAATAGGTTGCACCCGGTCCACAATTTCTACTTCGCTAAGCTTTTTCTTGGTTGTCAAGCCCTACAATAAGTGAGTGGTCCTACCATTTTGCCATCTGGTTGTGGAACCTTTAACTACAGCCCTTGTCATGCCTATCGTGCTTACTATAGGTCTTCGGTCCCCATCCACCTGCACAATCATTGTGCTGCCCTTGTGCACCCTGTGGATCGTCACCTAATCTCACAACTGGCTGCTCCCACAAGGACGCACTCGGTCCCAACACTAGTTCCCAACAGCATGGCTCGAGTCCGTCACTGTTTACATCACACCCACAACATGACTTTTGGCCTTTGGTTCCACATCTACTACCTCAAGCTATCATGGTTACACCAACATCCTTGTAACGACTTTATAGCCAAGATTACCAACCTAGCCTCAACCATATTCGTTTATGCTACAATCTCCATATTCCCAAACTTATCGAGCTACATCGATATTCGCATCTTGCCTTGAAATACGTGAAAAATCTCGATTTGCATGTCAACTTCAAAATTTGTGCAAGTCACTTCATCTTAAGCCTCAAAGCACTCTTGGCTTATCCTCTCAAGCTTCCTCGGTATGTGTGCCCTGACCTCAAAATGCATGCAAATCCTCGATTCTCGACATCACCTTAATTCTCGTGCACTATCTCGATTTTTTTTTGTGCACTACTTCGAAACACATGCCCGAGCCCTTTTTTTTTTTTTTGAAATTTTTTGGTATATATATATTTTGATATATAAATACTTTTTACATATATATATTTCCTTTATTCCTTTCCCATTTCTTCCTTCCTTCTCTTTCTTCTCCCGCATCTTCTTCTTCCTTTTTCCTTTCTCTTCTGCAACGCATCTACCGAGCAAAGAACCATTGGCTGCGAGCGTCGCCACCACCTCTGACGGCCGCCACCCCTCGTTCTGCAACTGCCTCCAACGCCTGCACTGCCATCGGTCGCGAGCCACAGTGTGGCTTCCTTGTGCCCCTAGTTGCCGATCACTATCTTCTCCCAAGCACCATCGCTGGCCCAATCGGCCCTCGCGTCGGCCAGATCTGGCCACGCCGTAGCCGCTGCTTGCTCTCTCGCACAGCCGCTGACCCTCTCTCGGCTTTCCTCGGCCGCCACAGCGACCCTCGTAGCCTCTGCAACTGTTGCCAGATCTGGGTCGATCCGACCTGACCCAATCTGACTCGACTTAACCCGCTTCAGGTTTGACCCATCCTTGTTTTGACCTATTAGATCTGACCCATATCTGATTTGTTTAGCCAAATCCAGATCTATCATGTGAAGGCGCAACATACCAAGACCTCGACCTCAGTGTGGTGCTGCATAGTCTTACATGCCCAATGCCCTCCACGATGCTTCTTTGCCCCGTACTTTAGTCATGAGGAATGAGCTATTGACTTTTCTGCTATCCACAGAATTTTTGGCGTCGGTAATGCTTCATTTCTTCTGTACCAAGTTCCAGCAAGAGATCGGTCAGAGGCAGCCATTTCACTTACTATTTAAGCTTTAGCTCGGCTTCAAGATCCCGTCTATGACTGTGTATCTCACATTCTTGCCCTTCAGCAGCAGGTTAGTGAGTTGCAAGCTTA
This sequence comes from Diospyros kaki, assembly GCA_036245055.1. Taxonomy (NCBI): domain Eukaryota; kingdom Viridiplantae; phylum Streptophyta; class Magnoliopsida; order Ericales; family Ebenaceae; genus Diospyros; species Diospyros kaki. Next base: position 47,541,375 of record BSEG01000016.1, read on the forward strand.
TCGAGCTTATTTGCAAGATTCACTATTCGCATATTATTCTTCGCATCCCCAACTTGTTCCTCTATTTGATCAAGACCCAAGCTGAAATTCTGATCTTCCTCTCATACCAGAGGACGTCCCTCATCATATTTTCTCAAAGGCTACTCTACCTTACCCTAACAAAACTAACAGCAGTCAGATGCCACTCCTAGACGACATTGATGAGCTAGGACCTGTCGTCTTTGGCAACCATCGTCGTCCTTGAGCATCGGCAACATTATCAGCTTTTATGGTTTGCCCTCTTTTTTTTTTTTTAACTGTACAGCTTGATCTCTTGTACTATATTTGAACATATGGAATGAATGTTATGTTTTGAGTACTTTAACATTTCATTCCCTTGTCCTTCCCTCGATAGCATATCAATCACAAACAAATTATCTCAACCTCTTGCAATTTTTAATAATTAATTACATCGAGGTAAATGATATCGAGTCTCAAGCATCATCTCATTCAAAGCTGGGAAATTTACATCCTCAGTCAGGCTGCACAAACTTCCAAACCGCCGTGCTACGTTAGCGGCACTATCACAATACTAAAATCCCCATGGAAATCAAGCTTAGCCTAGACATAACCTACAGTTCGCTCCAGGTCTTCGGCGTCTAATCGTCTCCACCGCAGACTGGTTACCCCACATAGAGGGCCGCGGTCCCTCAAATGGGCTAACCCAATGGCCACCTACCACCTGCATGTTAGATATGAGCCCTAAAGACCAGTTCTAGTGACACAAAGGGACTCGATCTTGTAATTCTTTAAATATTATTTAAATGGCAAGTTTATGTTTTTATTTAAATTGCAATATGGTTTAAATTATAAAAACATATATCCATTAGTATAATAAGAAGTGGATACCATTCTTAAGAGTTAAGAATACGAGTTACGGATAATCCATAATTTGTTATACTATAAACATGTTCCTGACCATAGAATTCCTATCATGGATGATAGCAACTCGTAAAGGCCAGCACATTGTCTTCCTCCTTGTTTCAGTATGAGATATTGGAAGATAAGGTTGGTGAGTCTCGTGCCATTCTATATGAGCTATAGAAGGAAGATAAGTGGGTGCTCGTTACAAGAACGAGTTCACTGAACGGGACTGTTAACATTAAATCACATGGGTTATTTCTCACGGGTCAATGATTTAATGTTAGCTGCGATTTTACAACTAGTCCTTAGACCTGAGATGACATGGATATCTGTGTATTGGTGGATTAGGATATCAGCGATATTATATGGTTGTTCTAATCAAGGATAATCATACGTATCTATGTACCTGATTCAGTGATACATGAGGTATGTGTGCATCAGACATGGAATCTATCACCTCGAGATTTATGAGGAAGATATCCTATGTGATCCAGTAATCACTTGACGATAAATCCTTGGCCGAGGTAATATGACGATGGAATTTGTTCCATACGAGTTGTGTCATAATTTGTCAAGATTGATTTTGGATTTGGTCATATGACAAGATTAAGAGATTCGACCTACTGACCATGATCTCATATCTTGTCGGGATATAGGATGATAGAGGAACCGTATTGTATGATAACGTAGTAAAAGGTTCACATTACCCGCTTCACAATAAATTGGGTAATCATGATATATTGCTAGATGTCACTCATGATTTACGAGAATTAATTGTTGATTATTCTTGTTGCCAATTTATTTGTGAACCCAGAAAGTCCCACCCAAAAGAAATTACTTTCAAAGAGAAAATAAATAAATTAGTAATTTTATAATTACTAATAATAGTGCATTTATTTATTGGATAAATAAGAATAATTAAATAATTATATTATGAATACAATTATTTGATTATTAATTGGGTTAGGCCTTTTGCTAGTACATTAGGCTTGGCCCAATGGCATTATTGGATTCAAATAAATTCCATTGGATTGGGCTTGGCCCAATTACATTAAATGGAATGGACTTGAGAAGCCCAACCCATTTAATGAAGAATGGTTTATTAATTGGAACTATAAATAGCTCCAATCTCTTAATTTCTCTCATAAGTTGCACTTGGATCATTTTGAGAGTTGAGAGAGTTTTGGAAGAATAGTTCTTGAATCCAAGAGGTGAGTAAGAAATTTTTGTGAAAAATTTCTTTTACTTATCTTTCTCTTTGATATTCTTGAATAGAAGTGATTTCGGGTGGACCGACTCGGCATCCTACACTTGGAGGATTATACGGCGGGAAATCCAACGGTGAAATAAGATTTCATCCAAGATGTATTTTTCGTTTATGCCTTCGTTTTATTAAACCATAATTTCTGAAAAACGGGATACCTGTAAACTAAATTTAATTTCCGCTGCGCATATGATAAGATCTATGTAACTTAACACTGCATTCAGTGGTCCTTAGCATTAGACCCGTCACTGATAGACATCACCTGTAGCGTTATTCCATGCTAGAGCCATTCCTCGTTCCATGGGTTCTACTCTCTATGGACATCTTGAGACACCACATGGTCTCAACATTCATCGAACTAGCTTCTCAACAATCTATTCTCACATAAACAACTACATCATCCTATGTGCATAACCGAGTCATTTCCCAACTCACGATCTCTCAGCCACTCAACCGAGATTACTTTTTGACACCAAGAGTCTAATCATCACAATACACAGTCACTATCATTGACCACAACCCCGGTCCCTCAGTCACCTGGACCTTCATGGAAGGCTAACGGTCCTACGGAACCAAGACTCTTACTCGACCTAATGCCTTTCGTGCCACTCCAGATCTTCGATATCTGTTTGTCACCTACAGTTCACTATGTTGTTCGGCCGATGGGGCCACTTGCCCTTACCGCGAACCAACTCATTAGTCCTCTGCCACATGGTCCATAGCATCAGATTCGTCACTGCAAGCCTTGCACCCATAGTATTAATACTACGTTAAAGCCTCCACTAACTACGATGGTCCCACCACCATCTCACAAAAGCAACCTCACCAGGTTGTCCTTGTCTTAATAACATCAAGCTCACCCCATGAGTGTCGTTCCTCAAGACTTTACATCTTTTACAACCTAAGAGTGTCTCGAACCAATCCAACTCTTGAGGCCGCATAATTCTGCCCCACAAGATCGTATTTCATGACTTTCAACCACTATTCGAAAGATCCATCTTTCCACAACAATGGACCCACATCCATTATGATTCACTTTGCCACTAAGCTCATAGCCCTTGGCCCACTTACCCATTCATATCCCTCATTGGGGACCTCCTAGTCTCCCAAACAAGGATTTCGTGACCTTAGGCGTCATCTCTGACCCCAAGCATCATAATGAGAGTCTATCCACCTCTCATTTTTTGACCTTAGGCGTCCCTCCTGGCCCCGAATGTCATAATAAGAGTTTAATTGGCCCCTCATCGTCTTTCACTTGAACGGTCTCTTGGCTCTACACAATAAGGACTACTTATCCTATGGCTTCCACATGTATATCAACACATGCCCAACTCATACATTTCCAATCAAAATTCCCTTGAATCTCCACTTGACTCATTAGGGGTTTTTCGTCTTATTTTAGGCCCACCAGAATTCACTTGCCACGTACCTATTCTTTCTCAGGATAGACCTTACCTCATCTCGAACCAACTAGGGCTTACTCATACCCTAGGTATATTCCCTCTGAAATCACCTTAACGATGCTCTCACATCGTACCGTATACCTGTAGTAGACATACATCATATACAACTGCCCTCAGGGTCCTTACTGTAAGTAGCCTTACTTCTTTCTTAGAGTTCGTCACATGGCCCGTTAACGACTCATCTCCTTAAGCTTCGAGCTAAATCCCACTTTAGCTAATTCTATCTCAAGCGCATAAGCCTTACTACACGACTCCCAAGGAAAAATTATATTTCCTCATACATGCCTGGCTAATCCCTAACGTAAGGACACTCCACTAATCCTTCTCCGGATTAGTTATGCCTCAGTCTTTCCTTGCCCCTTGATGACTCTTTCCATGACTTGGCTTCTTGTCCCTACACGAGCCTTAACACATCGATCTCAAGGAATCCTTATCTTTAGAACATTTAGTATCACCCAAATTTTCAAATTCGGGTTTCTTGACACCACACCCACACTTGGGTCTTTGGTTCTTCATTGCCTCGACCTGTATACTTCTTATGGGTATATCATCTCAACCCATGGTATTTTTTTCTATTCCTATATAGGAAATATCCGAGTATACCATTCAAATAATTACAGGCCTCACCACCTTGACCCAATCCCTAAGGTCCTCGGACCATATGTCCAACTTTCAAGGTCATCAGATCAATCACGCATAGCAACCTCGAAGTCACAAACCAATTGTTCCCGACCCCATCTCAGTAATTAGGACATATTGACTTACATCAAAATTATGCCAGACAATCCCCAACTCATTACTCTAGCAATTTCACTCACATCAATCACTTAATCGACCATACATGACACCATTAGCACGCTAGCTTTCCCCACTTATATAGCTAGCTATGCTCTGATACCAACTGTAACGACCCGCTCCCACTTATAGGCGCCACCGGTAAATAATCGACCGGATTACTCACCCGACGAACCACAACTGAAAGGTTGGACTATGTTTCAACAGGAAACGCCCTAAGTGGGGCTAGGCTTCGTCCTTCCCTTCGCTCCACTCGAGGAGTGGGTCCCAAATATAAAAAGAAACACAGCGGATGGGACTCGAAACTCGAGTGAGCTTCACCTTTCTTCAGTTCGTCTCACCACAAGCCAAAGGTGACCTAGGCACAAAGCTAGCATAACAAACACTTCGCTGAGTATTGGGGATTTATGAGAACATACATTGCTGATCTTTACTCAGTCGGAACATGGCTTTAACAACCCCAGCCACATATAAATCACGTAGACTCTCAATCATCTATCACATTGATGATTACAACAATTAGATACATCTAACGCTTAACAAATCATACCTTTACTTACAACAGTATACATACATAACACCACATGGCTACGTACGAGAGATAATAAAATACACAACTCGGGCAATATAGCCAGTTGCCACAACAGCCTCCCGGCGCCATCCCTGCTTGCATCCAGACTTGCAACATCTACACATGAGGTAAAACCTCATGAGTCACAAAGACTCAGTAAGGGTGCAATGCATGTAAATATGAATATAATCGTGTTTATGTATGACAAACGCATGCAAATGAGGCTAGGCTTACTCATCCTCACAACCCACTAAGGTTTGAGGCATCAACCTATCCGCCCCCACTACACTAGTCCTCCATATGGCCATAGGTCCACTAGGTCTTGCATCACACAAAATATAATCACTACATGCCAATGTAACATAAAAACATTATCAAACATATTTACCAACTTGCAAGGCCACCTCCACATGGGGCCATCCCTTACCTGGCTCGAAGCCTCATCTCTGCCTCGGCACGAACGCCAGCCCAAACTCCGATCTCTTCTAGGATCACCGCCTTCTCGATTGAACCTAGAGGCAAAGACACAAAAACCCAACTCCATTAACATCTGGCATTAACCCAATGCCCTCAGTTTCGCCACACATCGCAAAATCACCATCGACACTATCTCCAAACAACCAACCACGACATACATCAGCCGTTTAATAATTTCCAAACAACCCCGACCCAGGGTTTAATCCAACAATTAATTATTCTACCCAATTTAATATCTCACATAAAAGAAATAATCTGAAAATAATTAATTTACTTACCTCAGTTAATCGGAAAGAGAAAATCGATTAATCGCCTACATTGGCGTTGCCCACTTAACTAACATCTTATGCCCAAATCTTTGATTTCAAGCCTCTGGCATGCTCCACAAGCCTTGAATAATTTCCAAAATTTTTTTAGAATTTTTCTTCTATTTTTTCCATTTTTCCAGATTTTCCCTTATTTCCTTTTCTTTTTCTTTTTATTTTTTTTTTATTTTCTCGTCTTCTCCATTTCTTCCCCCTGCTTCCCGCACGGCCACTATTCCTTCTTCTTCTTCACCGAGTTTACGCGCACAGCGCTTGCGCAGGCCATGCTCGTCACCGCCGGTTGCCGATGTGGACAGCCTCGTTACCCCGGTCTCCTCCAGCACCACCGCGCGCCGCCGTAGCCACCCCGAGCTGCCCCATGCGCGCTGCAGCTTCAGCGCGTCCACCATGGCTGTCTCTCGGAGCTTGCAGTTCCGCCATCTCCGGCTAGCCCTGAAACTGGAAGTCCCCACGGCCACATTGGCCGCCACCGAGCCACCACGCGTGACCCTCGGCCATCACTGCCATTGGCGCGAACCGTCACGGCCGAACCTCCCTGCGCGTACCACCGCTGCCATGGCTGCTACTCTTACTGCTGCAACTTCGGCCACCATTGTCGTCTTCGCGTGCCACCGTTGTAGCTCGTTGATCAGTCACCAACGATCTCCATCGGCCGCCTTTCAGCCACCGAGAGCCGCCTCTGCCTCGGCCTTCATCGCTGCGTCCTCGGCCATGGCGGCCTCCCGTGTTGCCGCCACTCACAGCCACCAACCGCCTCATCTCTCCCGATCCCGATCTCGCGATGCCTCGGTCAGCACTCTTCCACGATCTCTCTCTCTCAAACGCTCGGTCAAACTCCCTCTCGATCTCATTCTCTTTCTCGCACTCTCTGGTTGGAATCCAAGAATAGGCCACTGTAACGCATCCAATGCGTGCACACATACATATGTATGTATATATATATATATATTACATTAATTACACATAATTATTTAATTATTATGCATCAACCTCACTAATACTCCATAATTCCTCTTAGGGAATTTTAATAATCGCATTTACACCCACTAAGGTCTTAAATAATTAGATCAAGCTACACAGAATCTTGATTTATTCAAAAATAATAATCGGCCATTACTCCATAAAATCGATCTCATCCCTATGCCTTCACGGGACCTTATCTCAACCTGAAAACCCTTTAGGGTTGAGTTATTCATAAAATCGAGCCACCCTTCAGACCCCTCTGACTTACCGATAATTTCTCAATTGCCCCTTACGAACATTCAGTTCAGCCAATAATTTCAATTTATACAACAGTTGTACCGCAAATTATTCCCGATTTGACTTCTTTCAGTGTCATTAGTCTCATCTCGAAACGCTCGACAATTCCTTGCCCCATTTCCTGGACATCCAAGTCTTAGGGCATTTCTTGCCATTGATTCGACAATTTGTCACTTTATTTCTCGAAACTGACCTTAGGGCCCACCGGACTGCTCACTGTCTAAATTATCAAAATACCCCTCTCTAGGGCCTATCATTTCATTTCTCGCCTCTCTCGCAAAGAGCATTTTTGAAATTTTATTTTATTTTCTAACACCGGTAACACAGGGTGTTATACTTACCGACTAAGTTATCGAAATGGGGTAAAAAGACGATTTTGTTCTCACACCCTGTTCTGTTCCTTTTCCCCTCATGAATTGCACCGCCCCTGCTCTGTCGTCCCCCCTGTCATGACTGCCACCTCATTATCATGTCTCGCTGTCGTCGCCTTTGTCATTGTTGCCTCGTTGACAGTCGCTTATATCGACTGTTGGTGAGGCGAGTCGACAACAACAAGGTGAGATGGCGACTATGGCAGGGAAAATGATAGAACAGAAGCAGAGACAATAACCTATTTTTTAAATTTATAAAGTAAGCCGAGGTAAAATTATCTTTTTGATCTCTTTTTGTGAGTGGCTGCCAATTTTTACACACTGCTTGTTTGAAGATATACAAAGCCATCATGCTTTTTGATTTGACAAAATATTTAATGCAGTTGTGACGTTTGATGTCATATCACTGTGTAAATTAAATGTAGTATCACAATCAAATTATATCTTATTATTGTATATACAGATTTTGTTTTATATAATACAACATATAATTAAAATATATTATTATATCAATATCAATATTTAGATGTAATATTATAGTTAAAGACGGGTCAATTTGGCCGGTTTTTACTGGGCCCAACTCACCTTGAATGGGTTCACGAGTCGAGTTGAACTCATGTCTGATCCTCAATGAAGAACCATTTTACATTCCCGACACAAATCATGGCAAATGCTAGCTTAAAAATCAACTAGAGAGATAAGAGATAAAAGGTTTATTAAATCTCGGCTAATAGTGATGACTGCAGCACAGAGAGAGAGAGAGAGAGAGAGAGAGAGAGAGAGAGAGAGTTCATATGCAAACTCCCTTACTTGGAAGGAAAACACCTCTGAACCACCCAATGGCAGCTCCAGCAAGCAGCAGGAGCAGGTGAACTACCCTGACAAGGAGGAGTTCGCCACGTCGATAACAAACCGGTACTTGACATCAGACTTGGCCAGACGTTCCATGGCAGTGTTGATCTCATCCATCCGTATCAGCTCAATGTCTGCTTTTATCTTGTGCTCTGCACAGAACTCCAGCATCTCCTGCATTTCTTTCATTCCACCGGTGTTGCTTCCCCCAATAAGCTTCCGTCCTGCCAGTTCAAAAGGAAGATTGATGCTTTTAGACGGTGGGGTCTGGAGGGATTGAGAAGCAGTTCATTGTTTTAATAAAGAAACCCAATTATTGAGAAGCTCACCCAAGCATAGTGGGAAGACAGGCAACTCCAGGGGCTTATCGGGCAGGCCAACACTAACCAGTTTCCCGTTCAGCTTCAGGAGGCCAAGCAATGGAAGCAATGGATGAACAGCCGCGACTGTATCAATGATGTAGTCCATGGTACCCATAGCAGCCTGCACGGCAAGCAATAGCATATCTGCAATTAGGTCTGTAAGATGTCCTCGTATACACAGAACACTAAATCACTAAACAGAGTCCTCGATTCATGTCTCGCGACAAGGCTGCCAGATCAGACCATCTGCCCCAGGGGTAATGGCAAAACCATCAATGAATAAAATAGTGGAGCTCAAGCTTCAGATTTTGGCTTCATTTAAAAGAGTCAAATAATGCATGCCCTGCTATATTATTAGTCAATATTGGATTGAGCACAGGCCCACCTGCTCCCATATCAAGTAGTCTTGTGTTAGCATTAGACCACCAAAACTACATTTCCGCAGAGCACACCTGGCCAAGGTTGATAATTGCTACCAAATTTCTAACCATTATCACAGCACGGGGTCCAAACAGGTGCTATTTCAGGCTTTCAGCCGACTCTAAGCCAAATGCAAGCAGAAACATACACATTAAACCAAGATGAATTCGGACCTAACATATAACATTAAAGTGCACTGACCTTCATTTTGGCAGGATCGGTGCTAAGAAGGAAAGAATCTGCACCAAGATTCTCAATGGCCTCTGCCTCCTTCTTGTGTGAAGTACTGATTACAGTAACTTTCAACCCAAATGCCTTCCCAAACTTCACGGCAACATGACCGAGCCCACCGAGTCCCACGACACCTAAATGCTTGCCAGGCTCTGTCATTCCATAATATTTCATAGGGCTGTAGACTGTGATCCCAGCACAAAGAAGGGGTGCACCAGCATCAAGGGGGAGTTTATCCGGAAAACGAAGTACGTAGTGCTGGTCAACAACCATTACATCAGAATAACCTCCTTGAGTCTTTGTCCCATCAGAACAAATTGAGTTGTAAGTAAATATGACTTTAGGGCAGTAATTTTCCAAGTCTTGTTGGCAGTTCTCACATGTATTACAGGACCCAACAATGACCCCTACCCCCACTCGGTCACCAACTTTGAATTTCTCAACATTTTTCCCAGTTCGGGTGACCATACCCACAATTTCATGCCTGCAACAGAATAATTAGGAAAAAGGATGAATACATGCATGATGAGTTTGGTTCAACTCACTTACTGCATTTCAGAAAAAAGAAAACTCTTACTGAAAACACAAATGTTTTGTTCAAGTCATAGCACTACTGAAATTTTGTGAACCAATTAGTGGCACCTGGTTAAAATTTACGCGTGGTCATTTAAGCTACAGAAGTTTGTCCTATTGAGCAGGATGCATTTCGAAGAATCACATATTTATTTAACTGCATAAAATTTGACTAATGTACAACAGTACAAGCATACCTAGGTTCCTCAAATAATATCGCATATTCACATTCTACAGGGCTTCCTTTTTTTTAAAAATAAAAACTTTTGTAATTTTAATTATTTAATTATTTTAGGACTTATTCTACTAGTTTTAGGAATAAAAAGATTTAATTATTTCTTAATTAATCTAGGATTCAACTCCGCCTGGGGATGTTACCCACTGCTGGTCCCAAGTCCGGATAAAGGAGGAGGATTGTGTTAGGTAACCAACAGCCAACGTAAAACTTAGTCGGATCCAAAACATGAACTCTAGACAAATTATGAAAAAACGTTTGGGCGTGGGCGTGGGCGTAACCCTTCATAGCGATGCACTACACTGCTCTCATATAGTGTCAAGTGAACTAGGGCCGCTGCATCGGCGCCCGAATGTAGTGACAAATGAGCAAGGGTTCCCGCATTTGCTTGGACGGATGTGGATAAAGAAGTTAGTCCAAAATCAAAACCAAAATCAAAATCAAAATCAAATTCAAAGTTGTCGACATTCAATTTCAGTCGAGTGTGATTCGTTTTGGGCCGCAATGAATAATTATAAGTCACGGTAAGGAGAGGAAAAAAGAAAAGAGGTTTCAGATCTTAGTGAAGAACACTTAACTATTTTTACGTGATTCGGTCAGAACGATGCCTACTCCACGCCCGCACTCTGATTATTCCTTCAGAATGAGGGTTTCTGATTATTCCTCCTGTCCTTTATGCTTCCTCTGCCCCCTATTTATAATCGAGCGGACTTTACAATTCGGATAACATATAGAAATAAAAAGATGATATAATGGGGGACAAACAGTCCTTATCATCTATACAAAATCGTAAGTGGGATCTTCATCTCGAGGAGTATGGGTTGTTGCAGTAAATGGTCCCTACCTCTGACTTCTCTGCAGCCTTACCGTTTATACGAGCTGATTGGTTTTAGGCTAGCGACCTGGGTGGTCCAGAGATCTGAAGGATACTTCTGGGAGCTCGTTAGTCGATTGATGGGAGCTCGTTGGTGGCTCATCGGGAATTCTCCAGATGTTCGCTTCACGAGTTCCAGATTTCGGTAGTGGCTAGACTTTCCTTAGTGAGGTCGTTCGGGCCTCCTTGATTTTGGGTGATTGGGCCGGCCCATCAGATCGAGTCTGGCCCATACGAGAAATACGTACAACATAAGCCCCCCAATTCGCGGTTCGACCTTCGTGCTGGGAACTGATGCGTGCCAGTTGTTCTTCTGCCTCTTCGATGTCTGCCCAATCGACTTAAATCTCGTCGTTCTATGCAGCACACCTTGTCTGAGGCTCATTTAATGTGCACGTTCCCCTATTACGACGCATGATTATGTCCGTAGGACCCACAATAAATAGTCGTGCGGCCATTGGATGTAGGGCATGAGGTAAGTTGTTTTTGGATCCGACGATCAGGACTGATCGGTTTAGGGGTATAAATAGTCGGGGGTGACTCTCTTTTTCTTTCTTTCACGTTTGCTTCGAAGTCTTTTCTTGCTATTGCCTTCTTCTCTCAAAGCTTCCGTGCTTTCAGACGCCGATAATCTCCGTCTAGTGCCTGTTCTGACATTCCATACAGACGTCAGGCTCAGTGTTTGGTAAGTCTGCTGCAACTTCTTTTTCTTCTTTTCCTTCTTAGTGGGGCCCTTCCCTCACCAGTTGGCCGTCGACGATTTTTGTCGATCGATGTTGTCTCCGTTTATGGGGAAACGACTGGATTTGGTTCTGCGTTTGCTGGGCCTTTGGGCATAATGACTTTAGGATTAGCTTCCCATGGAATACCGGGCTTGCAACTGCAGCCCCTTTGCCTTAGGCGACATCCCGTTGCAAAGCGCTCGACCTGAAAGATTTTAGGGGTGTTTTTAGGGTTTTTTCTGGATTTTTGAGGTCTGGTCCGCGATTTGCGACCTGACTGTTCTTTCTTTTTCTTTGTAGATGTCCGACCAATACTGCGAAAACTCAGGTCAAAAGCGTCGCAACTATATCGTAGGGGAAAACGACACTTCGAACTCTGAAGATTGTCTTATCATAGAGGGTCAAGATTTTGAGGGTGCGAGCTTGCAATCTAGGGAGATCGTTAGCGCGGCTTCTTCTGGTACCGAGCTGGAGGTCGAGGATCGGGTCGCTGACCAAAGAGTGGGGCGTGAAGTCTTTAGGAGATTTCCCTCTAAGGCCAAGTTCCCAAAAGTGGGATCCTGTACTCGGGAGTTTCGCCTTCTAGCGAGCTGTCAAGTATATGTCCCCGCTTCAACTTCTCACGCGGCCTACCCTCCGTCCGGCTATATAGCCATTAGCCCCAGCACCTCGAGTCCGGCTTTAGGTTCCCAGTCCCTTCCTATCTTCTGGACCTTTTAAACGATCTCAAACTTGCGCCTTTTCAACTGACGCCAAATTCATACGCCCAACTTACCTCGTTAGCCGTCCTTCTTCTGTCAAACGGCCTTCCTCCCCCCTCGCCAAAATTAGTTAGGTTTCTTTTTTCTTTCAAAAATGCTAAGGACGAGCTGTACTACTTGGCAGCTCGTCCTTCACAATACAAGTCTGTCCTTCCTCAAGGTAGGGCAAAGGGCAAGTCCAACGTGGATGACTATAAATCCAGTTGGTTCTTTGTCACTTGCCCTTCGCTTTCGTCGCTCAGGAATACTAGCTTCGTGCTTGCTCCAGGTAAAGGGGGACGTGGGCTGGCCTAGGTTGTTCCTTTTTGCCTCACGTTTTTAACATTTCTCTTTGTTTATGCAGATCTTGCGGGCAGGAGGCCACACTTTTCCGCTGAAGAGATCGAGGTTCTGGACAAGCTCGTTGTTGTGGGTTCGGGCTCGGAAGAATTAGAGATTACCGACGAACTGCTCAGAAACCTTGAGCTCGCCCCCCTTCTTGACGTCAGGGTTATCAAGGGGAACCACATCAGGGTTCTTGGTGCGAAGGTCCTTCCGTCTGCCTTCCAAACGTTCGCATTGAGCAGCCAAGGCGAGGACATGGTGAACCTTGATCTTGTTGAGCCAAAGAGGCCAGGGGCTAGGCCCAGTGCTACTTCGACTATCACTTCATCTTCTCGGGAGGGGAGGTCGGAGATGTTACAACCTCTGCCGCGACCTCAACAACAACAGTCCGCCCAGCAACACCAGCAGCAACAAAGACCTCATCAACAGCAGCAAGAGCAAAGAGCTTCGGTTGTCCATAATTAGGGCTCAACCGGAGCTCGGGGAAAGGAGGTCGCTAGGGAGGCCCCCAACCCCCCCACTGCTAGGCCGAAGAGAGGACCGGAGCAGCAGCGGGAGGCTGGTAGGGAGAAAAGGGCCAAAGCCTCCGAGGAAGGGGCAGGTCGAGAGCCCGCACAGGAGCCCATGCCTGGGTCGGTATTCTGCCACGCCCTTATGGACGAGATGTCCGAAATTGTGGGTATGGATGCCAAGTCCTTGGATAAGGACGAGGTGAGGAGGGAGGTGCTTGATAACTACATCGCCCGCCATAGCTTCCTGGTACGCCCGAGCTTCTTCTCCTCAAGTCCTTATTTACTTTCTTCTCTTTCTTTTTTGCTTTTAATACTCTGTATATTGCAGACTTCTCTTGCCGCCATGAAGGCTAAAAAATGTCGACAGGATCTTGAAGGGCGACTCCAGGCAGCAAAGGCCGCCTATGAAGCTGAAATAATAAAGCTCGAGAAGGAGAAGGAGGCCCAACGGATCGAGCTCCTTGCTGCCCAAAAGGAGATTGAGAGTTCGGGAGCGCGTCTGAAGGAAGCGATCTAGAAGAATAAAGAGCTTGACGAGGAGCTCGATTGCGCGAGGGGTCGATGGGAGTCTACCAATTCAAGGCTCACTGACAAGCTGAATAAAGTTAAAGAGCGTCTGAAGGAAGCCCTGGATAAGCTGAGATCGGCCGAGGCGGAGCGGAAACAAGCTGATGAACGAGCTACCCGGTGTGAGGAGATCGCGAATAAGGCTATCGATGATATCAGGGGGGAAGTGGAGGCTCGGATGGACTTGGCACGCCAAGAGGTCAAGTCCGACACTTGCTCGGCGTTCCTATACACTTTATGGTTAAACCATCCCAAGATGGATTTCTCCTTCTTTGGTGCGAAGGCCGTCGAGGAGGTGAAACGATACGCGGCCGAGGCTGCTGAGGACACCGTAGCTGCCACCCCGCTCGATTCATTGATGCCAGTTGCTGAGATCGAGCCATCCAGGACTGCTGATGTTCAGATCGGTGGAAATGCTGAGGCACAACCTTCGGCTTGTCCTGCCGGGGCTGCCGATTTTCAGCCGACTTTGTCTACCGCATCCCAGCTTGTCGAGGTCGATCCGTCAGAAGCAATCGCCCCTCCAAGCTAGGACTCTTTCATACGTGTATTTTTTTTTTTGTAATACCAGCTTCATCTAATAGAATGGGCATTTTCCATATTTTGTGCACGTCGCCTCAGATTTCTTCGTGAGCTCAAGCTAATTAAACTTAACTTCTAACGAAGTATTGGTACAATAATAATTTTTTAAACCACTCTTCATGATATATCTCGAAAAGAGCTGATACCTTAGCTTAAAAAATCATCTCAGAGGAAGTTTTTATAAACATAACTTGAGAATGAACATAAGCTTGAACTAGCTCATCGATGATAGTTGTAGTAATCAACGCGAACACTTATACTTAGGCAACTTCCAGAAAAGCCTCCATTCAGCATGTTTTGATGAAATAACGAGGATCTCATCGAGGTGCGTGCAAAGGCAGATTGCTGCATAGTGGCTGAGCAGCTTGTGATAAACGATCAGGACGCGTGTCCAATAGGTCGCGAATATTCTTATTTATGCAAATTGAGACGGATCTCAGCTGACACGGTTGAATATGAAGAATTTGCTTAGATATGAGATTATGTCATGCCCCCGACTGGCATATTGAGGTATTTGACAATTTTAACAAATTGGGAGTAAATACTCAGATAGGTCGCAGACCAAGGCTTTACGCCAAGATAAAAGGACCCCGGTTAGTGAAAACTCAACTCATACCGCCAAGTTATATATTTAGGCGAGTCAAAGGGTGCCCCCAGCTAACATACCATGGCTTGTTATTTCATTGACCTGCTGAGCCAAGATATGTGTCCAGGTAGGTCGCATTGCGGCCTCAGTTAACACATCGTGGCTTTTACAAGTTTTGATTGAATCGAGAGGGAACACCCAGATAAGCCGTAGACCATAGCTTTAGGCTAAGATAAAAGGACCTCGGCTAGCAAACCCAAGCTCGGAGTAACTTGCGAAAGTGGTCGCTCGGAAAGTTCCAAACCATGACATTAAGTCAAGATGAATGGTTCTCGGCTTCAGATCACGACCTGAGGGTGGGGCCAAGGTGAATGCTCAGTTAGGCCATAAACCGTAACACAGTGGCTAGGTTGTTTGGGCCCCAGCTCGCAAACCATGGCTTCTCAATTCCTTGTTTTGGGGATATTCAATCGAATACTAATAAGAATAAAGTGCAATGAAAGTTCATGAATCCTGATCAAAATCACGAAAGTTATAAAAAGACGAAGCATAAGCAAGAACAATTACACTTATTTGAAATAAGGATGAAGATGTTCCACGTTCCAAGCTTGTGGGAGAGGGAAACCATCCAAGTTCGCCAGATGATATGCTCTATTACTCAGATTTTCCTTGACGATAAATGGACCTTCCCAGTTAAGGCCTAGGGTTCCATCGCTTGTCGCTCGCGCTCCTGGAAGTACCAAACGTAATACCGGGTCCCCGATGTTGTAACGTCAGACTCAAAACTTCCTATTGTAGTATCGTGCCACCTTTTACTGATAAACGGCGACCTTTATGCGAGCCACATATCTCTTGATTCTTCGAGCAGGTCCAGGTTAGCCGCTAGCAGCTCGTCATTGCGATCTGAGCTGAAGGTGGCCCTTCGATGGCTGGCCACTTCATTCTCGGCGGGGACCATAGCTTCCGACCCATACGCCATTCGATAGGCCCATAACACTGTTTGCAGTTCGTCCACCCAAGCCCCATTTCTAACTTCAAGCTTTGTTTTCAGGGTCTACTTGATTATTTTGTTGACAGCTTCAACTTGCCCATTGGCCTGGGGGTGATCAACGGTGGTAAAACTTTTTTGGATCCCCATCGATTCACAGAATTTGATGAATTGCTCGCTAGTGAATTGGGTTCCGTTGTCCGTTATTATTTGTCGCGGCACCCCGAACCTGCAGATTATGTTATCCCATGTAAACGCTTGTGCCTTCGCGCTGGTGATCTGTGTGAGCTCTTTGCCCTCTGCCCATTTTGTGAAGTAGTCAACTGCCACTATGGCGTGCTTGCACCCTCCGCGAGCCGTTAGAAGTGGCCCGATTAAGTCCATGCCCCAAATGGCGAATGGCCACGGGCTACTCATCTGCTGCAGATAAGCTGGCGGAGCTCGCGGAACTTTGGCTAACCTTTGGCACTTTTCGCATCTCTTGACTGTTTCCACGGCATCTTGCTTTATGGTGGGCCAATAAAACCCTTGTTGGAGGGCCTTTTGTGCTAGCGAAAGTGCCCCTGCATGATTACCGTAGTGATCTACATGTATTTCTTCTAATACAGTATGGCAGTCGGTGTCGTCAATGCACCTCAAGAGTGGGGCTGAGAACCCCCTTCTGTACAGTCTATCGTCATAGATGCAATATCGAGCTGCCTGAGATCGCAGACGACATGCTTCCAACTTGTCTTCAGGCAGTTTGCCATCTTGTAGATACTCCAGGATAGGAATCATCCACGAGTTTTGGGATACGGTGATCGCCATTGTTTCAGCTCGTTGTTCTGTACTCGGGGTAGCTAAAAAATCCATAGGTATGTCTCCTGAGAATTCTGTATCTTGGGTAGTTGCTAGGCGAGCTAATGCATCCGCATGGGAGTTCTGGGAGCGGGGGATTTTGTGCATTTCATATTTTTCAAAAGTAGCGAGGAGCTCTCGTACCTTTTGCAAATATGCAAGCATTTTTGTATCTCTGGCCTGGTATTCTCCCCGTACTTGGTTGACAACCAGCTGGGAGTCACTGAAGATTTTCAAGGATTCGGCTCATACTTCCTTTGGCAGGCGGAGTCTGGCTAATAAGGCTTCATACTCGGATTCATTATTAGTGGCTGAAAAACCGAACCTCAGGACGCAGAGGATTTTGTGACCTTCGGAGCTTATTAGCATAACCCCGGCTCCCGCTCCTTGTTCGCTTGATGACCCATCGACGTATAGTTCCCAGGACGGTCCTTTCAAGTTCTCCGTATCTTCGTCTATTAGCTCAGTGAACTCGGCGATGAAGTCTGCCAACGCTTGACCCTTTATCACCGTCCTTGGTTTGTATTTTATGTCGAACTGAGCGAGCTCGATAGACCATTTTAGTAAGCGACCCGAGGTATCTGGTTTTTGCAAGATTTGCTTCAGCGGGTATTTGGTCATGACGTCGATTTCATGAGCTTGAAAATAAGGTCGCAGCTTTCTTGATGCCATTATTAGACAGTAAGCCAATTTTTCGATTGGTGCATACCTTGTTTCTACGTCAATCAAGCTTTTGGAGACGTAATAAATGGAGTGCTGCACCCCTTCTTCCCCCTAGACGAGAGCCGCACTGAGAGCCTGTTGGGATACTCCCAAGTATAAGGTCAGCTTCTCTCCTTCCTTTGGTTTGGCGAATAATAGGGCCCGTCCCATGTATTCTTTCAGTTGCTGGAATGCGAACTCGCATTCTTCTGTCGCTTTTAGCAGCTCGAAGAACGGGGCACACTTATCAGTCGCTTTTGAAATGAAACGTGTAACACCCGAGAAAATTTTTGAGGATAAAATGATATTTGGTAAAGGTAAAAATTGGAAATTTGAGAAAAATGAGACTTTAGGGCACACTAACCTAGTTTTGGACGACCAAATTAGCCAACGGGAGTACCTCGGACCCTAGATTGCCTGAGAAAATGGTATAGTATCGACAAGAAATTAAAATTAAGATTTTTAGTGGAGAAATAAAGGAGATCGGGAATAGTTTTCGGTACAGCAAAATACAGCTGCCCATTTAGGTCAAATTACCGAATTGCTGTAAACGATATCCAAAAAGTCAACGGAGAGTGTCAAGAAATAGTATTCGATGTGTAGAACAACCCTTAAGTGGTTTCGGGTTGAATCGAGTGGATTTAAGGTCAAATAAATCAGTCGGGCCAAAGTGTAATTTTTTAAAAATGTCCGAGGGAGGTCTAAACGGAAATTTTTCGAAAGTTTCAAGGGTGAAATGAGAAATATTAATCTTGAGGGTCTTAGTGACAGAGTTAGAAACATCAGGGGCTTGAGGAATAGGGGTCAAAATGCAAAAGAAAAATTTAGAGGGTCAAACTGTAATTTTCGAAAATCTGCCATAGTTGGACAGATTTGGCCGCGATTGTGGCCGAAAAATCCGGCCACCTGGACGGCCTAGGGTCGTCAGGGAGTGGCCTAGGGGGGTCCAGGAAGCGTGGGGAACAAGCCTTGACCGGAGATCGGCCACGTGGGGGTCGAATTTTGGCTATAAATAGCCAAGGATTTCGGCCGAATTTGGATCATCAAATCGCTCAAGTTTAAGAGAGAATCGAGGGAAACCAATAAGGGGCTTTTGATCCTTGAGAGGAGAGGATCATTTCTGGAGATTTTGAGAATTTTTGGAGCGGCGTAAGGGTGTTTTTGCATTTGGCCGAATGTATATATATATATCGAGTGAAGATGAAATCGGGTTCTAGAGTGATCGATCGAGCGATCTAATAAGGGGCTTTTGTTCGCAAGGTGATGGGTAATTGATCTGGAAAGTTTCGTGTCAATCGGAGTTCGAATCGAAGGTCAATTTGGCTCGCCGGAAAACGTAAAGCTTCGCCGGAACCGGACTGTAAATCGCCAAATCGGGCGGCTTCCGGTGAGTTTTTCGGCCATGTGAGCGTTCCATTGTGATCGACTTGAGGAGGGCTTCAAGGTGGTGTCGTCGGATCAGCCATCGGAGCAGGTCGCCGGTCGCCGTCGCCGGAGAAGATGACCGGAGGTATTTTTCTATTTTTTTTAAATGCTGAAAATATAGAAAATTAGATAAAAAATAGAATTTAAGGGACTAAAATTCTGGAAAAATATCCAGAAATTCAAGAAAGATGAATAGTTTATTTTGATGAATTTTTATCTCGGAAATTTCTTGAGGAAATAATTATTTTTGATTTTTGAAAGGAAATGTAAATGAAAAAAAATATGATGGATTTTTAGAAAATTCTGAAAAAATTCCAGAAGAATAAGGAATTTATTTTATGAGTTTTGGTGATTTTTCTTGAAGTATATTCGAAGTAAATCAATGAGAAATAATTTTTCTCAAGGAAAAGTAATTATGGAAATTTGAGAAAATAGGAGAAAATTCTGAAAAATTTCCAAAAAATTCCATAGGCTTATAAATATTGTTTTATGAACTTTTGTGGAGAAAAATTTAGAAAAATGCTTGAAGAGGTATTTATTTTGGAAAAATGTTGGATAAAATAGTCATTTTGTAATTTTCAAAGTGAATAAAGCTTATGAAAAATAGGAAAAGGAATTAGAAAATCCTTAGAAAATTTTGGGAGATAGGAATTAATTATTTATGAATTATTGTGAAGAGAAATCAAGGAAAACTCTTGAGTAGGTATTTATTAGAATTTTCGGGGAGAAATATAAGGAAAATAGGAAGAAAATAATGAAAAATTGGAAAAAAATAGATTTTGATGTGATTTTGAACAAATGTGATGACTAAGGTATCGGTGAGGCTCGAGGTTGAAGTACAAGAGCGTCAGGTGCGAGAAACGAGGCTAGGCGCGCAAATCGAGGTCAGGCACGCAGATCGAGACAGACGCGCAAATCGAGGCTGACCGCGCTTGACAGTTGAAAATCCGTCTAAAGGTGAGTAGTTCCCCTCTAAAACTTGTTTTACTGTGAGTGTTCTCCCCAAACTCGGTTTTGACTTGTGAGTGGTTCTATCCAAAAAGATTTCAAGTGACAAGTAAATGGTTTTCATGCTCGGTTTGTGATGAGTTGTCCAAATGATTGTTTACATGTGCATTAAACGTTGATTTTTGATTTAAATGACGCATGTTATGAGTTTAAGTGATGCATGTTATGATTTTTCGACCATTGGCTTGTTTGTGTCGTTCATGTGGTATGTGGGTTGTTAACCTGTGACGAAGCCCAGAGTAACAGCACTCGGGATGCGTACCTGGATTAATGCTTGGTAACCACTTGGGACGGGGCTGAGACCGGACTTCACCCTACGGGACCCAAGTGGCGGGGCTGCGAGTGGACACCACCCCAGGATCCTTTGAGCAGTAGCATTAATGCCGAGGTGACGTTGATTCCGGGGATAGTGCTGACGTAATACTCTTGGGGCTAGGGTTGTGTTTTGGAATGCTTGAATGGGAGCGTAAAGCCTGACAATGACGGTAGGGTGATTCCTGGGTTCATGTGTCGAGGTTGTCCCCTCTTAAGAAGGATCGGTTTGCCAATGGGTCGATTTGGTCGTGTCGCCTTTAGAGAGATTGCGTTTTCCCTGGTTAGGGTTAAATGCGTTGGGATTCTCTTAGGCTGGTGCATGTTAAGATTTATCGATTTTGTGTACATGATTCTGCATACATTCATGAAAATGTTTTCGAACTCTCACTTAGATGATTCAGCATCTAATTTGGACTATGTCCCTGGAATATTCAAACGTTCCAGGTGAAAGCAGTGGCGTCAAGAGAAAGAATGTCGTCAGGATGTAGCAGTTGGTTTTGTCTATGTTTTCAATGTTCAGAGATTATGCAATGTATCTTCATGTGAAACATCGATTCAGTTATTGTAAAAGAAATTGTCAGTTATATGTATATATTTGAGGTTTCGATCTTGCTTCCGCTGATATGATTGATGATGTCTGTCTTAGACTATTTATTGAATGTTGTACGATCGAGATTGTCGGGAAACGATAAAAGCATGGCTATCGAAGGATTTATGTGGTATTTGATTTAAATTTTCTCGAAATCTCGAATTAACGCACGCTTGGGAAAAGTGGGGCGTTACAAAACGGCTCAAAGCCGCGATCTTCCCATTGAGGCTTTGTATCTCCTTCTTTCTTACGGGCGATTTCATGTCGAGCAAAGCCTTTATTTTGTCCGAGTTGGCTTTGATACCTCTGTTGTTTACCATGAACCCAAGGAATTTTCTGGAGGCTACCCCAAAGGCGCACTTGAGCGGGTTGAGCTTCATCTGATAGCTCCTGAGGATTCCAAATATTTATCCCAGATCGGAAACATGGTCCGTTACTTGCTTAGATTTTATCAACAAGTCGTCAACGTATACCTCCATGGTTCTTCCAATCTATGCTTCGAACATCATATTGACCAGCCTTTGGTAGGTCGCGCCAGCATTCTTCAATCCAAAAGGCATAACCTTATAACAGTAAAGCCCCTGGTCGGTAATGAACGAGTTGTGCTCTTAGTCAGTGGGGTTCATGGGGATCTGGTTGTAGCCTGAATAAGCATCCATGAAACTAAGGAGCTGGTGACCAACTGTTGCATCCACGAGCTGGTCGATTCTAGGGAGAGGGAAGCTGTCCTTAGGACAAGCCTTGTTCAGGTCAGTGAAATCGACGCAGGTCCTCCACTTCCCGTTTTTCTTTTTTTACCAGGACCGGGTTGGCCACCCAGGCAGAATAGTGGGCCTCCTTGATGAAATTGTTTGCCAAGAGTTTGTCCACTTCTTCTTTAAGGGCGGCATAACGCTCCGGCGGCATAACGCTCCAGCATCATTGGCCTCCTCTTCTGGTGCACCGGCCTGTAGGTTGGATCTATGTTAAGCCTGTGCGACATGACTTCTGGGGCGATTCCCATCATATCCTCATGGTTCCATGCAAATATGTCAAGGTTAGCTTTAAGGAAATTTGCAAGCTGTTCTTTTACCTCAGGAGCTAAATTCTTTCCTAGCTTGAGGCGTCTTTCTCCGTACGCCTCACTGACTGAGATATCTTTGAGCTCTTCCATGGGACCGGTGGGTTTGTCGCAGTCGACCTCGCGGGGATCCAGGTCGTGACTAGCCTCCCATTAGCTAGTTGGTCGCGGGTCATCTTTTGCAATGATGTTCACCTTCTTTCCTTTTGCTCACATTTTCAGGGCGTCTTCATAATAGCGTCTCGCGAGATGCTGTTCGCCCCGTACACTTCCTACCCCGTTAGGGGTCGGGAATTTCACCGTAAGTGACCTGGTTGAAGTAACTAGATCGAGGTCATTCATTGTTGATCTTCCGAGCACGACATTGTATGCTGAGGGGCAGTCTATAATTAGGAAATCCGCCAAAATGGTGGTCTGGCGCTTTGCATCCCCGATGGTGAAGGGAAGGTTGATCCGTCCGACAGGAATCACTGCGTCCCCCGTGAACCTATAGAGTGGCTCAGGGGACGAGCTCAACTGTTCTGATTCCAGACCCATCTGATCGAAGCACGCTCTGTACATTACGTTTACTGAGCTTCCCATGTCCACCATTATCCTTCGTACTTCAGAATTACCGATCTGGGCTCGTATAACGAGCGCATCGTTGTGCGGCCAATGAACGTCTCTGGTTTCTTCTTCTGAGAAAACCATGTTCTTCGGAGCTGGGCCACCCCTGGATCATTTCGCGGGAAGTGACTGTTCGTCCGATCTTGCCACCAAGACATGGTTAGCTTCCCGTATGTACTTGTTGCGGGACTTGTGGGAGGATCCCGCGAGGTGAGGTCCACCGTGGATCGTGTAGATAGTTCGCACAGTTGGCAAGCGTTCATCATCAGAGGGGGCCGACTGCTGTGCCGGTGGCTGGTTTGGTTGATTGGTTGGTCGTACTACGTAGTCTTTCAAACGACCTCTTCTTATTAGATCTTCAATGGCGTCCGTCAGGGCCCAGCATTCAGAGGTGTTGTGACCCGCCTCGTTGTGGTATGCGCAAAACTTCTCTTTGTTTCAGAACTTGTTGGGAGTTCTCAATGGGTTAGGCTTTCCGAACTCTTCTTTGTTTCTTTCCATGGCGAAGATCCTATCTTGAAAGTCACACAGGATACAATAACTATCGAAGCGTTGTTGCCTCGAAGGTCGTTCATCTCGCTCTGCCTTCTGAGCTCGTTTGAACATTTCACTGCTTGAGTGATCCTCTCGAACTTCCCTTCCAGTGTCTCCGTTATTCCTTCTCTTATTCTGGTTGGAGCCCCCCGCTTCTTCCTTCGGTCCGATGGGTTTCTTTGACCCGAAGGCGTCTTCCCATCGGACCTCCTTGGAGACTCGTTCGTAAAACTCCCCCAGGTCCTTGACCGGGGTCCTGTAGATGCTCTCGTAGAGCTTGCCATCTTTTCGAAGGCCTGCGGAGATCGCCGTCAGGATGCTTTCGTCGGAGGGGTCCTCGACGTTGCTCACCTCACGCCTGAATCTAGCAATATAATCCCTCAATGGCTCATTTGCTTTTTGGAATACGGTGGCGAGGTGGCACGGTGGCGCGAGCTGTCTTCTTAGGGCCCTGTATTGGTTGACGAATCTCTGCTGACATTCCTTCCAACTGCTAATGCTGCGAGGCGGGAGGTTTCTGAACCAAGCTCAGGGAATATCACCCGAGACTGCCGGGAAAGCGCGACATTTAACTAGCGAGCTGGTTGTCTGTAAGTCCATTTGTACGTTATATGCATACAGGTAATCGTAGGGGTCGTTGTCCCCATTGTACTATGCATGCTTGGGACTTTGAATCTTCGGGGGAGGGGCTCAAGTTTGACCTCTCTGATGAATGGTGTCCTGTCCCCACGGCCATTACTCTGGCTACGGACCCCTTGTCTTTTCTCCAACTGCCGGACTCTCTGATATAATTCCTCCACAATTGAGTCCGGGCCCACCGATTGCTGGGTCTGCGACCGCCTACTCCTTTCCCGGTCCGAGGAGCGGTGATTTGGGAAAGGGTAATTGTCTCTGTGAAAAATAGAGGAATAATTCTATTTCTTCTTTTTTCAATGATACATAGAAGTTAGCTATATATACATAAATTTCTAACAATAAGAGAAAGCTAAATCAAATCCCATAATTTGTGGAATCTCCTAATAGAATAGGAAACCCACTAAATCAGCCTAATTGATCATAAAATCCTTCGTAAAATAGCTAATTATACACAATTTTTCCACACTCCCCCTCAAGCTGGTGAATAGGTATTCTCCATTCCCAGCTTGGATATAATGTTCTCGAACATTGAACAACTCAACCCTTTGGTAAGAACATCGGCTAGTTGACCATTTGTAGGAATGTAAGGTGTGCAAATCAAACCACTTTCCAACTTCTCTTTGATAAAGTGTCTGTCAACTTCAATATGCTTCGTTCGATCATGCTGAACTGGATTGTGAGCTATGCTGATTGCAAACTTATTGTCACAATAGAGTCTCATCGGTCCATCCCATTTAATTCTCAAGTCCTCTAAGATGATCTTCAACCAAAGTAGTTCACATATTCCTTGAGCCATTGCTCGAAATTCAGCCTCAGCACTAGATCGTGCTACTACATTTTGTTTCTTGCTCCTCCAAGTCACAAGGTTTCCTCCAAGGAAAGTGCAATATCCAGAGGTTGACCTTCTGTCAACAATTGACCCAGCATAATCAGCATCGGTGTAAACTTCAAGGACTAAACCTCCATTTCTCTTGAACAGAATCCCTTTTCCTGGTGTCCCCTTAAGGTACTGTAAAATCCGGTGAACAGCTTGCAAATGAACCGTCTTCGGATTGTGCATAAACTGACTAACTGTACTCACTGCATATGCTATATCTGGCCGTGTGTGAGATAGGTAAATGAGTCTTCCTACCAGTCGTTGATACATTTCCCTGTCAACTGCCACATCCTCCTCTGCTTTCCCAAGCTTAAGATTTGGATCCATGGGAGTGCTTGCTAGTTTGCATGCAGTTTTACCTATTTCCTTGAGAAGATCTGTAACATACTTCTGTTGTGAGATAAAGATTCCTTGCCTCGAGTGTGCAACTTCAATTCCAAGAAAATACTTCAACCTTCTTAATGCTTTGATCTAAAATTCCTTGGACAAACACTGACCTAACAATTGCTTCTCTCTATTATCATCTCCAGTTACTATTATGTCATCAACATACACAAGGAGAGCTATAACTCCCCCTGATGGAGAGTGTTTAACGAATAGTGTGTGATCTCCTTGGCTTTTTTTGTATCCCATAGCCAACATAACTCTTGCAAATCTTCCAAACCATGCTTGTGGTGATTGTTTAAGACCATACAAAGCCTTTTTCAATTTGCACACCGTATGATCAGCCAAGTTCTTCTCATAACCTGGTGGAACTTCCATATAAATATCTTCTTCTAGTTCTCCATGTAGGAATGCATTCTTGACATCAAATTGTTGCAATTCCCAACCATAATTAGTAGCTAATGACAACAATACCCTAACAGTGTTTATTTTAGCGACCGGAGCAAAAGTCTCTAGATAATCAATTCCATAAGTCTGAGTATATCCTTTCGCTACCAACCGTGCCTTATATCTTTCAATTGACCCATCTGCCCTATACTTCACCGTATATACCCACTTGCAACCCACTGGTTTCTTTCCTGCTGGTAATCTCACCAGTTCCCAAGTTTTGTTCTTTTCCAATGCCTCCATCTCCACATTCATAGCTTGTTTCCATTTTTCATTAGACAATGCCTCGGACAAGGTAGTAGGAATGGTGATAGTATTAAGACTTACAAGGAAGGCTTGGTGATGTGGCGAGAAGTTTTTAAATGATAAGAAGTGTGCAAGGGGGTATAGAGGTCGCTTTGTACACTCTCTGGTTCCTTTTCTGATAGCAATTGGAAGATCATGGTCATTACTATCCTCTTGAACTTCAGTTTCAAATTGTAATGCAGAGTCGGAAATTGTTACCTCATTCAAGGAATCTGGGTTGGACTCTTGGACTTGCATAGGTTCAGGAATAGTTACCTTCTTTCTCACAAACACCTTGCCAAATCTCACATCTCTAGGAGCAGAATCAAGTTGTTCTTGTGGTTCATGTGGTATTTCCAGCATAGGTTTAGGAACAAGCTGTTCAGGCATAGAGTTAGATGAGTTCCTGGGCATATGGTGGGGAGATGATGAATAAGAAGGAATCGGATCGAGCAAAAAACTTTCCTTGTCTTCCCTAATTGAATTCTCCCTCGGAAGAGAAGGATGGGAGAAATACGATGCATGTTCATTGAATGTGACATCCATCGAGACATAGAACCGTTTGGACGGAGGGTGATAACACTTATACCCTTTCTGAGTAGAAGAATAGCCCACAAAGACACATTTGAGAGCCCTAGGATCTAATTTCCCCCTGTTTGGACCATACACATGGACAAAGGACACACACCCAAAAATGCGAGGAACAAGGTGAGTGGTAGTGGTGAGGGTTGGATAAAATGTGGAAAGGACATCCATAGGACTCTTGAAACCCAAGACTTGAGAAGGCAATCTATTAATGAGATGAGTGGCTGCAAGAACTGCTTCCCCCCAAAAGACTTTAGGCATATTGGTCTGAAACAATAAAGCTCGGGTTTTTTCAAGGAGGTAACCATTCTTCCTCTCCGCAACTCCGTTTTGTTGTGGGGTATTCACACAAGATGATTCGTGAATAATTCCTTCTTTCTGAAAATAGGGAGTAAGAATGTGGTTGAAATAATCCCTAGCATTATCTGACCGGAACCGTTTGATAGTAACCCCAAATTGAGTTTGAATCATGGAGCAAAAATTGGGAAGAACTGTACTAACATCAGACTTATGTTTGAGCAAAAAAATTCAGGTGACTCGAGTACAATCATCAATGAAAGAAACGAACCATCGTGCCCCAGACACATTAGAAATGGTAGATGGACCCCAAATATCACTATGAACCAGGTAGAAAGGAATAGGACTTCTTTTATTGCTAATTGGAAAAGGAACACGTTTGTGTTTAACAAATTCACACACCTGACAATGAAAATTTTCAGCAGCTAAATTGGTAAACAAGGAAGGAAACATAAGAGCAATAATCCTAAATGATGGATGTCCTAGGCGGGAATAGAGAAGCTGAATTCTTTCTCTATTAGAGGGAACACATTCTGATATGAAGGAATGGGATAAACTGCCCTTGGTCATGTTCAATTGACTAGGTGTCTCAAGATAGTAGAGGTCATTCCGTTCCCTAGCACGTCCAATCATCCTCCCTGAATCCTTGTCCTGAAATACACAATAACTGCTATGAAAAACAACATTACAACATAAATCGTGGGTGAGTTTGTGTATAGAGACAAGATTAGTGGACAATTTAGGAACATGTAAGACATTTCTCAAGGTTACTGATGGGCTTATTTTGACATCCCCTACTCCAACTATAGTGGCTAAGGATCCATTGGCTGTGGCTATTTTCTGATTGCTTGGACAAGGAGTATAGGTGGAGAAACATTGGGTTGAGTGGGTCATATGATCGGTAGCTCCTGAGTCCATAACCCAAGAGTTGGTAAAGACGACACTTGAGGCATTTAATCCAAAGGAAAATGGAAACTCACCTGAATACGCCAAAGAGCAAGTACCTGAAGGCTTTTCAAGACTTCTAATAAGGGATCTCACCCTCTCAATCTCCTCTTGGTTGAGACTACTCGGCTCTTGTGATGCTGATTCACCTTGTGGTACTGCAGCCATGTGAGCTTGTCCATTGTTCCGAGGATGATCCCCTCCTTTTAGTCCCCATTCATGGCTTGAAGGCTTACCATGAAGTTTCCAGCACCTTTTATGTTATGTCGAGGCTTCTTGCAATAAGTGCACCACAATCCATCACGGTTTTGGGCTTTCAATTGACCATTCTTTCCTCCTTCAAAGGTTGTTCCTTTCTCCGTGTTTATGGCTGATCCTTTACCACTAGCCACCATAGCCGAACTGTCAGTGGTTTGTGGTTCAAGTATGACCCCTCTTCTACTTTCTTCTCCTCAGACTAGAGCTACAACCTCATTAAAATATGGGACCTCCAGCTTTCCAAGGATTTGTATCCTTACCTGGTCAAATTCTGGATTAAGTCCAACCAGAAAATCATAAACCCTATCTTGTTCAATAAAGTTCTTTAAGACCACTGCATCTTGAGAACACTCGGTCTTGATCACTCAGTAGTGGTCCAATTCCTGCCACAAGGCTTTCAGTTGATTTGCATATTATGTAACTGTTTTGTTACCTTGTTTAGCAGCCATAGTTTTCACCTTGACTTCATAACTTGAGCTGCATCCCTAGCCTTGGAGTAGGTTTGTTGCATTGCATCCCATATATCCTTGGCAGTAGCTAAGAACATACATGTATCACTGATTTCAGGTATCATAGAATTCCATAACCATGCCATGATCATGGAGTCCTCTTCATCCCATGCTTCAAACTTGGGATCTGTGGGTTTAGGGCCTGTACCAGTAATATGAGCAATTTTTCCCTTTCCTTTCAGCACAGTCCAGATGAGTTGAGATCACTTAAGATAATTCTTTCCATCTAACCTGTAGGCAGCATGAATACCCTGCAATTCTCCAGATTGTTGAGACCGGACTTCCTCTTCTGATTGAGCTGTAACAGTTGGTGTCCCAAGTGTATTTTCCCCAGCGTCTGACATCTTCCTCAACTAGCCTCCTATGCGACTAAGGCTGTTTCACGAAGGAACTGAATTTGGTGGCAGCGTCAATAATGATCGCTAGCCGCAGTAGCAGCACTTCCACAATCAAAATACCCTAGATCCGACAGCAGTAAACTCGAGCAGAGGCAGATCCGACAAGCAGAGGCAGCCGCAATCTGGAAGGCAGCCGTCGGAAGTGTCGAACAGTGACGAGAAGGATGGCAGCACAAGCGTTGACCGCGACGGTGAAGGCGGACCTCTCAATCTGGGCAGAGATGGTGACAGACTTCTCGACGGGCTATTTATGAACTGGCGATGAAGGCCAGTAAGGGCATAAAAGCTGTTTATGAACTGGTGATGAAGGCCAGTAAGGGCAGAAAGAAATTGCACTAGAGGCGATGGTGAAAAAACCTAGGAGATGAAGGCAATTAGGGCCAGCAAATCCTAAAAAACCTGCTCTGATACCATGTAAAAAATAGAGGAATAATTCTATTTCTTCTTTTTTCAATGATACATAGAAGTTAGCTATATATACATAAATTTCTAACAATAAGAGAAAGCTAAATCAAATCCCATAATTTGTGGAATCTCCTAATAGAATAGGAAACCCACTAAATCAGCCTAATTGATCATAAAATCCTTCCTAAAATAGCTAATTATACACAATTTTTCCACAGTCTCCGATATCCTCTTCTTCAGGCAGAGGTCGTTCTTCTCGCGGTTGGCAGATCCTTCAAGGCGAAGCCGGTGGGTCATGGGTGGCTCGTACTTGGGCTTGGGCCAGAATCCTGACCGCATCGACGAGCTGCATCACTGTATTTTCTAACGCCTCCTGACGTTGCTACCAGTCCCGAATTGTTCCAGTCCCAACGATTTGGCTCGTGGGTTGAACAGGAATCCGCGGTGGTATCCCAGCAGCATCTCCAGTGGGCGGTGGTAAAGGGATAACTGCTGTCGGAGCGACGGGCCCTCCGTTTAGTGGAAAATCTCGTGGTCTATCGCAGTGATTTTCTGGAGGGTTGATCGCTGCCTCGAAACTTCAAGTATTCCTTCCTCTTGCCATGGTTATTGGTCAGAGCACCCCTTCCTCTAGTGCCAAAATGTCGACATTCAATATCAGTCGAGTGTGATTCGTTTTAGGCTGCAGTGAATAATTATGAGTCACGGTAAAGAGAGGAAAAAAGAAAAGAGGTTTCAAATCCTAGTGAAGAACACTTAACGTTTTTCACATGGTTCGGCCAAAACGATACCTACTCCACGCCCGCACTCTGATTATTCCTTCAGAATGACAGTTTCTGATTATTCCTCCTGTCCTTTATGCTTCCTCTTCCCCCTATTTATAATCGAGGGGACTTTACAATTCGGATAACATATAGAAATAAAAAGATGATATAATGGGGGACAAACAGTCCTTATCATCTGTACAAAATCGTAAGTGAGATCTCCATCTCGAGGAGCATGGGTTGTTGCAGTAAATGGTCCCTACCTCTGACTTCTCGGCAGTCTTACCGTTTATGCGAGCTGATTGGTTTTAGGCTAGCGACCTGGGTGGTCCAACGATCTGAAAGATACTTCTGTGAGCTCGTTAGTCGATTGATGGAAGCTCGTTGGTGGCTCATCGAGAGTTCACCAGATGTTCGCTTCACGAGTTCCGGATTTCGGTAGTGGCTGGACTTTCCTTAGTGAGGTCGTTCAGGCCTTCTTGATTTTGGATGATTGGGCCGGCCCATCAGATCGAGTCTGGCCCATACGGGAAATACGTACAACAAAAGTCAAAGTTAAAAACAAAATCATAGATTAAGAATTGGGTCGTGGAACATAGGAACATTAACAGGCAAAGCTATTGAAGTGGTAGATATGATGATTAGAAGAAAGATTAATATTATGTGCCATCAAGAGAAAAGATGGATAGGAAAAAAAGCAAAAATTTTGTCAGAAAATGCATACAAAATATGGTACACAGGAAATGATCGAGCAAAAAATGGAGTGGGGATCATTATGGATAAAAACTTAGTAGATGAGGTAGTGGATGTAAAGAGAATAGGGGATAGGATTATTATGGAGAAGGTTATTCTAGGAAGAATGACTATGAATATCTTTAATACATATGCACCACAAACGGGGTTAGGTGAGGAGATAAAAGCAAAATTTTGGAATGACCTAGAGGGACTCATATAAATGATACCAAGAGGAGAGAAAGTGATTATAGGAGGTGACTTAAATGGTCACGTTGGTAGAGACAGAAACGGCTATAGAGAGGTACATAAAGGGTATTAGCGGTGTTCAAAAAAATCGACAAACCGTGGAAACCGACCGAACCGAACCACACCGCACCGCACCGCGCAGTTTTTTAAGATAAGCGGTCCGACACGGTTTGAGAAATCCTCAAACCGTGCAGTTTTCGGTTTGAGGATTTCTTGGTTCGGTTTAAAACCGAACCGCCCGAATATAATGTAATAATAAAAAAATTATAAAATAATTTATAAAACAATTTACTCTCAAACCAGAAAAATAGATCTGGTAAACAGATTGTAAACAATCTAACAGATTGTTTTTACAAACTGTTTGTTATACAGTTTGTTTTTACAAACAATCTTATATAGTTTGTAAAAACAATCTTATACAATCTGTTTACAAACAAATTCTTTATACAAATAGTTTGTAAAAACAATATGTTTACAGATTGTATAAATAAAAGATTATTTTATTTATTTTAATTTATGAATTAAATAGTTGATGAAATAATTTATTAAACCATGAGAATCGCACTACAAAAATGAGTGGATTAATATTTTGAATATTTTGAACAAACCGCGGAAACCGTACCGAACCGCACCGCAAATATGGTGCAGTTTCTGCTCACCAAACCAGACCGCGCGGTTTGGTTTGATAAAAAAACCGCACAAGCGGTTTGGCGTATTAAAAATGTCAAAAACCAACCAAATCGAACCGTGAACACCCCTAGAGGGTATGGATTCGGAGAAATTAATAATAAGGGTAAGTCTATTCTAGATTTTGCAATGGCATATGGGCTCATCATAACCAATACTAGGTTCAAAAAACGAGACAAACACTTAATCACATAAAAATATCACATCAAACACCCAAATAGATTACTTCCTCATGAGACAAGAGGACCCGGTATGTTATAGGGATTGTAAGGTGATACCGGGAGAGTGTTTGACTACTCAACATAGACTTTTAGTACTTGACGTCTAAGTAAGAAATTGGAAGAGAAAAAATCACATAAAACAAAATCCAAAAATCAGGTGGTGGGATTTAAAAGGGGCGAAACAATTAATCTTCAAAGAAAAATTAAGGGGTAGAAGATAATGGAATGGAGAAGGACACACAAACCAAATGTGGAGAAAAATAGCTAATGCACTGAGAAACACAGCAAATGTAGTGCTTGGAGAGACAAATGGTAGAGCCCCTAACCTTAAGGAGTCTTGGTGGTGGAATGAAGAAGTACAATTGAAAATTAAAAATAAGAAAAATTGCTATAAGACTGTATATCAGTGCAATAATGAAGAAAATCAAAAAAATTATAAAGAATCAAAAAAGACAGCAGAAAAAGTTGTTAGTGAAGCAAGGTCAAAAGTATACGAGAATCTATATAAACGACTTAATATAAAAGATGGAGAAAATGATATATATAAATTAGCTAAAGCAAGAGAAAGGAAAACAAGGGATTTAAATCAAGTGAAATGCATAAAAAATGAAAATCAAAATGTATTAGTGAATGAGGGAGCGATTAAGGAGAGATGGAAGGAGTATTTCACAAAATTATTCAATGATGACGGCGACACAAGAGTTAGGTTGGGACATCTTAGTAACTCCGAAGCGAACGTGAGCTATACATTTTATCGACGCATAAGTCCAAATGAAATAAGACAAGCATTAAAAAAGATGAAAAATCATAAGGCGGTGGGGCCGAATAATATACCAATAGAAGCATGGAGATGCATGGGAGAAGAGGGCATCTCCTGACTAACGAAATTATTTAATGTGATTCTTAAATCAAAAAAGATGCCAAATGAGTAGAGGAAGAGTACTTTGGTCCCTATATATAAGAACAAAGGAGATGTTCAAAACTGTGAAAATTACAGAGGAATTAAGTTAATGAGCCATACCATGAAACTTTGGGAGAGAGTAATAGAGCAGAGGCTCAGAAAAGAAACAGAGGTCTCAGAAAATCAATTTGGTTTCATACCTAGTAGGTCAACAATGGAAGCTATATACCTACTGAGGCGCCTAATGGAAAGGTATCGGGATCATCAGAAGGACCTACATATGATGTTTATAGATCTAGAAAATGCCTATGATAGGGTCCCTAGAGAAGTATTATGGAGGGTTTTAGAGAAGAAATGAGTCCAAATAGCCTATATACAAGCCCTTAAGGACATGTATCATAGTGCAGAGACAAGAGTCAAAACATGCGGAGAGGATACTGAACCGTTTAAAATTACAATAGGATTGCATCAAGGTTCTGCACTAAGTCCATACTTATTTGCTTTAGTAATGGATGAACTCACTAAAGATATTCAGACAGAGGTGCCATGGTGTATGCTATTTACAGACGACATAGTGTTGGTGGATGAAACAAAAGGAGTGAACATTAAACTTCAGTTATGGAGAAACAACTTAGAATCTAAGGGATTTAAATTAAGCAGAAAAAAAACAAAATATATGGAATGTAAATTTAGTAAAAATGCAATAGTGGAGAATGTTATAATAAAATTGGAAGACCAAATCTTACAAAGAAAATACCATTTTCGATATTTGGGATCAGTGATTCAAAAAGATGGAGAAATTCACGAGGATGTCACACATAGAATTAAGGCAGGTTGGCTAAAATAGAGAAATGCATCGGGGGTGTTATGTGATGGTAAAATCCCATTAAAATTGAAAGAAAAATTCTATAGGACAGCTATAAGACCAGTTTTGTTATACAGCTCAGAATGTTGGGCAGTCAAATACCAACATGAGCAAAAGACGAGCGTAGCGGAGATGAGGATGTTAAGATGGATGTGCAGTCATACAAAAAAAGATAAAATTAGAAATGAAGTTATTCGTAATAAGATAGGAGTAGTGTCAATAGAAGAGAAAATGAGAGAGACTAGACTAACATGGTTTGGTCATGTGAGAAGAAGACAAATAGACGCTTCTGTGAGGAGAGTTGATAAAATGGAACAATTAATCGAAAAAAGAGGTAGAGGCAGACCTAAGAAGACTTTGAGAGAGACATTAAAGTTTGATATGAAGTGTACGGACCTCAATGAAGATATGACAAAAGACAGAAATACATGAAAATCTAGAATTCATGTAGCTGACCCCACATAGTGGGATAAAGGCGGATATGTTGTTGTTGTTGTTGTTATTGTTGTTTAATTAATCTAGGATTCCTTATTCTAGAGTATTTAGGATTCTTATTTTGTTCTTTCTTTGCTTTACTTTTCCTTTCTTGATTAGAATTCCTTTACCCCTTAGAATAGAAGTTTAAAACTTCAAGCCCATAAATTGGAAGGCCTTCAGTTTATTTTAAGATATATACAAACATAATTTTATTCCTTATAATTAAGAGCGTTTTCTCTAATTCTTGAGCCTTTGTGCTTGTGAAAGGACTAGTCAAGTGTTTTTCTTATTTGTCACGCTATATGCAACATCAAGTGGTATTAGAGCGGGATAAACATCCATTCATATGACAGACAGCAAAGTTATTGTGGTGGCCCTCTTGACAATTATTAGAGAGCTGATGCCCCACGAGAGCAAGATCATGGGGTAGCATTGAGGGCCTTGGAGCAGAGAATGGATCTCAAATTCCAACATTTGGAACAAGGTTTTGAAGAAATTGCAAGTCAACTTGATGCTCTAGGAATTGACACAAATAGAAACAGGAACGAAGATAGGCGACAAGGAGAAGAAGCAGCTCTTGGTCAACCTGCTGACTGACCTGTTCCTGCACGAAGACATCAGGTCTACATAGAGGAATCAAACAACAATTAAGATTATGGATTCATTGAACCACTCAGAAATGTTAGTTAGAGAAGAAGAGCCAATAATTATGATTATAGGGACACCTACGATTTTTGTTTAAAGGTAGATATTCCCTGTTTCAATGGAAATTTAAATATTGAGGATTTTCTGGATTGGATGGCAGAAATAGAAAGATTTTTGGATTACATGGAGATTCCAGAAGGGAAAAGAGAGCGACTGGTAGCTTGTAGATTGAAAGGTGGTGCTTCTGCATGGTGGGAAAGATCACAATCCAGGAGGAATCGCGAACGAAAGGCACCTGTTCGAACCTTGTACGGGATGAAATAGCTGCTGATAAAGGATTTTCTTCCCCCTAACCATGAGCAGATCTTGTTCCAACAATACCAATGCTGTCATCAAAGTCAGAAGACTGTGCATGAATACACTGCAGAGTTCATGGGACTGGCAAAGAGAAACAACCTTAGGGAGACAGAGGGCCAACAAGTGGAGAGGTATTTAACCTCTCTCCAAAGCCAACAATGAATTCTATGCACCTATTTCCAGACATCTTTGAAATGCTCAGAAGAATGTCAGTTCAACCAATACAAATGTTAAGACAATACTTTGAATTCTCCAGTCCTTGTGCTGACTGGGGCATATCCTTTGACGGTGTTTGTGGTGCATACAAATGAATCACAAATAAAGATGTCTTCAGATTTTTTCCCTATAAGAAGAAAGCAAATAAACACATAGTAGATCAGTGTTCTAGCAAAATTTACCCCGCAACATTGACAGAAAAGCTTTTGAATTAGTTTGTGAATGAGGACGAGAAGAATTCAAATACTCTAAACAAAACTACATATTTTCTTGATGTACAAAAAGAAAATTGCATGAAATTTTCATTCTTTCAATCCACTTTCTGCTCAAATAGAAGCAAACAAAGGCAAACTAAGACCAAGGAGGGGCTTCTTCCGTTTTGTGTGTTTCTAATAAGTTCCATAACTGATGCCAATAACATATTTCCCAAGTTAAACAAAAGTTTCTCTCATTTAAGGCTTTAGAGCAATAAGTATAACATTCAATCACTGAGCATAAGAAGGGGCATGTTCTTGTGAAAGAATGCCTCGGCAGCTGATAAGCTGCTGAAACAGGTTCAAATAGATAGCTTTCAAAGCTATCTCTTAGCTGGTTTGTTAGAGAAAAATTAGCAGATAAGGATTAATTTAAAACTCCTAAAGTTTAGGCTATGTTTTTGAATTATTTGATTAGTCTTAGCTGCAGTTTGTTTTGATAGTTATCTCCTATAGTTGAGGAAGTATTTGAATAGATTATTAGATAAGGATGACTTGTGTATTTAACAATCTATTGAACTCAATAAGTGAGGCAATCTTCTTCCGTTCTATGCTTTCAAGTTTTAGCTAAAATTCCTTTACCACTATCTGTTTTTCTTCCTTTGCTATCTGTTCTACTATCTGTTCCTAAGCTCTATCCTTCACGAAACCAAAACATGTGATGCAAGAGAGCTTTCAGCCCAGGGCCACAGTGCTTATGAGTTATGACCCAAAGAAAATTGCAAGACATTGTAGTCCGTGGCATTGATTGGTGAACTACAGCAGAAAATGTCAGTTGCCACCACAACATATTAGCTGCATGTACATGACCTCAAGTAGGTGCTTTGGGAGATGGGCATTTTTCTCTCTTGCTAAAGCAGTGTGTCTTCGAGCCTCTATTTATTTCCAGGTTTGACTCAGTGGGATTAAGGCTTGTGATTGTTGTTGTTGTACTAGAGCCCAACTGAGTCCAGCTGTTGCTTAACAATGGATAAAACACATCAAGGTTAATTTGATACCCAAGATCTAGCCATTTAAACTTTGTTAGTAATAAAGAGATTATAGACATGATATAATTTCATAAAAATCATAACGACAATCTACTAGCACAGAAAATAAGATCCAAAAATTAAAAACAAAAAAAAAAGTAGTGCTTGATTCTGTAACTAAAAGTGATATTTTGAGGAAAATGATACACAACATTGTTAGAATAAATCAATCCAAGAAGAGCATCTTACCCAGGAACAATAGGGTAGATAGTGAACCCCCATTCATTTTTTGCAGTGTGCAAATCAGAGTGGCAAACCCCACAGTAAAGAACTTTAACGGTCACATCATTATCGCCGTTTTCTCTGCCAACATTACAAACAGCATCCAAGTTAGAACAACAGGGGCAACTATATAACCAACAATTGTTAATGAACTGCAATGTTACAAGAGAGTATTCAGGGGCCTTAGTTCGTGTCTTGATGCTAAGCCGCCAGAATTTATCAGTAAAAGATCCGAACTGGTAAAAGGTGATGTGACAGCCATTGCTTCCATCTCCAATGCAGCACTAACAGCCAACATCAGATCATTTGTCTTAATAATTTGTTACAAAAGGAGGGTGGTAAGCAATTATACTTTTTCCCTCTGAAGCCCATAGCCATTCAAATACTAAGGTCTCAAGGTGTGAGGCGTGTCTGTGACTGATGGAGGAGGCCCCGGAAGAGGTAATGGAACCCTCAAACTTGGAAGCCAAGTGACAAAGACACAGTTAAGGCAATGAAATTTTTTAACCATTCACGCTTATCAACTTGTAAGATCAAACATTAATCCGGTCTGCGTCTCAAACGAAAAGCACGCCCATCGAAAGAAAGAAAATTTTTGGCAGGCATATGGTCTATAATGATAAAAATAATAATCTGACAGTTCTGGAAAGGGTTTAAAACTATCCATATTCTACCAAATCCGTAACATTCTCCCTTATTTTTCTGTCCGAACCCTCGTGCCTGAGAAGAGAAAATCGAAAAGGGAAACAGAAACAGGGCAAGCGCTAATGGGGTGGGGTGGGGTGGGGGGTATACATCCACACATTCCATCCACAGACATTGATATAGGTAGATATTGAGATGGATATGGATTGAAACGTAGGAGGTACCTCCGGGAGAAATGGAAGGGAGAGAGGATCCCAGAAGTATCAGTGGCGGCCCAACCGAGAGCGTTAAGTGGGTGCTTTTGTTCTGCCATTTGCTCTAAAGAGTGCGTGTGTGTGTGTAGTTGGTTGAAGATGAAGAAGCAGAAGCAGCAGCAGCAGCAGCAGCTAGTTCATGTATATATAATACTTGGAAGAAGATGAAGAAGCAGCAGCAGCAGTAGCAGGTGCTTCTGGCGGTGGCTGGCAGGCAGGCCGCTGGGAATTTATGAGGATGATGATGAGGTTGTTGTATTTGTAGGGGCCTGTTCCGGAAACATTTAGTATTGGATGATGAGGTTGCAAGGCTGTGTTGTGGGTGGGTGGAAACATTTATTCAGTAATGGATGATGAGGCTTTGTATTTTCAAGGTTGTGTTTGGGGAAGATTTACATTTACTTACTGATGGAATGAAATGAATTATAAATAAAGTGTAAGACTCTTTATTTGAAAGATTAATGGCAATGGAATAAAAATAAACAAATCTATTTTTCTGTTTGTCTAATCATCTCTAATTTATAAAAAGCAACAATATTTTTTTTTTTTTAAATTTCAGAATGTTTCATTCTTCCAAACAGGCCTGAAATCAAATGAAATGCCCATAATAATAATAATATAAGGAAGAAGAAAAAGTCCACTCCCACCTTTCATTCTTCCGATTTGTTATTTGTTGCAAACCCAAAAGAAAAGGTCGCCTCCCATTCATCACAAACATATAGTGATGTGATTCATTATTAAATATATTAAAATTTACTAAAATACTCTAAAATCCTAAAATTTATTAAACCTCAAGTGAGTTTGGAACCTATTGGGTGGTTGTGAAACTATAAACAGTACGTGAATGATCATTTTTACTTATTTTATTAATTCTTCATGTATAATTTTTATTTGGAGTTATAAGGTTAAAACTCTATATATGTATGTATATGTATATGAATAATAGTCCTTTTGAGTCAAGAAGTTGAGTTAAAATTTTTAAAATTTACAAATAGTGCAAGATAAAAAGAAAACAAGAAGAAGAAGATGATGGCATATTTGTTGAATGATTGGGAGCCTTTTAACTACTGGGGGGAAGGGAAAGCCTGCAGTGGGCAGTGGAAAGGAGAGGCTGGCTGTCTTGCTTGCTCTGCTTGGCTGCGACTGTAGGAGAGGTCCATATCACATATCTTCTTCAACCATGCATTACCAGCCAGATGTCATATTTGTTTGCTTGCTCCGTGGCTCTTGTGGCCGGGCATAATAGCCACTAGTTCTTTCTCACACATGGAAGCAAAGAAATCTTGGTTTATTAGGGACAATTATTTCTGCCTGGACCCGAAAAAGTACTTGCTAGACGCCATCCGTTTGGGTTAGGAATGGAATGGAACTAAAATTTTGTTCAATCAAGTGAATATAGACATGAAAAAGAAAAAAGAACATACACCATCCAAATAAATAAATAAAAAAATATATATATTTATTTAAGCCCAAACCCAATACCAAACGGCTTGCTAGATAGCGTTGCTCAAATCTAGGATCTAAATTTGTTAAACAAAAAATGGACGTTCATCAATAATATTATTAAACTTAATAACCTCTAATTTTGATTGAGTTTAAGGTACGAAAATGAATAAACATATTTTCTTATTTAAATTTAAAAGATACAAATATCATAGATATCTATGACTCTCTAGGAATGGGAGTGAAAAAAGAGTATA
Source organism: Diospyros kaki (assembly GCA_036245055.1). NCBI lineage: Eukaryota > Viridiplantae > Streptophyta > Magnoliopsida > Ericales > Ebenaceae > Diospyros > Diospyros kaki. Next base: position 47,580,713 of record BSEG01000016.1, read on the forward strand.
AATACAAATACAAATACAAATACAAATATTAGGAAAAGAGATACATGTAGCTTCGAAATTGATCAATAATTTAACTTGTATATGATTGCTTTTGTAACAACATCTGTTGATTAGATAAATTATTTAAAAGATTGAATTTGGAAAGATAATAAGGATAAATAAATATGCCAGAATTTAGTAAGAGAGATAATACTTGGAAAAAGTAAATAAGTAGATGGGCACAAGTAATATTATTTATGATCCATCATCCATGTATGTATAATATAATAATATGTGAAGAGGTCATTTTCAATTAGTGAGTGAATTGTTTATTCTTAGAAAATAATAATAACAATAAGTGAAGTGTCTATGGTAATATTTTGCTAGTGCCAGCATCAGGCCTATGCTGAGACTTCAATACTTGTGTAAATCAACTCTTTCTGAAATAAATAAATATTTGTACGCTAGCACTAGCACTAACACTAGGACTAGATGATGATTGTGTTAGTAAATTCGAATCTTATAAAAGAATCTTGTTTGAAGTTAACATCAGAGCATATATGCTGAACTCGGGTACTCTTACCTCTCTGGCATGTAGAACAAATTGGCCTCCAGAAAGGATGTAATAGACTACACATAAGGAACCTACTTTTGCTTGCAGCTGCCGGGTATGAATGAATATCAAGATTTACTCTACCGTAATGACTTGGATATGTCACAAACCCACCCGCACTCCTGTATCAATAGAAATGGCATTTAGAATCATTGACCCAACAAACCTAAGCTCGCTCTTATCAGATCAGCATTAATCATCTGATTTCGCTGCCCCCATCCTTCAGACTCAACCCATCTTTGGTCGAAATTATCAAGAGGACCCCTATTAGTCAAAGTTCTACCTAAAGAACCAGGATGCACCATTTCCTTGTCCTCACTTCAGGAAACATTTAACCCTGGACCCTCGAATCACCTCGCTTCTTCAAGGTACCTAGTATACCATCAATCAGCTCGTCTTTGCTTCCCCTAGGCTGGTCTGCAACAAAAGAATACCTCCTAAAAGGTCTTTGCTTCACTCCAGACCTGAAGGGAGGGGTTCCAGTTTCAATGCTAGCGGCAGAGGAATCAGATGGTTTTAAGACAATTTGAGAACAATTTACCTTGCCATCCACATTATCCCGCCCTTCCTTTCTGTCGATCTCCTCCTTAGTTCTGTACCACGAGTCAAGAATCTTTAGTAATGGGCTATCTCCCTCGTTTATTCCAGGCTTCCCTGTCTCATCTGATCCAACTAAGGATGAATCCTCTTCTTCCGAATCTGTGATGTAATCATCTGCCAGGGCTTCGTAATCGTGATTTCTCTGCTTTACAGTTTCTTCATTTGCGCTCCTTTGGGACCCCAAATCCATTTCATTTTGCTGGGGAGCTGTGCTGGCAACAGGCCCTAGTTCCTCCCATGGGCAGTCAGGATCATCGCCTTTCTTGGATCCATCAGATATTTCATCATCTAAATTTAATGTTGAAATATTGGTATTATTTTCACCACTAGGAAGTGCAGTTTCAAGGCTAGAACTTGGATAAATGATAGTGGATTCTACTTTCACCCCAGGCATTATCTGTAACAAGGTCACCAGTTTTTGGTATCCCAGCTTTTGAATATCCAAAGGATACCCATTCCGCTCTAGAAACATTTTTCTAAAGGAGGCCATATTGAACCCTTCAGGGTATTCCTTCAAAATGTCATCAACAAGCTTATGACAGTCAGCTAACATCTCATTTCTGGAGATGCCAGAAGCTTTCTTATTGATGACAGGCGGACAGACTCCAGTGCGTGGAAGATTCTGGTGTCTTTTTTCTTCATCATATTCCAGCAATCTGTTTGAACTACACTCAGATTTTGATAAAAAGAGAGATCTTAAGCCATTTGAATCGGTAGGATTACTGGACCTGGAACTCTTTCCAGCAGGTAGGATGAGTTTGAAAGGATACTTTTCAGAGGGGCACTCTGTCACCCACTTCTTATCTGAAATTAACAAGTCCACCAGATTAAGAAGATCGTCTTGACCAAGGCATCTGAGAACTGAAGGCCCTTGCTGTCGCAAGTTCTGAGCCAGCTGCTCCCTGACACAAGATTGTCCAAGAACAGTCCCCACATGATTCCAAATACGTTTTAAGAACCAAAATTCAACTTCATCAAAAAAAGGGATCACTAGAATAGGAGTTTCTTTTCATAAAAAAATAAGTTATAAGTGAAAGAAAATTTATACATCACAATAAGAAAGTATGAAACAACAAAAAAATAACTTTGCAGTGAGGATGTTACCTTATATGTCTAAAAGGAATAATATAAACCATACAATGACATCTATGCAGCTATTTTCCCAATTCTTCACGCAGAAGAAAAGTATACTCTAGAAGAGAGTATCTTATTATTATTAATTCACATAGGATTAAGCAGGGGGTATCCTTAACTTACACTCTTCTAGCCGTACCATTGCATCAGATCAACTTCAGAATACAATATAATTTGTCAATGCAGTGGCAACCGGTGATGGAAAAGTGCAATTTCCCCATTACAAAGTACTAATTGCTATAGAAAAATCTCACAAATGAAACTTTTCTTCACAAAATTGCAATGTCATAAGGATGCGGTCATCAAATTAAGCAGAAATCTTATAGGCATCTAGGCTCGTTTTAGGTAAATAACTGTCCCGTGTTTAGGTACCATGTTACTTTTCCCGTGGATTAGCCATTCCTTAGCTTGCTATAGCTTGCAGATAAATGCTTCACCATTCTCTTACTCATTGTTATAACTTGGATCATTATTTATCATGTGAAACCAAAACTCTGTAGACAAGAGAATGAATCCCCCTAGAGAAAATTAACAGATCTACCTCCTCAAAGTAATTCTCACAACACACATAACTTAAACCCATCCATGTCGGCCAATATGCGCATAGATTCCACAGTGTCGTTAGCTCCATCTATATTGCTATAGCTTCCATATTGTACTTGTTGGTTTCACCATGTCAACTAAGTTATGGAACACAACTATATCAATTATCTTCATTCACCACCATCTCATGAAATTTCTCCATGTGAAGATGGTGTTCAAACTTCATTTCATCATTACTCCGCCAGGGGATATTATCCACTGCCGGTCCCAAGCCCGGATAAAGGAGGAGGGTTGCGTTAGGTAGCCGACAGCCAGCGTAAAACCTAGTCGGATCCAAATATGAATTCTAGACAAACTATCTGTTGGGATATAATCCACATAGAAGTCTAGAATTCATGTAGCCAACCCCACATAGTGGGATAACGGCTGGATATGTTGTTGTTGTTTTACTAATACCTTGTTATAAGTAACAACAAAATCAGGGTCTCATCTTGTGTAACAATAAGATAATTTACCTTGGCAGCAAATAAAACAATTTTAGTAAATTTAACCGCCTCAATTTCTAGAAATTGAAGCAGAAAATTATTTCCTTTTAAATGCCCACATAAATATCAGTAAATCCATTATCACAACATCACTGTACTTGAGGTCTTCACCAATATGTGCGATTAAAGTTTTGCCATTTCTGAGTAGGGGAATATTTGGTACTGCTTTAATCAAGAATAGCAGTCCTACTAATATGAGAATGAGTCTGCAAGCTCCTATGTTTCATGCACTAATAAGCTACAACCAAAAATGATAAAATCTCTGGCCCTTTGAATGCCCCTCTACAGAACACACCTAGGGTCAAAATCGAAACTTAGAAGTCAACACAACTTGCGAAATGCATTGATTGATGACCACACAAGTGATCTATACTTTAACCATTCTTTTCTCTTCTTTTTTTTTTTTTCCCAATTTTCTCTCATTATTGTCCCTTCTCCCCTAATGAAAGAAAAAATTGCATGAATAAATAAATAAAAATAGAACATCAAAGTTGAATAGCACATACAAGAAGAAAATCTTCAATATAACTAAAAACATTTCCTTCACTACTCCAATTGTGCAACAAGAAGACAAATACACAAACGCTAAACCATCTTAACAAGTTGAGCCTTTTATGTGAATTTCATTCCTAGAAATTTTTGTTGAAGAAGATGGTGTAAATACCCTGTTGAACTGTTTTACGTCACATGACACTTCGCAATATTGAGCACATGATCAACTCAAACATGCCAGGACCAAGAAGCAAGGCAAAAGTATCTTACGAATTCATTTCTTAGCATACTGAGAAACTTTACCTGCTTCTTGATTGTAAGACAAGGATTGAACCATTTGGTGTTGTATTTATAAATGCCTCCATTTCCTTCCAGAAAGATTCCTGTAAAAATAATCCATCTTTCCCACAATCAATGGGTTCATGGTTTAGTTTTTCACCAGATTGTTCCCTTGAGTTTTCAAAGTTGCTTTTTCTCCAAAACACACACCAACTTCTTATCTGCTTCCAAAAACCAGTATGTCTACTAGATTTATCACCATATGGTTCATCATCCCTGTCAACTTTGTTCATAGTTGTTTTACTGTTGGATGGAGAAAGTGAAGTTGGATCTGCTGGATCAGTGTTCTGAGATGTTGGTCTTGAAGCCTCAGCCTTCGTACTCACATCACTCTCACTGGAACTAGTACTTATCTTCTCAGGAACACCATCTTTTTCAGCAAACCATTTCCTCCACATCCTTGTGAAAAATCCTACGTCACATGTGGAACTGCAATCTTCAATAAGATGCAAATGCTTCTCAGTTTTCTTGGCATTATTTACCTTCTCAGAAAGTGGAGGTGGGTCTACCAATTTCACTTGTGGCTCTTGCAATTTTCTTGAGGATTCTTTAGCATTTATTTCCATCTTTGGAGGCGATGCGTTCTCATCCACATCTGTAGAACTAGGGCTGCCACCACCATTAACCTTAGAAGTTATTACGGAATCTAAGTCTGCATTATTGGTATTAGCTCCTGAAGCTACACCTGTAGTTGTTTTAACTGGCTCAGATACTTTTGAGGCAACCGAACGTATAAGAAGCTGGCCATCACCAACAGTGCAAAGGTTTAAAATATGAGGCATCGATAAAAGAAAGTGAGAGAATTTTTTAAATCCATACAAGTCCTTATCTATGCTCAAATTACACTTCTTCAACTCCAAACGGAGGTCTCCCAAACTGATCCCTTCAGGATAAGATTTCAATATTCGCCGAATCTGCTTTACAACTGCCTTTGGAACTGTGCGAGGCTTGGGATCTGAATTAGAATCAGACACCTCCTCAGTTCGTGAAGAAGCCAGCTGCTCAGTAACTGCAAATGGATCCCTAAGAGGCACCCTATAATGGGCATACCAAGAACCATATGGTCCATCTGGAGGTTGGTTAAAATGTTTTCCAGTAAGGTTTTCCCCTTTAACCAAAGTATTCCAATGCCACATGATACTTGCAGCACAGCAAAGAACACTTGGAGCAGTCTCTGGACTGGCAAGCAAGATATTGTAATTGCTCATTCTTAATCGATGTAAAATGCCCGCAAAATCTCTGTCACCAGAAATTAAGAAAAGATGTGCTGGAGGAGGGTTTTGGGATACCCAGTACATAAGATCTATAAGAAGGGATCTATCAGCACTGTTTTTTCCACCTGAAGCAATAGAAAATTTGCTTGATCAATAGTTAGGAGCTATGTAATAACAAGGAAAAAATTCTAAATGAACAAAACCATCCCCAACCCATACTGGCATGAGAACATAGTCGTCAAAAGCACAAGGCGCTCTGAGGCATAGTTGTCAAAGGCACAAGGTGCTCTGAGGCGCAAATTAGTGCCTGGGGCCTAGCCGTGTGGCGCAAGGCAAAGCATGAGCCTCAGGCACATGAGGCGCACACTTATTCAAAACGCTTATAAAATACGTATACACTATTATTTTCAATATGTACTTATATGGAGGTAGATGTAAACTCATAAAATCATAAATGACAACTAACCAACCCTATAATGACAACTAATATTATTGCAAATAAAACCATTAATTTCTTTTGCAAATAGTTTCTTCTCACTGCAAAAGAGATTAGAGAAAAGAAAAAATTATAGCAGAAAACACACTGCGAAAAACAATTACAGGAAAACAATTAGTTTCTTCTAATTTATTTTGCAATCAGAAGAAAAAAAAATTATAACAGAACACAAAGCACAAAAAGTTGCAGAAAAACAATTAGTTTCGTTTAAATTGCAAAAGAAATTAGAAGAGAGATAAAAAAAAAATCAGTAGATCACACAATGAAAACATTTGTTTCTTAGTAATTAGTTTCATCTAAATTGTAACAGAAATTAGAAGAAATTCAAAAAAAAAAAAAATTAGAGCAGAGAATTACATCACAGAATTAGTTTCTTCTAAAATGCAAAAGAAATTAAAAGAAAGAAACAAAAAAGAAGTAGAACAAAGACATGAGTAGTTCTCTCACGAGTGAACATCACTACCATAGGATCCCAACAAGTGGGAGATTCGGCAAACCTCCTAGCTTACACCGCTAAGTTTGCCTCTCACTGATATACAAAAATATGCAATCAAATCAACAAGAAATAAGATCTAAGATGACAAATAGATAAGACATAGAGTTTTAATACACTTATATATACAAGGAATGAGCATCATGCACCCTGCATGAGAGGCGCACCTCGTGTGCCTAGGTAGTGCCTCAGTGGTGATGAGGCGCACAGAGCTGCGCCCCACGCCTTTGACAACTATGCATGAGGAAAGATGCGCAATTACACTGGTATAACATGAAGAGGTTAGGTTCCTTTTGGTTCTCTAATGATATATTTAGCAAAAACAAATTTCCAGGATTGTCACAAACTCACAACACATATTCCGATTATAGCTTTGTAGAGAGAAGAAGAAAAATATGGACAAGCCATTTGCAAATTTCAAGAAATCTTAAAGAGGAGTAAGTGAGAAAACAAGGCCAAAATGGTGGAACCTCATGTACATCAATCAGCAGCTTAACAAGAACTTCCTTTTCTTTAAATAAAAAGAGAGAACTTTGAAGAAATCGAAACATTTCTCCTCTTTCAGTTCATGAAAAAAAAATTGGGTTATAATGCATTTGAAATTATTTTTGCTTGTTTATCAAGAAGTGAGGAAAAGAAAGAAAAAGGACCAAGTACAAAACATGTTTTTTCTATATATCACTTCTCGATCATCTCCTTTTTATGCTTTCACATTGCCTGTAGAGAATTTTCAGTTAACAGATCCTAGAAAACGAAACAGCAAACAGTACAGTAAACAAGTTAGACGTCCCATCCCTTTCAGTTTCCCTTCGCAGTGCCAACTCCCAAACAGAGCCTAACATTCTGGACATCCTTCAAACAAATCAGATGTCACAATAAATGAAAAGTGCCTCACAGCAATTCCTCCTAAATCTCAATCATGATGTCATTTTATTTCTCGCACTAAACCTTGGCAATCATAATGGTCAGGTCAAGTTAAAATGGTTTGAATTAACAACCGTCCAATTTCATTAGGAACATAAAAATGATATTTGATATGTTTAAAGATCGCCATAGATAAACATGTGTGCTTCCCAACAATAGCATTCAATATTACAATCGTCCAATTTCATTAGGAAAATAAAAATGACATTGGATATGTTTAAAGATAGCCATAGATAAACATGTGTGCTTCCCAATAATAGCATTCAATATTACAATCAAGCAACTTAACCAATTCAACAACCTAACTTCTGAACTTTTAGTCTATCCATCCGTATGAATGGTTGCCAAGTCGACAACATCCAGATTCAACAAGAATCCAGATTGGAACTTGAGGAAACACTAGGAAAGCTTAGGAAAGCAAAATCCCCGGTTCACTGTAGAAAATTAATTGAAAATAATTTTCTTCACGCTTTCCCTTCACTTGCTTTTCTCTTTCCATGTGAAGCTATTCCCTTTCCAATTCCTTTTTTTTTTTTTTTATGTGGGGGTGGGGGGCGCGGACAGACGAAAAGTTGACTTCATTTTCCCTAAAATTTCCATCTCGCCTTCTTTCGCTCCTTTTCACTTTTTCAGTTTCACAACTAGCAAACAGTATCAAAATAACGGGAACGAACCATTAGGAATGTGAGTGAGATTGATCCCAGTGGCCGAGAGAGCCTCCTGGTTCGACCTGGAGAGCTGCAATACATCGCCAAACGCCGTGATCTGGATGGGGCCCTTGATGCCATTTGCCCTAATCGCGGCAGTAATGCTCTGGGCGACCCTGAATGCGTTGGCTCCGGCCGGCAGCGTGCAATTCTCGAAGTCCCACCACACGGACACCCTCACGACCCGGCTCTCCTCCTCGTGACGCCGCGACGAATACGAAGGCGACGGCGAGGAGTGGAATTGGCACGAGAAAGCGGAGAGGCAGAGTTCCTTACGATTGATGGGGTTGATTATGAAGGAACGAGAAGAGAAGAAAGTTTTGGTTCGTGAAAAATGCGGGTTCATGGTGACGAGGAAGATGAAAGGGTAGGGTTTGGGAGTGATAACGGGAGAGAGAGAGAGGAGGAACCCGAAGAAGTTTCTCATTTCATCATCATCGATGGGTAAACAGAAACAGAAGGGGAAATCGGGGAGAGAGAGAAGGGAGGGGTTTGAGGGGGAAAAAAAGCTAAAACCCTAAAACCCTCCCCCTCCGAAGTCCCAACAGTAATCGTAGAACCCTACCGCCATGCTCCGCTCACGTGATGTCGCTCCCAAAAATGGGCCTTGGCTGCATCCTCTTTGGGCCTCAGTCTCAATGGTAAATGGGCTGGGCTGGAGACCGGAGAGGCCGCTGCATTCATGGAACACTTACATTTGACAGACCATTTGGTTAATGATTTTTTTATATCATTTCCTTTCTTTTTGGAAAATAAACAAAAATTTAAAATATTATAATTCCATAACTTTTTTTTTTTTTTACTTTTAGACGACTTCAGTTTTTCTTATTAAATTTTCTTTTTTTTTTATAAGTATCCCTCATATAATAACCCATTGATATGAATTTTGGATTTAAATATAAAATGTGGAACCAAAAGAATGCTTAAAAGAAAAGATGGTTGAAATGGGAGGGAGGCATTGGTAGATAAGATTAGGTCATGTTGTTCACATGAGTCCGATCAATCCAATCAAATTAGTCCAAATCCAAATCCAAATCTAAATCTAAATCCTGGATGAGGGACGCGATGGGATGGGTACTTGGCCTGCATGGCTCATGGCTGCATGCAGTCCAAATAATAATTGAAGTGAAAAAGGGCCTCCTTTTGATTTAACAAAGCTGAGGGTGAGGCCCTGAAAAGCCACCACCATCACACCTTCTACAGTTCTAGGTACACCAACCAACCGTCTTCCATTCGCCTCTCACTCACTCTCGGACCTTACTAATTCTTCCAAAATTAAAAAAAATAAAAAAATAATAACTACTGCTTTAATTCTTAATTATAAAAACAAAAGCTCTACTTGTGTTTCCAGATGTACTTATGTTGGTCATGGTCCTCCTAATGAAAAGAAGCTCAAGAATATCTCTCAATCACCGAAGTACCGCCACGATGGTGGGCATGTTGCATTCGCATATGCATGCAATGATAGCTCTACTTTTGGGCCTGTTCGGTAGTGCATAGAAGTTCACGAGCATGAGCACGAGCATGAGCATGGATGATTTGCTCCACAAATAGTTAAAATTAAACAAGTAAATAGCAAAAAAAAGAGAAAAAGCAAAGAAAAGAAAAGCAAAGGAAGAGCTTTCACGGAAATGGGCGTTCATTGCTTTCTCCCAAGTGCGTACAGCTGCTGTGATTGATTGCCATTTGAAGATGTATACAGCTAACTTGATGCATCCAAACCAACACACTTGATGAGTACTTATCAGTTCTCACGCTCACTTTCCCATTTATTTCCTTTTCAATTCCAAAGCTGTTGTGTTGCCATCAAACTCCTTCCGTCCACATGGCTGTTCATTTTGTTGCCGTTTTCTATCATCAAGACTCAAGAGTTTGTTCCCTTTACCCTCTTTTTTCTTCAACTCATATATTCAAAATAGTAAAAGGTTGGTGCTTTTGTCTCTCAATCAATTAATGCAGTTGTTGGATTACTTGCTTTTTAATTAATCACCCACATAAAATATTCGATTAGACAGGTAACTCTCAAATAGACCCAAGTCTTGGGTTGATTAGCTAGGGATGATAAGCCCATAATGGAATGAGGTTAAACCGTGATTTTAAATCAATAAAATATCGAAACTTGTTCTAAATAATAAATACTGTGCTTTATGGTTAAGAACAGTTTTGTGTTTTTGTTTTTGTTTTTGTTTTTGTTTTTGTTTTTGTTTTTGTTTTTGTTTTTGTTTTTGTTTTTGTTTTTGTTTTTTGGGTAAGTAGAATATGAACAGCTTTGGAGTTTTGACTCCACTTTCTCCTTAGTTTTTGAATTTCATCACGTGAATAAATCACAACCATAGACTTCAGTGAATTGATGGTCAAATTAATCTTCAATTAATTGACAAATTGTACGCTTATCCCTACGTACCTTGCATGTGCCAAATTATAAAGAAAAGCAGGAGCCCAGCTGTGCCTTACTTTTTAAGGTCTGCGTGACGACTTAGAGGAGAGGAGTTGTAAATGATTAAAAATCTTCACTAATTGACACATGATTTTCATGGTTTTAAGGTTATAGGATGCATGATTGAAAACGTTAAGAGGTTGTCCAATCCCCGTTGCTTTTGCAAGGGAAATGAGTCAACCCACGTTTACCAACAAATAATAATATGTATACATATGTTAAACAAATTAAACGTTTATTTTTAACATATATAGCTTTTCTTTCCTTTTTTTTTTCCCCTAAACATGAGAACTCTTAATCACCATAGTATATAGCAATTCGCCCTGACTGTGGCTTCCTAAAACTTGTCTCTTTTAGTTACAGTCGTTATTTAATGTGTAATTATATTATTCTCAAGGCTTTGACTATGCGTAGGCTTTAACTGTAATTATTTATATTTTTAATGTACCTTCAATAAAGTTATGGATACATGTAACGTTCACAAGTTATATCTTCAGAGTAAACACTTGAGAATTTATAATAAGCTCATCCTGAAAATTTTTCAATCATATGAGACGCCATTGCATGCATGTGTTCATTAAATTAAATTTATCTAGCAAACATTTAAAATAACAAAAATATTATTTAAAACACTTAATTTTAACACTTAAAATGATATTCTGTATTTTATCATAAGTTTGCATTCACGTGATATATGATATTCTGTACTGCATCTTGGTCGATCCAAGTGAGCGTTTGTCAACCATCAACTAGAGAGAAGTTTATTCAAGAATTGCAATCAACGTAAAAAGAGTTTGCTTGGAATAAATAAAGTTATTTTGAGGATGCATAACTGCGCCATCTAACCACAAATTAAGAAATAATATGTGGGTGTGGGTGTGAGAAAGTAGTGGTCTACCAGTGGTTTGATTACTTGTAAAGACGGGAAAACAGAGTAAATGGATACCGAGAATAGTATTCTTTACTTTAACAAGATAACGGGCCATTGAAATGCATAAAATATTAGGTAAAAGTGGAACACTAGTCCCAAAAATGAATAAATAATTAAAAATGAAAAGAGAGAGGAGAGAGAGGAATCCCACAAGCTGAGAACACAGTGACAGTGAGTGCCCGTAAATCCTAGAAAAAAAAATTATGAAAGAAGCATATCTCCATTAACTAAACTATGGCTTATTCCAAATATATAACTTTATATGTTTTGTTTTTATACCTTTTTGACCGAGAATAAATAACTACTTAAAAGATAAAAAGAAAAAGGATATGCATATAAATACAAGTCGAATCCAAGGAAACAACAATAAAAATAAAAAAAATAAAAAAAAATATTAAGACAAAATAATAATTTAAAAAGTATATTCATATATATTATTTTTATAGGACATAAGTTGACAGTCGAATGAACAATATATTACTTTCAATTTAATGGATTGCGATTTTGATTATTGTCCTATATAAGAGTTAAATATTTAATTTATGATTTATCTTTCTTCAGATAATCAAAGACACAAAGACACAACTATAAAAAAATTACATAAAAATGACCATCCCAAATATATTCATAATTGCTGCAATTGTAAATACAAATACGTACCATCTATCTCAAATATTTAGATACCCACACACTCAATGCTCAAAGTTCTGGATATGGATGGTAGTATTCATTTATGTGTTTTCGCAGCCCCATCTCGGAGTTAGTGGTTCGTGGGTATTTTCTGTTTCTTAATTTTATATATAAATTACATCTTTTGAAGTTTCGAGGGTGGAATTCTATAAAAGTCAATAATAATGATCACTAATCAGAACAATCTTGATAATTTATTGTCTATTAAGGTTCCATTTGTTTAGGTATAAAATGCACTTTATTATCTATTAAAGAGTGCATTTAGCAAAACTCTTTCGAAAAAAAGAAATATATATATATATATATATGAAGTTCTCAGGCGTGAAACGCTGTCTCCATAAAGGAAATGAAGTGTAAATGAATTTGTGCCAGTGAAGTGAAACTGCTTTTATGTGGTCCATATCTCCATCGCCATATTGTAAAAGCAGCTTAAATATATCACATCCATACAATCAAAAAAAGAAAAAAAAGGCACGCAATTGCCTCTCCAATCTGCATCCAATGATATATCCATCACTGTTGAGAGATGTAGCCTAGCTAGCTATTTATGTGTGTGCGCGAGTGTGTATATATATAGAAGCTCTTTGTAGTACTAGTATCAGCAGCTGCATCTGATTGATTATATAGCGCTAGGAGCTAGCTAGCTAGCCAGCCAACTGAAGAGCTGCTACTGGTATATATATATATATATATATATATAGGCCTAGGTGGGTGAAGCTTAATTTGGTCACAGTTTGAACTAAGCAAGAGCGAGCGAGCGAGCGTAGATGAATTAGAAGAAGAAGATGGAGAGGGATTCATCAAAGAAGGCCTATTTGGCGGCTATTCTGATACAGCTGATATATGCGGGCATGTTCTTGCTCTCCAAGGCTGCATTTGATGTAGGCATGAACACTTATATCTTTGTTTTCTACAGGCAGGCTGCTGCCACTGTTTTCCTTCTTCCTCTCGCCTTCTTCTTCGAATGGTACGTACGTACGCACCTCCCGTTTCCATCCATCATCGTCTCTCTCTCTCTCTCTCTCTCTCTCTCTCTCTCTCTCTAATATACATATATATATATATGAAGTTGTTAATTTGTTCTTCTTCTTCTTCTTCTTCTTCTTCTTCTTCTTCTTCTTCTTCTTCTTCTTCTTCTGCAATTAATTAATAATTAGGAAAAGTGCACCACCGCTTTCATTTGCAACCTTCTTGAAGATATTCATGCTTTCCCTTTTTGGGTACGTACTATATGCTTTGATTTTCATGTCATGAATCACTTAATTACTTTGTCTTAATCTTTATCATTAGATTTTGGAAACTAAAGATCTACTCTGATGAGTTGGTTAACAATTAATAATCAATTAATTTGATCAGGATTACTTTGAGCTTGAACTTGTATGGCGTTGCTCTCATTTATACATCTGCAAGTCTGGCTGCCGCAACTACCAACTGCCTTCCGGTCATTACTTTCTTTCTGGCACTCTTGCTCAGGTACACACGGATCTAATTAATAATAACCATATTTTTGTTCCTTTTCTTAGATATATTTGAAGCAGTAGCCTAATTTAGTTAGATATGGATTCCAAAGAAAATCTCATAACATGACAGTACGCACACCACCACGTTTTAGGTTTAAAACGTGACAAAACTCTCTTTTACACTTGCTAGTACTTGCATATATATATATATATATATATAGCATTGATTATCCATTTCATATGGGAGCCTCAACTTTCTATGCTAACAGTACTAATTTGTCCAAAATCCTCTTTAATTAAAATGTCACAATCCCCGCTTTTGTGCTTTTGAGTTTTGATGAAGCTATTTCTAATTTTAGCTATAGTCTTATCTTTTTTCTTCTCTATTGGCCTTTGATTAAATGGCTCTGACCCTTCGCATGCTTTCGTGCTAATTGCCGTGGTTTGATATTAATTTTAAGATTAGCAAGAAAAGAAAAAAGAAAAAACCCCTTTACTATCTTAATTACCAAAAACTGGATATATAGTCCTCCTCTGGATCGCCAGGATATCAATCAGCACTGTGTTGTATTTCGTGAATATCTGTCATCATATTATTAATTCTTTGGTTTAATATTTTGCTTTTTAATTTCTTAACTGAGTTATATGAAACAAATATACATCATCTTCCATAAAGCTCTACCCTGTCCATATTATCCCACACTTTTATTAAAACAAAGATAAGACATATAGAACATTAATTAGACCTTAGAAATTGGCAATTTTTTTCAATTATAAGTTATTATTTTTTAAGATTTTAATATGTAGGCAATCATTGAATTGCGAAAAGACAAGACATAGAGCAGATTAGATCCACAGAAAATATTTTATCACAGAAAATATTTTATCTTGCTTGGTCGTGTCTTATTCACATTTTCTCATTAATTTTTTTTTTTGGATAGGGACAGACTTCCTAATTAATTGCTTCTGTCCAGTATGAATGTGCATTCATGTATAATTTGACAACACAAACACACACATACACACTTAATTTCATAATTTAATATATATACGGTGCAGGGTGCATATATAATACATCCTACTGCTATTGTAGAATTTCATCGTCAAGCATATATAATATTGAGCTTTTGAAAATTTACTTGAATATATAGCCTGGAAGAGTGAGTTGAGTTGATTAAGAGATGAATTTGAATTGGGGATGATGATGATAATGAGATGCAGGATGGAGAGAGTGAAAGTGAGGACAGCAGCTGGAATAGCGAAAGTGATAGGGATTGCAATTTGCATAAGTGGTGCCACTGTCATCGCCTTCTACAAGGGACCTCCCATCAAACTCCTCTTACCGCCTCACCACCTCTTCCTTCACTCTGCTGCTGCTGCTACTACTGATCAGACTTCTTCTTCTACCTTTACTTGGATTAAAGGCTGTTTCCTCATGCTCACTGGCAACACCTTTTGGGGTCTATGGCTTGTATTCCAGGTATTATATATATATATATATATATATATATATATTATTGCAATCAATTTTTCAAAACAATATGATATATATATTGGAGCCAGCCAGCCAGCCAACCAACCACCCTACGCATGCATACATGTATTATATTGGAAATTAACTGCAGGCAAGAGTAATGAAAAGCTACCCGGCAAAGCTAGTGTCCACAACTCTGCAGTGCCTGCTGAGCACAATTCAGTCATTTTTGGTTGCTGTTGCTGTGGAAAGAGACCCCAATCAATGGAAGCTGCAATGGAATGTCAGACTCTTATCAGTGGTTTATTGTGTAAGCAAGAGAAGAGAACTAACTAATTCATTCGTATTGTCTTAATAATTAATTATATATATATAAAAATATATATCTCCTGCGCAGGGCATTGTGGTGACTGGGATCACATATTATCTACAAGCATGGGTGATCGAGAAGAAGGGGCCAGTGTTCATAGCCATGTCAACCCCATTGGCTCTGCTCTTCACAATGTTAAGCTCCAGTCTCCTCTTAGGCGAGATCATCAGCTTGGGAAGGTAATAATTCATTCGTTCATCCATTAACAATATATTTATTTATTTAATTACCATATCTTCATCCATTAAGAATATATTAAATAATTAATAATGGATGGATGCAGTGTATTAGGAGGGATGTTGTTGGTTGGAGGACTTTACAGTGTTCTGTGGGGGAAGAGTAGAGAGCATGATGATGAAGTAAAGAAGCAGCTGCAGCTGCAGCTGGTTGCCATCACCACCATCACTGCTACTCCCCAGCCCCAGCCAGAAGAATTATGCGCAACTGACGGTGAAAATGGCACGAAGGAATTAGAAGCAGCATCATCACCACCACCAATGCCAACCAAAACAAATACCTTATCAACTATTATTGTATAGCATATATATATATATATATATATATATTGATAATTAATTAATTGCATGCCATCCATTTTCACACACACACACATAATTGCCAATGGATGGATTGGCGGGTCATATATAGTTCATTGTGGTTGATGTATAACTTCTCTTATAATTTGATAAAATAATAAATTTCACATCGAATATTATTAATTATTCCAATAATATGAGTTTGACAAGCTAGCTAGATATTAACGACATATACGTACATGAGGTTCTTGTTAAGTAAATGAACTTAGTAGTGATTGGGATGTGACGCATGTGGAATGGGGTTTATACTTCAGTAGCGAGTGGGCACGAATTAGATATTGTGTGGATATGAATGAAAACCTTAGTTAATTAATAGCTAATTTTAAGTCCAATTTCCCACACCACCTCCCCAGCTTTTTAATTAAAAGCTATTTAATGACACCTCAGAACTGAAAATTTTTTGACACTTTATTCACATAATAATAATAAGGATTCAAACTGTTTGAATTTTAAAATTAAAACACATTAAATATACTATTAACTTTGTGACGGAAGAGAATCACTAGTACGGCGGTATAACAAAAAAATAAAATTTTTACTGTATATCAAATATACGCAACGAAATATAACATACACACCATACAAAGTTTAGATATTTAAATAACACGCATATTTAACAATTGAATACAAAAATAAATGCATACTTGCTGCCCAATAAATGGATGAAATACAAAATCAATTTTTGTATTGAGACAGAGTTCACCTCCAGATGTGGTAGTCCTAGTCGGTCCACATCTAGTATACAGTATGGTATCGTTTCGATCACCTCTTTCTGTGCTAGAAACAGAAGATCTGCATATCACCGGTACTCATGTCTCAAAATTATACGCGTAACAATTACGTACATATATAATTTCTATGATTTTTCAAAGGAAACAGAAAAAAAAAAGAAGAAGAAAAGAAAGCAATCTTAGAAGAAAAATAAAGAGACGAAGGCCCTCCATTTGCCCTTTTTATCCAATCTCTCTCACTTCCCCCTCCTTTTATTTTCTCTTCTCCAAATTCAATTGAATTTGGATTCCACCGCCCCACCATCCCAATAACACAATTTTATTATGCAATTTTACTATATACTTTCACTATACATTTTTACTATGCACTATGCACATTCGGCCGCCATCTATAATCAATAATTGATTTCACACTATGCACTATTTACAAAGGGCCAATTGTCAACTTTTCACCAATCAATTCCAAAGACATTTTAAGCACACGATATTGGTACCAAACTCAACACTATATGGTGTATGACTTTCTAAATTCACAACCCGCTAGCAATCAGATAACATTGAAACCCTTTTCAGTATTGGTCAACCCCTTGACCCATCACTTGGACTTCTCCAAATCCTGACGACGTTTCGAGAGTTCTTGAATAACGCTTAGTAGCGATTCAGAACAATATAAGTGGTAGTAAAGTCTCACTTCAAATAAACCTATTATAGTTGATGATTACCGTGTACTATAATCATTTTATCACCTAATGTCTCAACAGGGCGAGAGTCATGGAGTAAAAAACTCATAAACTCAATAATTATGTGTCAGACCTCATTAATATGATTAGATGACACCTCAAGAAACATCTTTCTTAACTTTCAATTTGTGTTGCCAAAGACTGTCCCGTCACATTAATAGTAAATCACATAGAACGTTTACCCTATCAATCACCGATAAAGGCAATGAATCTTATTCCCAACAACTGTCTCTATATGCCAGCAATACGAAATCACATAGATAAACGTTCTCACCTCTTAATTGGATGGTTTGGCTCATAAGTAAATCATACACATCAATACACAAACAACAGTGTTGATTCAAGTCTAAGGATCAACACACCATCAGAACCTGATGACAAGACCATTGTCCACCATGCCATGTGGTTAGTCATTGGTGTCACATTCGGCTAATCGTTCTTCAACTATCACCCATAGGTCTACTACCGACATCACATGCCATATAACACGTGACACATAATCATTCCATCAATATCCCCATATCGAATGAGATAATAACCTCTGTGTTAGTCCATGCTTGTTTAATCAGAGTCCTCATTCCAAAGAATCTAAGGACTAAGAATAGTTTAAGAAGTTCTGTTATCAAAGAATCTTGTCATACAGTCTCAACACCTTGAGAATAAGATTCTCACACAGAAGATCTAAAGACTCATTCATATAATTGATTGGAAAAAACATGAATAAAGAAAACCTTGTCTTTTATATATTTATACAAAAATATAATTAATGTATTAAAACGAGCTTGCTAGATGTAATCCAAATCTAGTATCAGGGCACACAACACTAACAGTGAGTTCACCTCCCAATCCCTCATTGTTTGGATAAAAGATGCGAGGCTTTTCTTTTGCTATTTAACAAGTCCACTTTCCTCTTTGATAAATAATCCCAAGAAATTGTATCTCTCTCCTTCATCTTTGTATTTCTCTCTTTGAAATTAATGAAATATTGTTTGATGGAGTTCGAGGACGTAGGCCAAATTGGTCGAATCTCGTTAATTTCTAGTGTTCTATTTTTTGTTATATTCAATAGTTATTGTCGAGTATATTTCTATGAATTTTGGAAAAAATAACCTGATTTTTCTTAGTATGCTTTATGGTTGCAGTATAGTCCAATCTTTCACATCAAAAAATATTCTTTTTACCAAGCTTTTCTTAGTGTGCTCTATGGTTTTAACTATGTCTGATCTTCCACATCATGAAATATTCTTTTGGATTGTTGATATTTCATTTTGATAACTATTGAATATAGAAAATGGCAAATGAAAGGAGTTTAAAACCATCCACATTGAGAGCTTCTTCCTCGTCTACTTTAGCGAGGAATTTGGAGAATACAAGAATTGCAGTGAAAGTATTTAAGGGTTCAAGCCATTTTGGCATGTGGTAATGCGAGATTCTAGACACTCTATTTCAACAAGGTCTAGATATCGCTATAAAGGAAAATAAACTAATTGATATTGAAGAAAAAGAATGGAAGACCATTAATCAATTGGCATGTGGTACAATTTGATCATGCATGTACAGATAGTAAAAATATGAATTTTCGAAAAAAACTTCTGCAGTACACTATAGAAGGCATTGGAGGAAATTTTTTTGAAGAAAAACGGTTAAAATAAGCTCTACAAGAAAAAAAGGATTATTTTGTTTTACTTATGTTCCTGATACCACGATAAGTGATCATATCACTACTTTTAATTAGTTGGTAGCTGATTTGATAAATTTGGATGAAACATTCAAAGATGAGGATTTGACTTTAATGTTGTTGGGATCTCTTCCTGAAGAGTTTGAATTTCTTGAAACTACTATATTTCACTGAGAGATTCGGGTGTCTCTTAGTGAAGTTTGTACTACTTTGTATAGGTATGAGTTGAGAAAGAAAGATAAGAAAGAAGCAACATATGGCTCAGCAAAAGTATTGATTGTAAGAGGTCATTCGCAAAGCCAGAAGGAAGAAATGAGAGGGAGATCTAGTTTTTGGTTGAAACCAAACAAAGATAAGTGTGCAATTTTTCGAGAGAAATACCACTGGAAGAAGGACTATCCAAAATTAAAAGCCTAAAGCAAACCTCATGACCAAGGGAAAGCTGTCTTAAATGTAGCTAAATTTGATGATGAATGCTCATACCTTTCACTGGTTCTTACATCTTTAACAAGCTATTTTGGCGCTTGACTTTTGGATTCGGGTTACAGCCACCATACATGTCTCAATTAGGATTGGTTCTTTGACTTTTAAGATCTTGATGGAGGAGTTGTTTACAAAACTAATGATATACCTTGTGAAACAACTAAAGTTGGCACAATCCATTTGAGAAATCATGATAGATCAACTAAAATACTGACATATGTGATATATGTGCCGAGTTTGATAAAGAATCTCATTTCTATGGAAACTTTGGAATCAATGAACTTAAAGTAATTGTAGAAAATAGAGTTATGAAGGTGATATTTGGTGTACTTGTTGTAACACCTGAGATTTTTAGACTCAAATATGATGTAATACTAGAGATTTTTAAATTCAAGTACTTAAGGATATAATATAAGTCTTGAGATAAAAGTTTAGTTTTGAACTAAGGGCAAAATTATAATTATTGAAGTTCGGGTGAAAATGTAATTTCTAAAAAGACCCAGAACCAAGTGTAATTGACCAAAGACTTGGGAATTGGTGCAAAGACTTGAATGTTATGGATTTCAAATTTCAAATTCAATATAACTTTGGATCATTTTGAAGTCCAAGTCCAATTCTTTTGCTTAGCCTCCAAGTTTGACTCATGTGGCAAGCATCTATTAGCCACACATGGAAGGCAATAATGAGGCCTCATGATGATAGGACATGTGGCGAAACATGATTGGCCGAAAACGTTTATAAATAAGACCTTTGGGTTGTGTTTTTGGCATTCCAAAACATTTGAAGCCAAGAGTATGTCATATTGAGAGGTGTGAAGATGAAGAACCTATTCTTGAGAGATTGAGGAGATTTTGCAAGAAAAATGAGAAAAATCGATGAAAGAATGAAAAAAATATGAGCCTCGCAGGAAAAACTATGCGTTGTCGAAATCTGGGAAGTAAGTCTATTTTTTTTTATATTCCTGTAGAGGGATGAAAGATGAGCATAAAGGAAAAAAATAAGAGTTAAATCGAAGTTAAAATGAGAGAGATATGGCGAAAAAATTAAAAGGGTACAAATTGTTGGAAAAATTAAAGGCAGCGCATGCACTTCACTCACCAGGAAGGGGCTGCACGTGAAGACGTGTGAGCCACCTTCCATCGGCGCGTGAGGAAGCGTGATAGCCCATTTTCCTTTGAAATTTCACCTATCAACCCCTTATTTAATTCCCTACAATCCTATATAAAATTATTTTAGGTTTAGTTCACAAAAATACGTATTTTCAGCAAAAAAAACAAACCTAGTAAGATATGAAGCCTTAAAACATTCAGATCTCATCCAACCAGGTTGAGGTACGTACACTATGAACTATCTACGATGTTTAAACACACTCATGAATCATGTTTATGTGGTCCCTCATATTATGTTTCAAGTAAATTTCATGTTCTCAAGTAAGTTACGGGACCAGAGTTTAGTAGTACTACGTATGGAGGTTCTTACCTCTGTAAGTTGGTAAAACCTATCATGTCCCCTTATATTATATGTTCATGATACAAGTTCATGTTATATCATGTTTAAATACGTTTGATAGTTCTCCTGTACTTACTAAGATTTGCGTAATCTCACTCCTTATGTTTTTCCCCTGAAATAATCATGAATGAGGAGATCGAAGCGTGGTGGCTCATTAAAAGGAATTTTCAAGAATTGAAATCTTGTTTTCTCTCTCTTGTCAAAAGAAAGATTTTTAGAATTGGACTCTTATGTTATATGTACACTATTGCTATATCGTATGTCTTTAAAGTTTATATAAGTTTATGAAAATGCCAAGTCTCAATTTAAGTTTTGGGTTTCTCTATATGAATGCTATTGCTACAAAGCATATTTGCTAAGTATTTCTTTCTTCTGTTGAAAACATGATTTTCGTGTCAAACTTTATATTTACATGAAACATGCTTTGAATTCTATTATGTTTGAAACTTTACTTAAATTTATAAAAGTCTTGTTTCTTAAATTTTTTCGCACTAAATCTTGAAGTTCATATGAACATTATTATTATTAAGCATGTTTGTAAGTTACGAGTTTCACACTTGTATTGATGAAAGGGATTCAAAAGAAAAATAACTTATATTATTATTAGGGTAATGCAATTATTAGGACAACAGCAGCAGTAGCTTCCAATAATGATAGGGATACAAAAGTAACCAAACTATGGCATATGCGTTTGGGACATGCAGGTGAAAAATCCTTGCAAATTTTAACCAAGCAATGAATGTTAGAAGACGTAAGACCTACAAATTGGACTTTTATGAGCACTGTGTCAAGGGGAAGCAGACGAGAGTGAAATTTGGCACTGCAATCCATGATACCAAGAGTATTCTAAATTATGTTCACTCAGATGTATGGGGATCTTCCAAGACAACATCTATGGGAGGCAAGCACTACTATATTGTTATCTTCATTGATGATTGTTCTCAAAGAGTATGGGTGTATACTTTGAAGAGAAAAGATATGGAAAAATATGGTGGAAAAATATGGTGGAACCTCAAACTGGCAAAATGATCAAATGACTTAGAGTAAATAATGGTAGTGAGTATAGAAAGATCCATTTCACAAAGTCTGCCAAGATAAAGGTATTGTTTAACACTTCACAATCTAAGATACACCACAATAGAATGGGTTGGTAGAGTGCATGAACTGAATATTATTGGAGAAAGTTTGGTGTATGTTGTCCAATGTTAGGTTGGGCAGACAATTTTGGTTTGAGGCTATGGCATCACCTCATTAACTGATTGTCATCGACTGCTATTTGTGGAAAAACACATTTTGAGGTGTGGTTTGGAGAACTTGCTAATGATTATAATTATTTACATGTGTTTGGTTCCACTGCATACTACCATGTTAAGGAATTCAAGTTGACAATTTTGGGCTGAGGCTGTGGCATATGTGCATCACCTCATTAATCAATTGTCATCGATTACTATTTGTGGAAAAACACATTTTGAGGTGTGATTTGGAGAACCAACTAATCATTATAATTATTTACATGTGTTTGGTTCCACTACATACTACCATGTTAAGGAATCCAAAAGTAAAGAAAACATTGTTTATAGGGATCACTTATAGGGTAAAGGGATATTGGCTCTGAGGTCTAGAATCGAAGAAGATAATCTTTAGTAAGGATGTTATCTTTGATGAATCTGCCATGTTGAATAAGCTAACAAATGTGCAGCATATTGATAATTTTCCACAGCAGATGGAGAATACTCCAAAACAAATAGAGTTTGATAAAAGAATCATTGACCTAGCAGTGAATGATGGATCAAATGAAAACATTCCTACGACATAGGAGTCGTGAGATGAATTAGAAGTTCCAACCCAAGAACCTCCATAGCAACAGGAATCAATTGCAACAGTAAGGCCATGATAAGAGATTCGCAAACCTACTCATTTTGTTGATGTGGTGGCTTATGTATCTCTAATTGTAAATGATGATATTCCTGCCACTTATAATGAAATTGTCCAAAGTTTAGAAAATGAAAAGTAAAGAAAAGCCATGAATAAAGAAATGCAGTCCCTTCAGAAGAATGAGACATGGACGTTAACCAGTTTACTGAAGGAAAAAAAATACAATTGGATGCAAATGGGTATATGCAAAGAATGATGACTTTTTTGACAAAAATGATGTACCAAAGCAATTGGTGGCTAAAGGTTACGTTCAGACGGAGGGTATTGATTAAAATAAAGTTTTTTCTTCAGTTGTAAAACATTTTTCCATTAGAATTTTGTTGGCCCTAGTTTAGATGGATGTGAAAATTGCAAATCTACATGGTGATTTGGAAGAGGAAATCTATATGAGTCAGATAGAAGGATTTAGAGTTGCTAGTAAGAAAAATTGGGTTTGCAAACTAACTAAATCGTTGTATGGGTTAAAGCAATCTCTGAGGCTATGGTACAAACAATTTGACAAGTTTATGTTGGGACAAAGATACATAAGAAGTAGATATGATGACAAAGGTAGTGATAGCGATCAAGTTCCAACATTGTTTGGACTTAATTAATATCCTTAATATTTGAAGTTGTTGCTTCAAAACGCATTTAAAGACACTATTGATGATCGCTTCTTTGAAGAAGATTTTGTGAATTAAGGAATTTAGTTGGGATTTGGGAGATTTGCCAAGGTAGAAATTTGTTGACTTTGTGGCTTCACCTCCCAATCCCACATCACTTGGATAAGGGATGGGAGGGTTTTTCTTTTGTTGTTTAAGAAGCCCACCTCGATCTTTGATAAATCATCGCAAGAAATTGTATTTTTTTTCTTCATCTTTGTATTTCTCTCTTTGAAGTTAGTAAAATATTATTTGGTGGTGTTTGAGGATGTAGCCCAATTCGGTCAAACCTCGTTAATTTCTGATGTTTTATTTTTTGTTATATTCAATAGTTATTGTCAGGTATATTTGTATGATTTTTGAAATAATAGCCCGATTTTCCCAAGATATACCTTATTAAAATTTCATTCAACTTGAATCCTATCAACACCTAGTTTATCATTGAAGTGTTTAAACAAATTTATCATCTGAAATCAAGTCTTGACCCGTCAACATATGTGTTTGCTTATAACTCTTTTTTGGGAATTTATAAGCAAGCATAATTCTTTTTTCTAGGAACTTGAATGCAAGCACACTTTTAATATTGGATAGGAAGTAAAGATCCATTATCAGTGACAAGACACTTTTTAAGTGATACATAATTATTTTTCATACTAAGCAGTTTTAAGTTCAATACTTAATTCTGAGATATAAAATTTACATATGTTGCCACAAAATTCTTGTAAGATGCCATTAAAATCATTAAATGGCACGTTGAGCGAGTTTGGCCTTGTGAATTTTGAGTAAGTTGTCATCATGTGTAATTTCATAGAGTTAGTCTTAACTTTTGTGTAATTTCAAGAAAGTCAAAGTTAAGCTGTTAAAAAGGAAGCAATTATAATATTAATTAAATATTTCTTCTTGAGATTTCCGTGGGCCTAAATAGGAAGTCTGAGAAGATTCCATATCTCAACTACTACTACCCAGTTGAATGACTTGCCAAAAATATGTATAAGAGAATCTAATCATATATAGTTGATTACTAGGAAAGTAATTACCACTCTCTTTTTATATATATAGAGGGGAGAGAGACAGAGAGAAAGGGAAGATTATTGAAGCCTAATTTGAATTGTTCGATCGATTTGAGGAGTATAGTGGCGTGGAGAAGCTATTAAATTAAGGAAAGGTCCTCTCTTTGAAGGGTACTACATCGATCGTCTTGATAACTAAGCCATTAAGAGTAAGTGTTGAATTTCTCCATTAATATGCTCAATTTGATTAGCATTCTAATTGCTCTTTCGTTACGAAGAACATATGCAGATGTATATATTGTTTTCCATTACATTTAACACTTTTACATATATATTATGATGATAATGATGGTGATGATGATGTTGCAGATGGGCAGAGCAAAACTACAAATGGAACTAATAAGCGACGAGAAGAACTGTTACAGAACGTTTATAAAGAGAAACAAGGGCTTAACAAAGAAGGCTTACGAGTTAAAAACCCTATGCAGCGTTGATGTTTGCTTGATCGTTTATGGCCCCAAACTGAATGAGCGTCCATCTGATCAGGAAGAAATATGGCCCCGAAATCGCGACGAAATCCAGGCTTTGATCGAATCTTACAGGAAGCAATCTGCCGAAGATCGGAGGAGAAGGACGAATGATTTGTCCAACTTCTTCGAGGATCGGAACAAGAAGGCCGAAGAGACCCTAATGAAGCTGCGAAAGAAGAACGATGAGGCCAAGTACCCGACTTGGAATGATCGATACAATGATTTCTCGAAAGAAGAACTGAGACAATTTGGTGCCATTGTGGAGAAGAAGCTGCAAGAAGTGAAAGCCAGAGTCGCAGCGTTTGCTAATAATCAAGACAACTTATTGCAAGATCATCATTTTTACGACATGACGATGATTCATCATCAACCGCTGTACGATCTGGAAGCAGCACCTGGCAAGGGAATGTCGCTTCATCAGCTTCAAGCAAATAGTTATAATTCCATGGTGAATCCGGTGATGATGGTGCCGATGAACGAGAACAATAATTACTACATGAGTAGTGGTGGTATTGGTGGTGGGGGTGGGAGTAGTAGCAGTAATCATCATCATGATCAAGAGCTACTGCTTGGCGGAGCATCTTGCAGTAGTAACTTTCCGGTTTGTTATGATCCGGCGACAGCTATTGGCTACTACAGCTTCAGCATTCCGGCCGGGGCGATGGTGCCGTATGTGCAACTTCCGATGATCCCCGGAGCTCCTAATTCTCATCAGGTGCATGCTCCTCATCATGAAATAGACGACTACTATGAAATCGATGAATTTCATTTGAAGCATCAAAACTGAAGTTATGATATATATATATATATATATTATATCTATGTCAACGACGAGATCAAATTAAGTTAATTGGTATATTATTATTATTATTATTATGGGTTTATATACAGCTATTGAGATATTTTATCTCTGTTCAAGTACTCTAATAACGATTAGCTGACCTTAATTTGTTATTTAGTTTTGTTTTGATAAAAGGGGAAAAAAAAACTATGGATGTTGATTATATATATTTGGCACATACTATCAATTGGCAGACGTGCATGCATGGTTATTGATCTAATTAGCTAGTTCATAACAATATATAAGGGAATAAAGACGGCCGCATTTTCCAAAATTTCTGCACATGTTGCATGGAAAAAGAGACAGTTGACCATGTATCTCTCGGTTTAAAAATCTTTTACTTCTCGGTTTGACTGATCTTTGATCTTTTGGTTTGATTTGATGAAATGATATTGCTGATCTTGCGAGATTTTGGAAATTTGGTGACATGATCTGTTGTTGATATTTTTGGATATATAAAACAAACTGTATCTCCAAGTAATTAAATTTTCAAATTTCTTATATCTATATTTCCAACAGTCTTAAGACTCATAGCCGTTTCGGCCTTCTATTACAAAACCCAAAACAAGAGTTCAAATATAAGAGAAGCTTTCTTCTCTGTCTCTCATATAAATTTGTGGTCTTGTATAATTATAAGCTCTCCATATCCATCTTAATTTGTATCTTAGCTCACGCGAAGGAGCCACTTCTAGTAGAACATATCCAAATGAATCAATAACAGGGACTTACCAACCCATGCCAATGGCAAATATGCCAGGCCAGAGTCCCAGCTAATACGAGTCAGCAGAGCACCGCCCCCAAAGCCACAAAAAATAAATAAATAAATGCTGGCAGGTAAAAGTAAAACAGGGGAATAAAAGCTAATGATCATCAAATTATTACATTAATATTAATGAAACAATCACAATGGAAGGTCGAAAAAAAATAAACAAACACAAGGGCCGAGGGGGCATGGAATTAATTAAACTCAACGAGAAGAGGAGGAGGAGGATATAATATATATATATATATGACGACAGTCAACAGCCTGTTCTATGTATACTCATAGATCATAACAGTAAACCTCTTCCGCTTCCTCATCCCTTCCGCACGTCTTTTGTCTTCTGCAAGCACCAGCTGCCAAGGAACACACATACAGAATGATGCCTAGCACTTATATACCCTCTTACATATACCACACTCTCACGTATTCTACCAGAAGCATTATTCCATTTCTATTCGTTGGTCGTCTTCTCTTGAGGGATTTGAGGATTTTCGATCAATATTGTAGCTTCCACTACCGCCTTCTTTTCCTCGGGTGTCTGGTGAGTCACTACATCCAGTTTCTCTTCCTTGGGTGTTTCAGGTTTTTGAGTCTCTACAGCCGATTTTTCTTCCACTAATGTCTTCTTCTCCTCGTGCTTTTGCATCTCTACCAGTACTGGTGCTGTAGACTTGATTGCTTCATGATCAGTCAAGGTTCCAGCGGTTGATGCAGCCTCAATTGCTTTCTCTTCATTTGTCTCAACAGGGGCTTCAACTTCTTTGACAGTCCGCTCAACTGGAGTTTCAATTTTACCAGATTCATGGTTGACATGGGGCACTGCTTCAGATACCTCCGCAAACTTTTGATCAGCTGATGGTTCTTCTTGTTTCACTGGGTCTAACGTTGGCTTATACAGTTTGGTTGACTCCATGGCTTCATTATTCTGTAGAAAGAATAGACTCATTGTGTAGAAATTGGTCTAAAATACTCAGCAAATAAATAATAATAACATAGAACTGAACTCAGTACTCACGCCCATCACATTATTGACTTTGCACAAGCTTGTATCAATTTGTAGCTGTAAAATTTCTAAATAATGTCATAATTTTTTTGACATAAAACTAACCCTCTCATTTTTAAAAATACGAACAACATTTACTATTCCTAGAGCGGGACCAAAAATTTACAAGAAGAAAATTAAACTGCAGGTTAGAGTTGACAGAGAATAGGGAATAAATAACAAGAAAAAGCATTCCAACATATTTATATTTTATTTTTTAAAATATATAGTTAATAGTATAAATTTTAAATCATTTTATACATATGTATATATTTCATAGTATTATTATATAATTGTAAAATAACTTAATATTGATGATAGCAGAAATAGGAAATATCATATTATGTAGATTAAATTTTATGAATACGCGCATATATCTTTACATCTTCTTCTAAAAACATAGTAGATAAATGGATAAATTTGAAGCAAAACATCAAAATATAGTATTATAGATATCGAGATACAAATATATAATAGTAATAGAAAATTTGATAGCATATGATAGGAAACTGATTATACCAACAGAAAATAATATGCTTTTATAGACAAAATTGACAATAGCCATAAATATGTGAACAGCACAACTTTAGTTCCCTGACCATGTGATATTTAACAGTGATGAATGGCCTGTAACTTAGGCAGCTGACGGAGTGTTCTCATTGAATGCACTGTTTGATCTATAAGATATCTTTCTAGAGGAAAAATAGTTAGATGACCGTTGCCGGGCAAGGTGACCCAGACAGCTGTTCCAACACAAATGAGTGCCGCAATCAGTGGTGACGTACTAATCTCTCAGCATTGATCAACAGTCATTTTCTTGTGGCAAATCTGTAGATTGAACCCAGCAGGCAGGCAGGCAGGTCAACTTACAGCTTTTGTAGCTGAGAGCTAAACTGGCTAGTATCTAGGTTCTTTAACTAACAGGCAAATGTGTTGTGGTAGGTATCCCCATGGTACAAAAAAGAAATGAATCCAAACAGTAAATATCCCAACACTTTGGAAGTGGTCCTCCAGAACATTAATGCTCAATCGCTAGATAGCAGATCAAGATGCTACCTTCTGTTTGAACACAAGAGGAAATTGTGACAGGTTGAGCTCAGCCAGAAGCCCACAACCGATATCCCTTGTGGGAAGCATAATTTTAATGGAATTAGTACGTATATGCTAATGCCAAATTGCTCAATTTAATACTCACAAATAATTACTCTCAACTAACTTGATTATCTACCAAATGCTCCTGAGTAGATGCCCTTAAAGCTCCCTTTACTTCAGTACTTTCAAGTGCTATCTATATTCTTCAATGGCCACAGTTTGGATCTGCTCTGTTACTAATTAAATTGGCCAAGTTAATGCCTACCGGCATACACCTGCCAAAACAGAGCCCATTGACACGCTTTGGATCTGTTCTATTATTAAATTGGCCAAGTTAATGCCCACCAGCGGACACCTGCCAAACTGAAACCAATCGACCCTACTCAACAAATCTTTTGCACCACGTGCATTACTCCAAGATTGTTCTGAATGTGAACTAAATTCAACCTACTCCACCAAAAGGCAAACAACTCTTGAGAAATGAAAGTAGCTCTCAAAGGTAAAGAAGAACCTAGGTACTGAGAGATGTGTTATGTATTTGTGAAACATCAATTGCAGCCAAGCTTGGGAGGCCTCTTGCGGCAACCTGGGCTGCCCTTTTGGGCGCCCATTGGATGGCCTCAAGAGGCAGCCATCTTGGGCCAGCCCATTTGTTAAATGCTTTAGCCTTTTGTCGTTTTGTCTGCTGCTGCTGCCTTTTGCACGATTGCATCCAGACCATCGGTTCTCTCTTTTTGCTGAGGTGATCCAAGCCATCCATTCCAGCTATAACTCGCCTCGAGATTACCGAGATCAGCACGCATTGAAGGCGAGTTTTGATTGAGGGGGGTTCGGGCAGAGTGTCGATCATTTCTCTTGTTTAGGGTTTTTCATCTGTTTATGCTCTCTCTCGTTCTCTTTCTGTAAATGTGTAAGGTCGTCTTCTGTATAGCGTTTTCCTGATTTTGTTTTTGGTGTAAGGTAAGCTCCTAATCTGTAAGTGATTTCGTGGCTTATTGTTTGAGAAATCAGGGTTGTTTTTGCTGTTGTCTTTGTAATCAGATTGAACTTATTATAGTGAAAGCGAGCTCTTCTCACCAGAGCTCAAGTGGATGTAGCCCTAGTTTTTGGGGTGAACCACTATAAACTCTTGCGCCTCCTGTTTCTGATTTATTTTACATACTGTCAATACTGGATGTTTTATTTATCTGTTTCGTGTGAGTTCATCTGAGGGATTTTGACGTTGTGTTTGTGTTTGGAGATTTTGCTATCTCTGTTTGATTGTAACAGTGGTATCAGAGCTCTCTGGTTTTTTCGTATCCAACGGTTTAGGGTCAAAATCTCGTCCGACTCTGTTTTTCCGAAAACCTAGGGTTTCCTTTCCTTTCTGTGTTGGTGTTGTTTTTAAGAGAGCTCTAGGGTTTTCTGAAGAGAACCTGTCAGCGTGAGTTTGCTGTACAGGTCTCAGTCAGTAAACTAGGGTTTTATCTTTTTGAGAAATTTTCGTTTATTACGAAAATGACAACAACCCGATTTGAAATCGGTACATTTGATGGAAAGGGGGATTTCGGTAGTTGGAAAAAGAAGATGAGAGTTCTTCTCTCTCATCACAAAGTACTTATAGCACTTGAGTCAAATGACAAGAAATGGTCACCTGATCAGTTAGCTCGAACTGATGAAATCAGAGAAGAGGCTTTCAATCTGATTTTCCTCCATCTTGGTGATTCAGTAATTCGTAAAGTTGACGGTATATCTCTACCTCTTGAACTTTGGAATAGATTAGAATCTTTATATTCTGTAATGTCTGCTCCAAATTTAGTTTATTTGAAAGGCATGCTATTCAATTTTAAAATGAATACATCTAAATCTATGGATGAAAACATAGATGAATTTACTAAACTAACTTTGTTATTAAGAGGTACTGATCAAGCTTTAGGAGATACAAGTGAGGCAATGATTTTGTTAAATTCTTTACCAGATGATTATGATGTAGTGAAACATGCTTTACGTTACACTGGTATAGTACCTAATATGGAACTTGTTATATCTGGTATTAAAGCTAGAGAATTAGAACTTAGTACATCTAAGAAATCTGGCAACAACTTGTTTGTTAAAGGAAATACAGATAAAAGAAATTATACTGTTAATACTAAACAACACAATGGGTCAGGGTATAAGGGTAAAAAGAAAGAGAAGAAGGGAAAACAAAAACAAAAGTGGAAATGTTACCACTGTGGGAAAGAAGGGCATATAAAGAAATACTGTTATGATTACCTGAAAAAACTAAAACAAGGGGGTAATGTAACAGTAGCAGCTAGTAGTTCTAATTGTTTGGCTGAGGTACTTAATGTTACCTCAAGCTCAGTTTTAAATGAATGGATTATGGACTCTGGCTGTTCTTTTCATATGTGTCCTAATCTTAACTGGTTTCACAATTTTAACAATAGTGAAAGGGGAACAGTGTATATGGGAAACAACCAATCTTGTAATGTACAAGGTATAGGAGACATAACTCTTAAGTTACATGACAACAAAATTAGAACCCTTACTGATGTAAGATATGTCCCTGATCTTAAAAGAAATTTAATCTCACTTGGTACACTTGATGAATTGGGTTTCTCATACAAAGCTGAAAATGGTTCTTTGAATGTTTTTAAAGGAGATGAACTAATCCTAACTGGTTTAAAGAAAAATGGTTTATATGTTTTAAAGGGCTGTTTTCATTCCTCTGTTAACTTGAACTCTGCATGTTATGTTAACACTGATAAGACTGAACAGTGGCACTTGAGACTTGGCCATATGAGCCTGAGAGGTATGCAGGCACTGTCAAACCAAGGATACCTTGGTCCAGTGTCTGCTGAGTCCCTCGGTTTTTGTGAATCATGTGTGCTTGGCAAGCAACACAGGATGAGTTTCCATAAGGGAACTCACCTGGCGAAGGCATGCCTTGAGTATTTACATGCAGATTTGTGGGGACCCTCCCAGGTCCCCACCCATGGTGGCAACAGGTATTTCCTTTCTATCATTGATGATTATACTAGGAAGGTGTGGGTTTTTCTATTAAAAACAAAAGATCAAACATTAGAAAAATTTAAAACATGGAAGACCCTAATAGAAAATCAAGCTGATAGGAGAATCAAAACTCTTAGAACAGACAATGGTTTAGAATTCTGTAACAAAGAGTTTGATGATTTCTGTAACTCCCAAGGAATTAATAGGCATAAGACTGTTAGGAACACACCCCAACAAAATGGGGTGGCTGAAAGAATGAACCGAACCCTCCTTGAAAAAGTGAGGTGCCTTTTATTCACATCAGGTTTGCCTAAATCCTTTTGGGGAGAAGCCTTAGCTACAGCCACACACCTAGTAAACAGAAGTCCCTCTACAGCCCTTAATTTAAAATGCCCTGAAGAAAAGTGGATTGGAAGAAAATTAAACTTCAACTATTTAAGAACCTTTGGCTGTGAAGCTTATGCTCATCAGTCAGGAGGTAAATTGGAACCTAGATCCACTAAATGTGTTTTTGTTGGGTATCAGGAAGGAACTAAGGGATATAGGCTATGGGAAAGGCAATCTAAGGGTGTTAAAATTATCATCAGCCGAGATGTTATATTTAATGAATCAGTCTTCCCTTGCAAATTATCTAAAACTGATGAGACAGATAATCTCACCAATTTAGGTGATACCCAAATTGAGGTGGAGCATCAAGTTATAGAAAACAGTCCTTTGAATGCTCCACCTATACCAGTTCTTCAATTTGAAGGAGATCCTACATCAAACCAAGACCAAACCTCTGATCATGAATCTGATCATGAGGAACAAAATGATGAAACAGAAATTGAGGTGGAGCAATTTGACTCACCTCAACATAATCTGGAAAATTATCAACTTGCTAGAGATAGAAGCAGGAGGTCTATTAGACCCCCTGCAAGGTATGCTTTCTCAGATTTGGTGTTTTGTGCCCTAGTGGCAGGTGTTGAGATGAGGAGCAGTGAGCCTTCCTCTTATGAGGAGGCTGTCAGCTCAAAAGAAAGTAAAAAATGGCAACAAGCCATGGATGAGGAGATGACCTCTCTGATGGCAAATGGGACTTGGGAGCTTGTCCCTCGCCCAGAAAACCAAAAACTGATCCAATGTAAATGGCTGTTCAAATTAAAGGAAGGAATATCTCTTGATGACCCTATTAGATACAAAGCAAGATTAGTAGCTAAGGGGTTCACACAAAGGGAAGGTATAGATTACACTGAAATATTTTCTCCTGTGGTAAAATTTAAGACAATTCGCATGATGCTTGCAGTAGTAGTTCAATTTGACTTAGAACTTGAACAACTGGATGTTAAAACTGCTTTTTTGCATGGTGACCTAGATGAACACATTTACATGGTTCAGCCAAATGGTTATGTTGTTTTTGAAAAACCTGATCATGTTTGTTTGCTGAAAAAATCTTTGTATGGCTTAAAACAGGCCCCAAGGCAGTGGTACAAAAAATTTGATAATTTTGTTCTAGGGGCCGGGTTTATTAGAAGTAAATATGACAATTGCTTCTATTTCATGCTTACAGAAATTCCTGTCTATCTTCTGCTTTATGTAGATGATATCCTTCTTATTAGCAAATCTAAGTCAAAGATTAATGAATTAAAATCTATGTTAAATTCAGTTTTTGACATGAAAGACTTAGGTCATGCTAAGAAAATTCTAGGAATGAAGATTGAAAGAAACAGAAGCAATAATAGCCTTAAGATACATCAGCATGATTATTTGGTGAAAGCTGTTCACAAATTTGGAATGGGAAATTGTAAAACTGTCATAGTTCCTTTGGCTGGACATTTTATATTATCAAAATTACAATGCCCCACATCTGATTCTGAATTAATTGAAATGGAAAAGGTACCCTATGCAAATGTAATTGGAACAATTATGTACTCAATGATAAGTACTAGACCTGACCTTGCATATTCAATTTCATTACTCAGTCGATATATGTCTAACCCAGGTAAAACTCATTGGGATGCTCTGAAACATTTGCTTAGGTATATAAATGGTACTGCATGTATTGGATTAAATTTTGAGAAAAGATTTGAAAATTTAAATCTAGTTGGTTATGTTGATTCTGATTTTGCTGGAGATAGAGACTCCAGAAAATCCACCACTGCTTACTATTTTACCTTAGGTGGAAATTGTATAAGCTGGAAGTCTCAGTTACAGCCACTTGTAGCTCTGTCCTCCACTGAGGCAGAATATGTGGCTGTAACAGATGCCTTTAAAGAAGCCATATGGCTTCAAGGCATACTTAAGGAAATTCACTTGCTTCAAAGCAAAGTGATGGTTTTCTCGGATAGCCAAAGTGCCATCCACTTGTCTAAAAATCCAGTATATCATGATAGGACCAAACATGTTGATGTCAAGTATCATTATGTAAGAGAACAGATAGCTAACGGAACTGTGGGAATACAGAAAATATCATCAGCCAACAATCCATCAGACATGGGTACAAAGGTATTAACTGCAACTAAATTTAAGCATTGCTTAAAATTGTTGCATATTGATGATGGCTAATTTTCTAGTCATCAAGAGCTATGAAGGTGAGAATTGTAGCATGCTTTACTTATATTTTCAATTCTGATTACTTAGCTATTTGATGTTTCAAGGTGGAGTTTGTTATGTATTTGTGAAACATCAATTGCAGCCAAGCTTGGGAGGCCTCTTGCGGCAACCTGGGCTGCCCTTTTGGGCGCCCATTGGATGGCCTCAAGAGGCAGCCATCTTGGGCCAGCCCATTTGTTAAATGCTTTAGCCTTTTGTCGTTTTGTCTGCTGCTGCTGCCTTTTGCACGATTGCATCCAGACCATCGGTTCTCTCTTTTTGCTAAGGTGATCCAAGCCATCCATTCCAGCTATAACTCGCCTCGAGATTACCGAGATCAGCACGCATTGAAGGCGAGTTTTGATTGAGGGGGGTTTGGGCAGAGTGTCGATCATTTCTCTTGTTTAGGGTTTTTCATCTGTTTATGCTCTCTCTCGTTCTCTTTCTGTAAATGTGTAAGGTCGTCTTCTGTATAGCGTTTTCCTGATTTTGTTTTTGGTGTAAGGTAAACTCCTAATCTGTAAGTGATTTCGTGGCTTATTGTTTGAGAAATCAGGGTTGTTTTTGCTGTTGTCTTTGTAATCAGATTGAACTTATTATAGTGAAAGCGAGCTCTTCTCACCAGAACTCAAGTGGATGTAGCCCTAGTTTTTGGGGTGAACCACTATAAACTCTTGCGCCTCCTGTTTCTGATTTATTTTACATACTGTCAATACTGGATGTTTTATTTATCTGTTTCGTGTGAGTTCATCTGAGGGATTTTGACGTTGTGTTTGTGTTTGGAGATTTTGCTATCTCTGTTTGATTGTAACAAGATGAAAGTGAGGGGGAAAAAAAAAAGCATTCAGAAAAAGGACAAGTGGGTGGGGATGGGACCATGGCAGAGACCTGATCTTTGTCGTCAGATAAACATCCAACGGAAAGTCAAAGATCCTTACGCTGATTCCGTTGCGCAAGGGATTCCACCCACAGCAAATGACAACTAAATAAAGAGAGAATACATGGGAGACTGTTTTACAGCAAATAAAGGTTCATCATAAGGATGCATCGATTACCAATAAAGAGAGATGAGACAGGGGCTTGCGACAAAAATAAAGAGACGGACCAGGATGAATAATGGTGGTGGCCTATGTACAGCACTAACTTCAATAAGATAAACAACAAACTGAAGAACATTGAAGGATTAAGAATTAGATCAGCAGAAGAACTGAATCCATAAGATACTTATTGACAAAGATGAACCGAATCCCTAGCCTAGCTGGAACCTGAACTAAAGGGCTGAAATTAAATCCATAAAAATAATAATGAAATTGAAGTAAAACTTAACTTAGACATAAAAGTAAAACTCACTGCAATCAAATTTAAAAATAAATAAATAAATAATAATTGGAAAGACTAATTCTTTTTCAGATACTACGAGGCAGTGAATGCCTTTTCTTTCGCAGGTTTCTGTTCTCTACGTCCCGAAAAGAAAATACTGATAAATTGGATGATTTTCGCTTTTGAAATACAGGTGAAGGAAGAAAAAGTCACAAAAATCAAACAGAAACATTGGAATTTGATGCTGCAGCAAGAATTAATAAATCTCATGTACGGCAATCAGGCTAAGTTTGAAATCAAGAAGCACAAACTGCGATTGACACATGAATCCTAAAACCCACGGCCACGGCGGTACCAGATCAGATCAATTGTTTCCAGTTCCACCAGTGCCAATGGCAACAAATCACTCTAAGTTACCACACCAGAAAACAATCACATGGGCTGTATTTACATACTGATTACTTTACTAGTGGAGATGCAGAAAGCACAGATTATAAGGCAGGTACCTCCTTGAACAAGTTGCTCAAAGATCTGCGCCTATTGCCGTGCTCGTCAACCGCGTCGTCTTCAACAACAATCTCCTTTGCCTTGTCAAGAACAACCACGGCCTCATTCACGTCAGTGGCCGCCCTGGGAGCAAACTTCTCCGGTTCCGGTTCCGGTTCCTGTTCCTGTTCAGATGGCGGAACCTCGCCGGCGTTGGCCTTGGGCTTTGTCGCACACCCTCCCATAATTCCTTCTCTCTAGAACTCTTCTTCTTCTTGTGCTGCTGCTGCTGCTGCTGCTTTTCTCTAGCCAATATATGGCGTTTGTGCTTCCGACAGTTGTTCTTAATTTATTCCACGACGTGGAGGCCGTATACGTTACACGGACAGAGAAACCGACACAGGGGGCAGGGGCGCTCTACATTCTATACGTGAATTTCCAAAATAACGATAATTAATTATAGAGAAGTGCATAATAATTCATTATTAAAGGTCCGGCCTGAACTCGAGGTGCGACGCTGCCATGAGTGGATGACTGATATTTTTTCCTTTTTTTTAATCTAAAAATGATTATTATATAATTATAATAATAATAATTATATGATAAAACTCTCAGTCACAGCGTCGGCGGCAGTGAGATTTGGGTCAACCCATTTATACAAGGGCCAGGCTTGCATCGAGGTTGGGCTCCTCTTCATCCCTCCAGCCCAAGGGCCTTCAACGCCCAGCTGTTCTCTTGCATAACACTCAATTATTATTATATACTAAACACTGGGAAAAAAAACATTTTAAAGTATTAAAATTTTCGATTCCATTTGACTGATTTGAGACTAGCTAACAAGGTTAGACTAGACGAGATGCTAACTAAAACCTGTTCATAAGTGAATCGAATTTATTAATTTTGAGGTCCAATATTTTCAAGGTTGAGGACAGGGACAGGCAAACGTGAATGAGTTGGGAATGGTAATATTTATTTATTGTGATGCATGTTTTGGTATGAGCATCATTAGGGGGTGGGCCAACTCGTAGTGGGTTGCATTATTATGGCCCCCAAAACATCTCCAAACCTTTTCCCTACCCACCCTCCTCTACTTTTTAATCATATACTGTATATTTTTTTTACTATATTTTATTCTTTATTTAATTTATATTTTTATTAATGATGACATGCAATTATTATTATTTTTTTAAATACAGTCTTATACATATAATAACTTACAATTTACGTACATTAAATAAATATTAAATCCTGATCATGTGGGCAGAATTTAATATTTATAAAAATATTAAGTATAGAATCATGTGGGCAGTGGACACAAAGAAATAAGTCCAAAAGTGAAGGATGAACTAATTAAGTCCCTATCTCTTTGGAATGACATTGAGAGGGGGGAGAATGAATCTAGCTATAGTTAAGATTGTAGTTTTAGTTGCTGTGTCGTTTTTTTTAAGGAAGGTTTCATTTATTTTGGGTCTATTGGGCTCTCATAGTTTCTAGCTGCATTGTTGTCTTTTAGGGAGGCCTTGTTTGTTTTGGGCCTATT
The DNA here is from genome assembly GCA_036245055.1 of Diospyros kaki. Taxonomy (NCBI): domain Eukaryota; kingdom Viridiplantae; phylum Streptophyta; class Magnoliopsida; order Ericales; family Ebenaceae; genus Diospyros; species Diospyros kaki. The sequence continues at coordinate 47,618,653 of BSEG01000016.1, forward strand.
GTCTTCTCATGATTGGTGGCTAACCCCCTCTTGTACCCTAATTAAGTAATTACACGAGAAAAATCAATAATTTAAGTCCATCTTTTGAATTTTAAAACTCTATTAAATAGTTTTAATTTAAAAAAAAAAACCAAAACACTTCTTTTGTTATTAACAATGTTAAATAAATTGATCGTACACTCTTTAAATTTTTATCTTTTATAAAATCAGTCTTATCTTTTTAAAGAATGTTTAGAGACTGATTCAGTAAAAAATAAAAATTTAGAAGTGTCTGACTCAAAATTTGATATGTTTTTAATAGTTAGTTAACCCTTTTAAATAATTTTCTAACTCACAATTTGAGATTTGAAAGATATACTACCAAGACTAATCAAATATAAGATAGTTGAATAATTTTTAAAATAAAAAATTTGGATACGACCTTATTCTAAAATTAAGATTTATCATGAAACTCTTCTATGTTATAATTTTTTTAAATTTTCTAGCAACTAATATTCCATATCAATTATAGGATTAGACCAATGCAACTATTATTGTTTCCAAATTTGTAGGTGTGCCTCTAGCAAAATATTTTGGGCAATAAAATAATTTAAAATTTAAATATATAATATTTTATTATGTACAAAGTAAATATATAGAATCCTTGTCAAATTGATCTAATTAATTTTATCCAAAATTCAAAAGATACAATAGTGAATATTCTCTCCCACAATAGGAGTGGTGGATTCCTTAATTATATATACACACATATATACAATATTGAAATGTGTGGAGGTAGGCATCGTACTAGGGTTGATTTTTCAAAGGGACAAGGAAGACAGAGAAGGAAGATACAAATTCAATTGTCAGTTCCAATAATATTGGAGCCAATATTCAAATTCCTTTAGGAGAGAACTAGTGTTAAAGCTATGCGATGCATAAAATATATAATTAAAATAAATTTAAAAATTTAAAAATAAAAAATTAAACTCGTTATTTTAAATAATTATAACAAAATCAATAAATATTTTTTTTATTTTAATACTCAACATTTTATCAAAATTTAAATTTAATTAATTAGTCTCTATTTAATATACTAACAAAGAACGTTCTTAAATCAATATATCACCATTCAATGTGCTAAAAAATAATTAACATATTAAGTAAATTGTCACATTTTTTTCATTTATCATTTCACAAGATTCTTGACATTTAACATTATCTTTGTCAATAATCTCTCCAATTATATCTTTAATAAAAATAAAAAAATTGTCAGTTATAAAAGCAATTATACCAAATAATTCATGTTATCAAGTTCAACTACACTCAAAATATTAGTAAATGACCTAAAGATGAAAGTTATAAAATTTTCTATTAAAAAACTTTCATCTATAGCATCTATAACAATAGTATTTGATATTAAGTTTAGTTTATACTTGTGACTTGTAGTCTTATATTTCATATTGTTGTATCTAAATATAAAATTGCACATAAAACATAACTGTTCATCACAAATCAATATTTTGAAATATCAAACAAACTAACGCTTGATTGTTGCATGAATCCTTTCACCTTATAAATTTGATGACAAAATTTATATAAATAATTAACAATAAATTTATTAGGGAAAAAAAATATGTTCATCCATAAAAATCATCTTAATGGGAATGTTATAAGTTTTTTACCTATCTTCAAAGCATAAAATCTCTCAAAATCTTACAACTCGAACATTTAATGTCCATATTTTGAAAAGTTACTTTAAAAAGGGTTTTATTAAATTGTATAGCATTATATAAAATGAAAAATCTTGATATGAACTTCTTATTTATACACAAGAGCTATTACATTTAAATAATAAATTATTAAATATTTACATTAAATTAAATATAGTGATTAATTAATTATTAAAGTAAAATAATTTATTATATTATATATTTATTTATAAAATTATAATTATAAATTATAAATATAAATTAAAACACTTAAACATAAGAAAGTATGAGTTTTTCAATGCTAATTAAAAGTTCTCTTAAAATTTTTAATTTATGCAATGATAACAAAACATTGAAAATATGGATTTTAACTTATTTTTCTTTCACAATGCATTAATTTTCTTCCATGGTATTGAAAATATGATATATTAAATCTAAATTAGTATTGAAAAATTCATGCATTATTCTTGAAAATGTGATATCTTAAATCTTAATTAGCATTGAAAAACTCATGCATTCAATTAAAGGTAATGATTAATTAATTATTAAAGTAAAATTATTCATTATATTATATATTTATTTATAAATTTATAATAAATATAAATATAAATTAAAACTCCTAAATGTGAGGAAGCATGGATTTTTTAATGCTAATTAAAAATTCTCTTAAAATTTTTAATTTTTTATCTTAAAATTTAATTTTTGCAATGATAACAAAACTTTAAAAATATAGATTTTGACTTATTTCTCTTTTATTATGCATTAATTTTCTTCTATAGTCTTGAAAATGTGATATCTTACATTCTAATTAGTTTAAAAAACCCATGCATTAGTATTGAAAATATGATATATGGATTTTGATTTCTTCCATAGTCTTGAAAATGTGATACCTTAAATATTAATTAATTAGCATTAAAAAACCCAAGGTATCATATTTTTAAAACTATAATATAGTTATTAAATTAAAATTAATAATTAATTAATCACTAACTTTGATTTGATGCAAGTTTTTGAAGGAAAACAAATTTACTATTAATTATCACTTGACAAAATACTTTGACTGACTATCATATTTTAATATATTATATATGATATATAGGATTTAAAGATAACATTTTATACGAATGAACGATTTTCTATGATTTAATTAATAGTTTAAGTTGTTTATTTATATTTTACATAAAAAATATTTATTTTTGATTGATTGAGAGATTGATTGATGAGATAATATGACAAAAAATATTTATTTTTGATTAATTAACGGTATTGAAAAACCCTTGCAAATTTAATACAAATTTTAGAGACAAAAAATAGTTTGGCAGATTAATTTTTGGAGGGAGAAAATATTTGTAAACTATTATAATTTATTTAATATATTATATAAAAAAATATAAGATTTTATACAAATGGACGATTTTTTATGACTTAATTAATAGTTTAAATTGTTTATTCGTATTGATAAGAAATAATATTTATTTTTGATTGATTGAGGAATTAATTGATGAGAATATATGACATAAAATATTTATTTTTGAATAATTAATAATATTAGAAAACTCATGTAAATTTAATGCAAATTTTAGAGGTAACTTTTTTGAGGAAAACTCTGTGTAGAAAGTCTGTTACTTTATATATTAAGATAACTGTAGGAATTTAAAATATTAATTATTAATTATCTGATTAATAATGATAGTGAATAATTAATGTAATTGTATAGAACTTGCCTAACTAATTATCCCAAAATGTGTGACTGTTAGGAAGTCTGAATACCACATCAAAAACTAAATGATGTCTAATTTTAATAATAGTATAAATTTAAACTATTAATTATCTGATTATTTCAACTGATTAATAATGGTAGTGAATAATTAATGTAATGGCATAGAAGCTGCATCCAGCTAATTAGTGATTATCCCAAAAAAATTATATACACCTTTTAAATGAAGTGTTATTTTAAATAACAACGGTAGAAAATTTAAATATTAATTTTTTTTTGAAAAAGAAAAAAAAATTAAACCAATAAAAATCAAAAGAGAAAAAAAAAAAGCCTATGAAGTTACTGGATGCGAGAGTTATTGCTGTGTTTACTTTTCTAGTGCTTTAACTTCATATGGAGCATACTTTTGTTATGTTTTCATTTTCATAACGATAGAAATTTAAAATATAAATTATTTAATTAATAATGAGAGTGAATAATTAATTTAATTATATAAAAGTTGTAATTAAATTATTTTTATTTGATTATCCCAAATGTGTGACTCTTAAAAAGTGCGAAGGTCATATTAAAAACTAAATGATATCTCATTTTAATAACAACATAAATTTAAAATATTAATTATTTAATTATTATAACTGATTAATAATGGTAGTGAATAATTAATGTAATGGCATATAAAATGCAGCTCATTAGTGATTATCCCAAAAAAATAGTGTATACCTTTTAAATATTAATTTATTTCTTAAAAAAAAATAGAAATTGATTTTGGGTGGAAAATTTTTGTGCAGCTACTATTCTACTTTAATATATATTAAGATTATATCAACTATAAATGATTATAGTTTTCATTGCACGTGTAGAATATATCCCAAGATAAACAACCCACACAATTAAGAATAGAATATGAGTCTTCATGGTGATATCTCTTTCATTTCAAGTAAGTTGCTAGTCAGGTTGGGTAGAATCCTTTTTGTCATGAATGTGAGGGTTAGGGTGCACATAGTTGATCCCAAAATTAACCCATCGAAAAATCCACATTTCGGTTACACTTAGATTTTTTGGAATCACTTTCATGGCGAGTGACATGGCCATATGAATTAGCAAATGCCTCTTTTAGCCTTATAGTAGTGTGAAATGGGTTTGCCTTTTGCTAATCCTTACAGCACTGATGTTAGATGAAAAAAGTTAAACTACTGTTTAATTGTTCAAATATAGAATAAATCCAATACGAAATTCTAAATTAATATATTACTAGAGATTGTATCTGTTAGGCTGACTCCAACAATAGCAAAATCTGCTCGCCAAGCAAAAAAATATGGAGCTAGATTCAGATTTTTAACTCCAACAAAACTACAATAGCCAATTTCCCGTGCCAAAAAATTAGAAAAATTGAAAATGCTCGCGACATCTGTTGATTGAAATTTCCATAGTCATTATCCTCATCTCTTCTCCTCTCTCTCCAAACGGCCATCAACACCATAAGAGACCGACCAACCACAACGAAGATGAAATTGGATGGAGAAGAGGTGTTGAAAAAGCGATGAGTAGTAGATTTGAAGAAGACGACCGAATAATACAAGTTGCAAGCGCAACAAAAGATTAAATCGGGCTGACGACCACCAGATCCGATGAGTAGAACCAACAGTAACGGCGGCGTCTTCTTCGACGATAAGCAAATCTAGTTTGTAATTTTGAGATATTTTGTATTTATTTTTGTATTTGATGAGTGATATTGATTCGTGTATTTGATTATTAATTTTATGTATATGTTTATTTGATTATTTTATATATTTGATTATTAATTTATGCATTTGATTATTAATTTTATATATGAAAGTGAATTATTAATAAAAATATTTATTATTTATATATTTCAGCAAACAAACGCACAATCCCTACGCTAGTCCAGGGTCCCGGGTTGATATGAGCCGGGCCGGTGCGGTCCGGTTCGATGGTGCGTATGTGTTCCCAGAATGGAGGACGCAAGACCGGCAACGGAGGGACAACTGGACTGCGGAAGGAGCCTTTTCTTCCTTCGGTACGCGTCAAATATATATAAATAAATAAATAAATAAAAGCCAAGGCCAAGGCCAAGGCCGAGGCCACTGCTTTCTCTTCTTCGCTTCTTCTTCTTCTTCTTCATCTTTTGCCATCCTGCTCTGCGCTGCGCCGCGCCACCCCTCCCCTCCTTCCGACTCTTATTAATTTCTGGTAAGATCTCTCCTTCTCCTCCCCCCTCTCTTCTGTATTTCTCGTGCTTACTGGCAGAACATTGTGTGTGTGTGTTTCCCCCCCCCCCTGATCTTCCATCTTTTGGGCTTTTCTTCGATGTGTGTCTAGTTTAGTGAGTTCAGCGTACTGTTCCTGCAATTCTGGTTTTTCCCATTTTTTTTTCTTTCGATATCTTGCTTTTGTTCTTTATCCCAACCGCAATGCAAGTGATATATCTAGAGTTTCTTCTTTGACCGTCATCGACGCGTCTTAGGATTTTCTTTTCTTTTCCCTTTCTTCTAGGGTTTGTTTTATTTTATTTTTTGCTTTGTGCATGTGTTATCGATTAATTTAGCTCCCGCCAATTCGATTCGAAAGACTCTCATTAACCCACTTTGCTCCAATCGTGAACTCTCTCTCGCTTTGGGGAATGCGTGGTTAGATAGTTGTTGTTCTTGAACGCGCAAGTGGTGGTGGATTGCTTGGATCACGTTCCGGAGAGAATGCCTCTGTATAAGAGAAAACCTTTTCCTCTGACGGAAAGGCCCAAGGATTTGAAGCCTCAAGAGCTCCTCTTTCAAGTTCGCTTTACCAAAGAGATTTTTAGGGATTATGGGTATTCTTCTATTAGTTCTTTTTTAATTTCCTCCTGCATCGGGAATTTCATTACTTCCTGGATTCTTTTTTGTAATTCTTACAACAACTGCTTAGTCTTCTAAATGTTAATTTGTTTTCTAATTCTCAACTGTATTTATATTTTAGTGAATATTTGAATCGAATAAATCTGTATCGCCAGAGAGTCTGGACATGTAAAGTTACTGGCAAGACTAACTTGACCTATGAAGAGGCATTGGTGTCGGAGAGAAGAGCAAGTGAGAAAGTCCAACAGTTCCCCCAAGAACTTGTGGCTCCTGTGCTGCGTGATGTTCAATTCAGTAAGACCTTATCGTCTTTATGTTTACATACATATTCATCTCCCTTTCTCTTTCTGGTTTCTCCTGTTTGGTGGTCATTATGTGCTTTCCCATGAGTTTAATAGTTTCTTCTTTTGTTTTTCCTTTTCCCATTAACAGCTTTTGATGTATATTTAAATGTTCTGATATGCTATAACCATTAAAAACAGTAAAGAAACATGAAAAAAAAGAAGAATCAGGTGTTCAATAGGAATCTGTTCTAGCACTTTCTTTACCTACTTTGATTATTTGCTCTTATATGTGACATCAATAGAGTATAATGGTGAATATGCTTCTTGGCTTCTTGATACATATCCTTAGTAACTTATATACAAGCAATTCTAACAAGTTCGTGTGAAGCTTGGAGAATAAAAACATATTGATTCCAAGTTGCATGTATTTTTTAGACAACACTCTAGTTTGCATGTCAGCTTGGGGAAATTTAGAGCTTCCTTTAACCTTATATGGTGAGGATGCTCTTATATTATTATGGCTTTAAGCCTGCAAGTGTATAGGATAGAAAATGAGGGTGGAGGGGAGTTGACATCCATCCAATTTGAAGGTCATCAAGCTCAACAAATTGGATCAGTGAGTTGCAACTGTTAGGACTGTAAGAGCATGCCTATTGGAATTTGCAAGTGAGACCTACTACTTTCTAAGAAGGGGATCCCTAAAGTAAATTCACCCACTAGAAACCATTTGTCTAGTTTGGTGTAAAATGGCTGATGATAGATACAAAAAACTTTTATTTGCTTGATAGATACACGAGAGTGGTGTTGGGGAGGGACAATCTCACACCGGATGCAAATCAAGGAAAGTTGTGGCTTATAACTAAGGAGCCACTACCTAACCCCACAAGGCCCCTTTTCAGGACAAAATTGTGCAGACCAAGCCTATGCACTTTTGAGCCAAAATGAATAATACTTGTTCAGGATGCAGATGAAACTTTTACCCCCCCATACGCACAGCTCGCCTTTGACTAGGGGGCTTGTGTTGGGAGAGGCAATCCTACATTGAATGTGGGTTCGGGGAGTTGTGGCTTATAAGTAAGGACCCACTCCCCTAACCCACGAGGGCTGTTTTCAAGACAAAAATGTTTGGGCCATGGGCCCTTTTGAGGGGGAAAAAAAAATGTGCAGGCCACGCTTATGTATCTCTTGCCAAAATGGACCACACCTCATGTGGGGTACAACCAGCCTTTGATTGTGCCATATGGCCCTTTTGTGAGAAATCCATACAGGGTCCCTTATATATAGAACTTACCTCGATTGGGGGGTTTGTGTTGAGGGTGGGATAGTCCCACATTTGATGCGAGTTACAGAGAGCTATGGCTTATAAGCAAGGAGCCACTCTCCAAGCCCGCAAGGGCCTTTTGTAGGACAACCGTGTAGGCTATAACCATGAGTCTTTGGCCAAAACAAACAATATCTTGTGCAAGAATATCCAATTTTTAGTTGCATCATATTTGTTGGAGACCTATACTAGATCCCCTATGCAAGTACAACTCACCCTTGTCGCTGGTGGGGGGGGGGGGAGTTTTGGGATGAACAATCCTACATTGGATGCAAGTTAGGGAGAGAAAGGCTGTTATGTTACTCGAATAATTGGGCCAATGTAATAGGCTGTAGGCATCTATCTAGTGGGCTGAGGCCTGTGTAAATAAAAGCCATGGATAAGCATAGCTGGAGAAATGTTACAGCATGTTCCCGAGCAAGTTGTAAAGCAAGGGGGGAGGGCATAACCACTTTTGGGACCCATTTAGGCCATATATCAGTATAAAAGGAACTGATCTATGCCTCTACCCCAATGTTGAATGAAATCAGGAAATTAGTTTCCCTCTCAAACTCTTTTCCCTCTCAATTCTCATTCTGTCTTTCCCTCTAATTCTCTCAATCCTCCCTTCTCTCTTTCTCTCGCTCTTCTCAATCAATCGAGAACTCACTTGTCAGATTAGGAATCTAACAAGGGTTTGTAATTAAGAAGCCACTCCCCAACTACATGAGGGCCCTTTTTACGACAAGTTGTGCAGGCCAAGCCCTGTGTTTTGAGTGAAAGTTAGCAATACCTCATGCAGGAGCAGCCGACACTTTGACCACATTAGATGGTATGTTCTTCCTTCTTTTGTTGCAGTTGTTAAAATTCACCTCGTTGTAGCTTTCCTTTAAAAAAAAAATTAATAACACCAACCAAGCATTAGTCTCAATAGTTGGGATTTTTCATAAATAAGACCAAGAAAAATGTGCCAGAGGGGTGAGCCCACAAAAAACACCCAGATTAATCATGGGGTAGAAAGCAAAATGAAACCATGACATAAACTATGAACATGAACAAGATAACCAGGAAAATGGGAGAAGAATAAAGCCTTTGAGGAGATGCATGAATGCTCAACTCCCTTAGAGACTCTACCATTCATGTCCTCATAAAGGTGGCACAGAAAAAAGGCAGAAGACACCTCAATCTCTTGTCAAGATCCTGAGCTTGACTGTAATTCCTTTGATGAGAGAATTGAAAGAGGGAGAAATATAGAGGAAAAAAGGGAAGAATCAAACTGATTAAGAGGGAGAACTGAGAATTGAGAGAGAGAAAAAAGAATTTAGATAGGGAGTAGGGAGAAATAGAGAGATCCAAGAGAGACAGAGAGAATTTCAGAGAGAGAGAATTAGCTTTTCAATTAATCAAAACCTAAAAAATGTACAAGAGTGGTACAGCCTTATATAGAGGCTATTCCACTACTTTAACAAAGCACTTTCCACTTCCTCCACTAGAATAACTGCTCCTAAACACTACATAACTGTCACTAATCTATAAATAACTAACTAATACAATTTTGCAGAAATAAAAATAAAATATAACTAGCCTAAATCGTGACATCTTTATGCTCCAAAGGAGAAACCACACTATGCCTTGCAATCCAACAATATAAAAGAATCCCCAGCCACTGGAGAAGAATGTGATTTGACAGATCCGTAGAACCATTGCACAAAGAACACTTATCAACCAAAAATTGACATCTCCTTCACAAGTAGTTGGTCATTTGAAATACCTCTGCTATCATCTACCAAAAAAGGAGGCAAACCCGTTTGTCTTCTAATTGAGAACAATTTGCTATGAGGAATGCAGTCCTCTAATTGTGAAACTTTGCACATTGTTGTTTCTACCGGGAATACAGATTTGTTGGGTATGTACTAGAATAGAAACATGTTACACTGCATAGTTGAAAATGTTGTTAAAATTGGTATATCTAGAGGTTACTCTTAGAATTAGAATATGATGTAGTTTTCGAGAATTTCTTCTTTTCAGGGAAATAACAGAAATATGATTTTTTTTTTCCAAACTAATCATGTAAATACATTTTTAAGAAAATTCAACAAATTTTTACATTGGTTGTTGACTTCTAACAAAACCTTCCCCTTTTATATGGGCTAGGGGCCGACTGTGACTAGGATAATTACCTTCAATATTAAAAGTGAATCACTCAATCTACAGGTGGAGTTGTAATCATGTAAGCCCAATTTTCAGGAAGATGATGTCCTTGTTTTTCCCCCTCTCTATATTTTGGTGTCAGAATTACACTTTAGATTTTGATGCTCTATATTTCATTTTTTTCCCTGAAGATTTCTTTAAGAAATCTTATGAAAGATCTTCTTCATCGCTTTAATCACTTGAATAACCCTTTGAACTTGAATAACCCTTTGAAACAAAAATTTACAATGTTCCACAGTTACTTTACTAATTCATGAAGCACTAGTTTCTTGTTAAATAGGTCTCAATATGTAGATGAATTGTCTTCTCCACCTTGGAGGATTGTCCTGAAACTTGTGACTCAAAACTTTAAATCAAACATTTACATTCAAGAAAATCTATTTATAATAGAACATGATTGGGCTAATTGGCAAAGTTGATTGAGCTGCTGTATGTGATATGCCTATTGTGAATTTTTTGTTTGTTCTTGGTTTTCCTTCAAGTGGAAATGGATTGTGCGTTGCTCGTTGACTCTCTTGGTCAATGAAGTTTTAGATTTTAGTACTCCATGAAGAAGCAACACCCACCAACTCTCTGTTTGTGGTTTTTTTGAACATCAAACCTTTGCCTGAAGTTAACTTTAGATACTTTAGAATACGATACACTGCTTCCATGTGTTCTTCTTTAGGATCATCCATGAATTGACTCACAATACTAACAGAAAATCCTAATCCGGTCTAGTGTGTGACAGGTGTATAAGTTTTCCCACTAGTTGTTGATATCTCCCTTTATCAATTGGAATACTTTCCTTGCCAATATCTAACTTTGTACTAGATTCCATGGGAGTGTTCGCCGATTTACAACCCAACATGCTTGTTTCATTTAGAAGATCTAAGATATACTTCCTTTGAGAGATTGAAATTCCATCTTTTGACCTTGCAACTTCCATGCCTAAGAAATATCTTAGGTTTCCCGAATCTTTAATCTCAAACTCCTTTGCAAGAACTTCTTTAAGGCATCTTATTTCAGAAATATCATTGCCTGTGACAATGATATCGTCCACGTAAATAATAAGAATAGAAATTTTACCTCATGAGGAATGTTTGACGAAGAGGGTGTGATCTGTTTGGCATTAACCATATCCATGTTTCTTGATTGACTTTGTGAATCTTTCGAACCAAGCTCTAGGAGACTATTTGAGTCCATAAAGTGATCTCTTTAGTCTACATATCTTGTTTTTTGTAATGTTAGTTTCAAATCCAGGAGGAATGTCCATGCAAACCTCTTCTTCTAGGTCTCCATTTAGAAATGCATTCTTCACATCTAATTGGTGGAGAATTGGAGCTAAGGATAGCAGTACTTTGATGGCATTTAGCTTAGCCACTAGGGCGAATGTCTTTTGGTAATCGATACCAAAAGAATGTGTGAAGCCTTTTGTCACAAGTCGGCCCTATCTTTCAATTTGCCCATCTTCTCTATATTTCATTGTAAACACCCATTTGCAGCTCGCAAGATTTTTTCCAGATGGTAAGTTTGTAATATCCCCAAGTCTTGTTCTTCTTCAAGGCTTGAATTTCCTCGAGAAAAGCTTTCTTCCACCTTGGGTGTTGAAAGGCTTCCTAAATTTTGTTAGGAACCTGCATCTTGTTTATACTTGAAACAAATGCACTGAAGCTAGGTGAGAGACCCTTATATGATATATAGTTTTGAATTGGGTGTTGTGTGCATGATCTAACACCCTTTCTCAATGCTATGGGCCAATTGAATTCATCATCAATAGGTTTATCATTGGAATTACCTTCACTTACCCTTAGATCCGGGTCAATGTCTTGGTCAGTCCTGAGATTGGTGGAAGGATTTGGATCAGGTTGTGATGGTCGTGAACTTGAATTGGATGGACTAGGTTGTTATTGTTGTTGTTGCTGCTGGCTAGAGATGAAAGGACTAGAAATGGGAGGAATGTGCCAAAACTGATATTTTTGAGGATTATTTAGAGTGTCTTCCCCCTGAATAACAGTTTTGGGATAATAGGGTTAATTTTCAAAAAAGGTTACATCCATTGAAGTGGAAAATTGCTTATATTCGGGGGAATAACATTTGTAACCTTTTTGATGAGGAGAGTGGCCAAGGAAAATGCATTTGATGGATTTAGGATCAAGCTTGCTGCGAAATTGGTGATGGACATGGACAAAGGCAGAACAACCAAAGACCTTTAGAGGAATGTGTGAGAGAACTTGAGAGTGTGGGAAACGTTGAAGGAGGAGCTGACTTGGTGTTTGATGGTTGAGAGTCTGTAAGGGCAATCTATTGATGAGATAGGTGGTTGTAAGAATGGCTTCACCCCAAAAGTGTTTAGAGACATTAGAAGAAAACAAGAGTAATCTAGCCACTTCTAAAAGATGTCGGTTCTTGCATTCAACAAGTTTGTTTTGTTGGGTTGTATGAACACAAGAGCTCTGATGAATAATGCCCTAATTTGAAAGATAGTCTCCAAGGATTGAATTGAAGTATTCTTTTGCATTATCGATTCTCAGGATTTGAATCTTAACATGAAATTGACTTTGAATCATTGAATTAAAATTTTAGAAAATTTGAATAGCTTCAGACTTTTCTTTCATAAGAAATTCCCAAGCAAGATTTGTATGATCATCAATAAAAGAGATAATCTAAAGAGAACCAGTAATATTTTTGACTCGAGAAGGCCCCCACACATCACTATGAATCAAAGAAAAAGGATAGGATGCTGTCTAAATTTGGCTAAGATAACTGTTTCGAATATGTTTAGAATATTGGTAGATTTCACATTGAAACAAATGTGGATCTTTATTCTTAAACAATAAAGGGAACAATTTCTTAAGATAGACAAAATTGGGGTGTAGTGCCATAATATAATTGCACCATTATTATCAAAATGAAAATTAGAGGGACAAACAGAACATTCTGTGGAGAAGCAGCTGCTAGGATGAACTTGTTTGCTTTGGAGGTCATTCTCTTTGAGGAGATAAGAGTCCCGAACATGCCTCAACACTGCCAATCGTTTTTCCCGAAGTTTCATCCTGAAATTCACACAAATTAGTTGAGAACTTGGCCACACAATTATGATCAGTATTGAGTTTATTGATTGACAATAGATTGTAGTCTAAATTAGGAACCAAGAGAACAAATTTTAGGGTAAGATCCTTGGATACAACTATAGAATCTGTCCCTACTACCCTTGACAGAGAACGATTTGCAATCTTTACAGTCTAATTTTCATCATAGGGTTTAAAGCTTGTCAATGGCTTTATATTTCCAGTCATGTGGTTAGATGCACTTGAGTCAGTAATCCACACAGTTGATAATTCATGTTTAGCAGTGAAAGCACTTAGGAAATTACCTTTGTGGGCTATGGAACCAGAGGTAACTACTGAATGCTGATTGGTTTGTGATTGGCTAAACATTTTTTTCAGCCATTCTATCTGTTCCTTGCTGGGAAAATTTGGTCCTAAGGTTGTAGTGGTCTCCTCCATAGGGGCTATATTGCCTTGACTTTTCCTTTCATGAACCGGCTTCCAATCTGCTAGTTTGCCTTGTATTTCCCAGCAGGTGTCCCTTGTATGACCTATTTTATGACAATGATCACACCAATGACGCCTTTTTTTTGGTTGGTTGTTGAGTACCCTAGTGGTTGGGGCTGAATTTTCTAGACTTGGAGTAGCCGTTTTCAACACTATTTTATTTGATCCATAGTGATATTTGGGGACCCTCTAAACACCCTAATATATCTGGTTCTAGATGGTTCATTACCTTCATTGATGATCATTCTAGGGTATGTTGGGTGTATCTTATGAAGGATAAATCAGAAGCTAGTTTCCTATTCAAATGTTTTCACAAATTTGTTTTGAATATGTTTCAAGCTAATATTCATATTTTGCGTATCGATAATGGTCGTGAATACTTTTCCCATGACTTGACTAATTATTTGAATGAACATGGTATTTTGCATCAAAGTTCTTGCCCCTACACACCATAACAAAATGGTGTGGCCAAAAGGAAAAATAGATATCTATTAAAGGTGGCTAGGGCTATGATATTTACATCCCATGTTCCTCATTCATAGTGGGGAGAGGCTGTTCTTACAACCACTTATTTGATAAATCGTCTTCCCTCTAAACCTTTACGATTTAGAACCCCACTTGATACTCTTTGTGACATCTATCCTTATGCACCCTTTCTACAATCTCTTGATCCTAAAATCTTTGGGTGTGTGGTGTATGTTCATAACTGCAATGTATCCCGCACAAAATTAGATCCCAAAGCCCTCAAGTGTGTCTTTGTTGCGTATGCTCCTTTTCAAAAGGGATACAAGTGTTATTGTCCTGTTACCCGTCGATTCTATGTTTCTACTGATGTCACATTCTATGAGAACCTCTCTTATTATTCAGGAACAGCTTCATCTGCCAACTTACATGACCTTTTGTCTCTCTCCTTACCTCTTCCTACTTCTTTGCCAGCATCTTATCAAGGGGGAGAAGTATCTATCTCTGACAATGTACTGGCAGAATCAACTCCTAAGCCAAAAAATCAAAATCCCCCATTGTTTGTGTATTCCAGGAGACCTAAAGAACTTCCACAGACTCGGCATGGTCAATCATCTTCCCTTGAAGCTAGTCCAACCAGTGTTCTAAAACGCGCTAGGCGTTAGTCGGGCGCCCGACTGGGGCCTAGCGCCTAGGGCGCCTAGGCGGGGACTAGGCGGGGCTTAGAAATTTTTTTATTTTTTATTTTTTTAAACATTTTGATGTTATTTTTAAGTAAATTAAAGTTGAAACAACAAGTGAAATAATGAAATTAAGCTTGAGAAAATAAATTATTGTTTGCCAAGAACCAACAATAGCAAGATGCAGCAACAAGAAATTGTTATAAATATTAAATAACATTAACAAATATTAAAATATAAATAACATTTAACTTATTTACTCACAAGTTACAAATATTAAAATATTTAAAACAATAATATATATTCAAATAACAAATTCACACATTAATAAATTTAACATAAATAATAACTTAACTAACAAAAATAAAAAAAGGCAAGGCAAAGCAAGCAGCAAGCGTTCTTGCTGCTTGCTTATTGCTTACCGCAGTGAGGAGTGAGGAAGACGAGAGAGAGAGCTGGAAGGCAGAGTGGAATAAAGGTCGGCGGCGACGGCGGGGGCAGCGGCAGCGTGAGATGAAAAGGCTAACAGAAATGGAAAGCGGTGACGGCGACTCCGCAAGAGACGGTAGCGACATGTGACGAGAGACCCTTTGACAGAAAGGGCAAGCGGCGACGGCGACGGCAACTCGACAAGAGACAGTCGGCAGTGGTGTGCAAGAGAGAGAAGGAGAAATCGACGAGGTAAGGGGAAACAAAAACCCTAATCGGCCAGGCGGTTCACGCGGTTAGGCGGCTGCCTTGGTCGACTAGGCACCGCCCGGTACCGATTAGCCGGGCCGACGCCTAAGGGGGCCGATTAGGCCATAGTCGCGGCGGTCTGTGTCCGCCTAGCGCTTCGGCGCCGCCTAGGCCGAGTTTTCGAACACTGAGTCCAACGGAAGGTGACAGTTCTTCAGGGGATGCATCAGCAGGAGATAACAGAGGAGGCAGGGAGGAGACTGAAAACAACAATAGAGGCAGGGAAGAAGCTAAAAACAGCAGGGAAGAAGCTGAAAATAACACTGAAAACAGCACTGACAGTCATGATCCTCAAGGAAATGGTCTCGATTGGACAGTTCTTATAGCTCTAAGAAAAGGGATAAGGTCATGTGTTAAATACCTTATGTCAAATCATCTGTCTTATGCAAAATTGTCTCCCAACTTCAAAGGTTTTATTGCCAGACTTGATAGTACAGAAATTCCAAAAAATATCCAAGGAGCTTTGGATGATCCTAAGTGGCAAGATGCAGTTATGGAAGAAATGAAGGCCTTAATTGGGAATCATACTTGGGAGATGGTTGAGCTGCCCCCAGGTAAGAAAACAATTGGATGTAAGTGGATTCTTACCATCAAACACAATTCCGATGGGAGTATTGAAAGGTATAAAGCTCAATTGGTGGCCCAAGGGTTCACTCAAACCTATAGGATAGACTATGAGGAGACGTTTGCTCCTGTAGCTAAACTCAACTCTATTCGGGTACTTCTTTCTATAGCTGTTAATCTTGATTGGCTCTTGTTTCAGTTTGATATTAAAAATGCATTTCTCAATGGGGATCTAGATGAAGAGATCTACATGAGAATCCCCCCTGGATTTGAAAAAGAGGTGAACAGTGGAAAGGTTTGTAGACTCAAGAAATCTTTATATGGATTAAAACAGTCTCCTAGAGCTTGGTTCCAAAAATTCTGCATGTCCTTAATTCGGCTAGGTTATGAACAAGGGAAATCCGAGCATATGTTGTTTATTAAATCCACTAAAGATGGAAGGAAATCTATATTAATTGTCTATGTTGATGATATAATTGTGACAGGGGATGATATGCAAGGAATTGAGGAATCAAAGAAGCAACTAAGGGCTGAATTTGAGGTTAAAGACCTAGGGTATATGCGATACTTCCTAGGAATGGAGGTGGCAAGGAGTAGAGCAGGCCTGTTTATCTCTCAAAGGAAATATATTATGAATTTACTCAAAGATACCGGGATGATGGCATGCAAACCAGCAGAAACACCATTAGATAAAGGCTGGAAATATGAGGAGAAGGATGATGACATCCCAGTGGAAAAAGAAAGGTATCAAAGGCTGGTAGGAAGATTAATCTATTTATCTCTTACTAGGCCAGACATAGCCTATGCAGTAAGTTTAATTAGTCAATATATGCATTCTCCTACAAAAAGACATATGATTGTTGTTTTTCATGTATTAAGATACCTTAAAGGGACACCCGGGAAAGGTTTGATGTTTAAAAAGACCAAAGACCGAGGAATTGAAGGGTTTTTTGATGCAAATTGGGCAGGTTCTTTAGAGGACAGCAGGTCCACAACCGGCTATTGCACTAAAGTGTGGGGAAATGTAGTAACATGGAGAAGTAAAAAGCAATCAGTGGTGGCTCGCAGCAGTGCCGAGGCCGAATTTCGGGCCATAGCCCAAGGAATTTGTGAGGTTATTTGGTTAGAAAGGCTAATGGAAGACCTAAGGATACCCTTAACTCAACCTACAAGGGTATACAGTGATAGTAAATCTGCAATCAGCGTTGTAAGGAATTCAATCCGACATGATCGCATGAAGCATGTAAGGATAAACAGGAATTTTATAAAACGAGAAATTGATGATGGAGGGATAATTCTATCCTATATTCCAACTGCTGATCAATTAGCAGACGTGCTCACAAAAGTCATGGTCAAACCAAGATTTGAATCCTTGATTAGCAAGCTGGGAATGACCTGCATCTATTCCTCAGCTTGAGAGAGAGTGTTGGACGAGAAAAGAAGATTCAGATAGATTAAAGAATAAGAGAATTATCCTTGTAGATTATCTGGTTGTTATATAGTTGTATTAAATTAGTTTAAGTTTGTTTTTATCTGTTTTATCTCCTAAAGTTTAGGAGATAGTCTTTCCTAGTTTTTAGGATTAGATTATTCCAATCCTTTCCTACTTTATAGGAAAGAGATAAGAGTTGTATCCTATATATATTTCCTATTCCTCTCAGTTTAATATTAATCAAGCATTCTGTTTTACTCGTTTCAAATCTCAAACAACTTTGAAGTATTTTCAACATATGAGTAAGCCTCCTTAGTAGCTGCTCAAATATCTTGTGCAGTGTCATATGGCAAAAAATTCTCACAAATTTCATTAATCATGGAGTTAATAAGCTAGGACATTACCATGTTATTTTTAATTTTCCATATCCAGAACTTTGGGTCTTTCTCCCTTGGTTTGCTTGTGGCTTCAATTAGATAGTCATCCTTCCCTTTTTGCAAATGAATATTATGACGGATTGAGACCACTGGAGGTAGTTCTGCTCGTTCAACTTGTGACCAATGATAGTAAACATATTGTTGTCAACAGCTCCCTTGCTGTTGGCTGGACAGGGGATGATCTCCGAAGACTGATTGCTTTTTCCGGCCATGTTGTGATTTGCAGATCTGAAGGTTGCATTAGAGAAGGATTGAAAGGCGGATAGTGTTGCAGTCACTGCCTAGGTGTGGCAGTTGCTGCCCGGGTTTAACAAAAGAGAAGAATTTTTTTTTTCCTACTCTAATACCATGCAGAAAATATTAGGGAGAAGAACTAATTTTTATTTTATTGAATCCGAGTAGAGGTATTTATACAAGTACAAAATGCTATCTCCTAGAAATCAGGAATAAATTCAAATTTAGATAACCATGGCTGATATTTGAACTGCTGTAACTGATATTTGAAATGCTAATTGTCATGACCCAAGGAGCATTAAAGGGGTAATATAGTAATAGGCTTATTAGGAGATATTTTAGCAATTAGTTAGAAGCATGGGGGTGGTTATGCAATCTGATATGCCTATATAAATGGCTACCGTAATCAGATGGGGATGTGCTTGAATTGTTTGAATGAAATTCTAATTCTCTCTCTCTCTACAATTCTCTCCAATCTCCCTCTCATTTCTCTCTATTGCTCTCCCTCATTTCTCTCTAAATTTTTCTCCATTTCTGTCCAATCTTCCCCTAATTCCCCTCTGTTCTTGGACTGAGCTATATCGGATCCTTCCGGTTGCCAATTCAAACCCTAGATAAACCCTAGGTACCTGACAATGCTAAATTATTTTCCTTTTCAAGCTTTATTATTTCCTTGAATATTGGAGCTTATCTTATCTTCCAGGCTACCTCATTTAAATCTTGAATTCTTTCAACCACCCTATCTTTTCTTTTTCAAACTTAAACATCCAATCTGTCATCTTTATGATTTCCGATAATCTTCTCAAAATCTCTACATCTTATTTTAGATTTCATATGTTTGGTGACTTGTGTATTAGTAAGATTCATATTGGTGCCGGTGAGAGTTGATATCTTACACTAATAACATTATGCCTTTCATGCTCTTTTGGAGCTCATTTTTATGTTTTTGAACATTTTCCTGAATACACTTGTGTGTATGTTAGTACTTGACCTTTTCTTCATGTTGAATTTCAATCTTTGGTTGCCTTATGTCTGTTTTCCTTCTTGTTGGTGTGTACATTGTATTCAATTTTAACAATCTTTTTAATGGTTATCTGACTGAGCAGGCATGCTAACACTAAGGGATCTTGTCAATCAAATTGCTGCAAAGTTGCAACAGTGTTTCTCAGAGGGTGTTGAATTGTATGGAAAGAGGAACAGCCGTGTTTATCCTTGCAGGATAGTAAAAGTTTTAATAGAAGAGGCTGACCGAACACGTTATGAGGTAGCGTGGCTTGACAAAGACAATAAAATAACTGGAAATGCTGTATTGAATGGTGAAGAATTGGTGCGGAAGAAGCTGCCTTTTAGTAGAGATGTTCTGAAGTCTTTTATTAGAGAATCTACATATTGTAGTGTCCCTTGGGTGCTACATGATAAACTGGCAAGGAAATATGGAATCTCAACTGATCCTCCGGAAGAGTTAAGAAGCAGATTTTCCTTCCTTGATGGCCGTTTAGTTGTCAATAGGAAGAGGAGCAGATGTGAAGATGATAGGCAAAATAATGGGGTAATTACTGCGTTTCACTTGCCTTGATTTGTTCTAGGTGTTCAAGTACTTATTGTTTTCTTAACCATATATCACCTTCAGGAAGAGGATGAAGATACCAGGAAATGTAGACGAAAGAATTTGGGGAAGGAAAATTCAGGTACCATGATCTCTTTATTTTTCTTGGCTTTCTTTTTTATTTGGTCTGCTTTGCTTTAAGTGTGTGTGAGTGTGGTTGGGAGGGTTGAGGCCCTTGAACTACTTCTGCATGTTTAGATGTTTTCTTTCCAAGCTTTTATTTCTGACATGGTTCTCTCAACCTAATAATATCCATTTGACCATGTAACTTATTTCTTATTTATCTTGGAATTTCCAGAAAATAAACCAAAGGAAAAGCTGATTAAATACCCAATTGATGATCTACTGGTGCAACCTGCTGCAGACGATCCAATTTTCACTGAACGACCTTCTC
Organism: Diospyros kaki; assembly: GCA_036245055.1. Classification (NCBI taxonomy): domain Eukaryota; kingdom Viridiplantae; phylum Streptophyta; class Magnoliopsida; order Ericales; family Ebenaceae; genus Diospyros; species Diospyros kaki. The sequence continues at coordinate 47,638,791 of BSEG01000016.1, forward strand.
CATCAAGGGAGTTCAAGGTTCCCATGGATTGTGTTGGGGATCTTTTAATGGTTTGGGATTTTTGTTCATCATTTAGCAGGCTACTGAACTTGTGGCCTTTCTCCCTTGAACATTTTGAAAATGCTCTTTCCCACAAAGAAAGCAATCTGGTTCTCATTGTGGAATCTCATGCGGCTCTTCTTCTCTTGCTTATAAAGGATAATGGAGATTATACAATGGCTTTACAGAAGAAAAAGCGTAAGCCAAAGGTTGAACAATAAAAATTATACTGAATATAAGCGTTACTGAAAGGGCAAAATGTTCATAATATCTTATTTCACTAGTCTTCTCTGGCACCTGTTTTCTCTGTCTAGTCATAAGTATGTCCTGCCTTTATTTCAATAATTATGTCATCTGACTTTGTATTTCTTTTTATTTCAGATTACATTAGTCACTTGGACAGAGTATTTGTGTGATTTCTTAGAAATGATTGAGGCTGCTGAACTTTCCAGTTGTACTTCAACAATTAAGCGTGGACATTATGGCCTTCTTGATATTGATGCTAAATTGGGAATTTTTAGAGAATTGGTTATGCATGCCCTTACTACGAGTATTGTTAGGGAGAAATTGGATGAATATATTGAACAGCGACAGGCGCTTGCATCTACGAGAAGGGAGGAAGCAATACAAGAAGCAAGAAAGAAGAGAGAAGATAAAGAACGTATGAAGGCAGAGTCTGTTGGCAAAGAAGTTGCAGACGGACACCATCTGGAGTCAGTAAAAACCAGCTCGAGTACATTGGTGAATGACATTCACAATGGGCAGAATGGAGATGTTGGAGATAAGTGGAATGAGAGTGCTGTACTATCTCAAGTGAAAAAAGCATTAGCAAACAGGTTAAATTTTTTTAGGAAACATTTTTGCATGATAATCTCAATAGGTTTCCAGCTCTTCTTCTTTTTAAATAATTTTTATATAACAGGAAGCAAGTTGACACGACAGTTGAAAGAAATGGGAAGCATTTGAAGATAGATGGAGAAGCAGGAAGAGAAAATAAAAAAGATTCATCTAGGAAGGGGCATCAACAACTGACAAGGGATGATAGAAATGAAGCAATGGGTAAAAAGAGTAAAGAACAGAGGGTACACCTCTCTCTCTCTCTCTCTCTCTCTCTCTCTCTGTGCATGCACAAGCATGTTGTGATAACAGTGTGGCGGTGGATAGTGTTGTGTTTGCATGTGTGGACCTGTGCATGTATTTTGGGAAACATATGTCTGTATATGTGTATGTTTGTCTGCTCATGAAAGTAGATACAGTCATCAGGGCTCGTGTTGGTGCATTTTCTCATCATCTATCTTAATGTTTTGCATTACAGAAGGAATATCTTGAACGGGAGATGGAGAAAAGATTTATTCGAACAAGTCCTTTGGGCAAGGACAGATATTATAACAGGTATTGGTTTTTTAGACGCGATGGGAGAATATTTATTGAGAGCTCTGACAACAAACAATGGGGATATTACAATACTAAGGAAGAGGTATTTTAGCCGTCTTGCACTTGAAGTTACCATTTTTTGTGTTTTCTTTATGCTCATGGTGATTCTCATGTCTTTTTACAGCTTGATGCCTTTATGGGCTCATTGAACCCAAAAGGTGAGCGTGAGAGAGCACTTAAGAAACAGCTGGAGAAGTACTACAACAGAATATGGTGAGTTAGTCTGGAATTTGTCCCCAAGCAATGTTTGAATGGTTTAAATCTTCATAATTTGAAACCATTATTTTTATTTGTTAAACGTGTTCTATTAAAAAATAAACTTCCTGATTAAGTTACTCACCCCCCCTCCCCGGGCCGCACGTGGGAAAAAACTAAATGTTTTCTTTTCTCTTTACATAAATAAATACATAAGTGTGCTTATAAGCAATTATTCACCTTGCACTATACATGACTGACTAATGATCATAGCAATAAAAACAACCAGAAGCCTTATCCCACTTGGTGGGATCAGTTATATGACTTCATGACTTCTAGATATTTAACCATCTCTATATATGGTTGCATTGCCCAATATGCCTGATGTTCAAAAATGGGTCATGATATTTAATGATGGTTTTGGTAGTAGGAGATTGCTACATGCTCTGCTATAATCATTAGGCTGGAACTGTCTACTGTCATGAGCTTCTCTTTTAAATTTGTGCAAAACATGTCGTTCAATCATTCAACTTGTGCTGCCCTTGATAGTTGTTAAAATCAAACTGAACTGACCAGTTGGACCGCAAATTGGTCACTGAGCCGGTCCCTTTAATAAAAGACTAGAAATATGTATAAACCAGTTAAAATCAGTCAAAAATTGGCTTGTTTTACTGGTTCACAAAAAATCAATTGATGTTAATGTTTATCTAAACTATTGAATACCTAATAATTTTAGAGTTAATCTACATTGCCCGAGGGGCTTACTAAATGGGGTCAAAATGACCAAAATGCCCTCGTCCATGCCACTGCCTTCGCCTCTCTCCCTTCCCATGGCTGCGATGTGATTACTGACTGCCGACCGCTGCTGCCTTTGCCTCGCCGACCGTCGCGATGATGCAGCGACAGTCGGCAAGGTGGTGAGGTGATGACAGCGAGGCGAAGGGAGAGGAGAGAGCAGGGCAGTGACTCACTTTGCAAATTTGCAAAGTGGGCGAGAGCATTTTGGTCTTTTTGCCCCCATTTGGTAACTCTCTCTGTCAATCTGTCTGGCTTGTAGAAGAACCCATAATTTCTAATGATGTCTTTCTTTTATAGAGGTGCAAATTAGAATTTTGTGGAAAAAACCAAGTAAGAGAAAAATAAGAAGTGAAGATATAAATAGTTTGGTTGCTTCCTTTTCTTAAAGTTTTCAATCTTTGTTAAGTGTAAGCTCTTTACTTCAGATCCCTAGTCTCATCATTGGATAACGAAGAGATTTGAACATCTTAGTTAACTTTTTGTGTTTTTAATTAGTTTGTAATTATAAATTTGAACATTTAGGGTTGTCTGAAAATGTTGTCAGTTTCTTTTGGGTTCTTTTTTAGTGTTGGTTTTTGTTTTGTGTTATGTTCATTTTAATTAGAAAAAAATGAAAATTGAACATGTTTGATTTTGCTGTCATTTGTCAATAATAGAACTGAAACTGAAAACAATTTTTTATTTTTATCGTCATGTTTAATTTTCTGATATAATTATATTCTTAAAATAATAATAATTTATAATTGTATTATTTTGATACAACACATAATATTTACTTTATTTATTTATAATATATTATATGTTCTTATAATTTAATAGTATGTTATCTATAAGATATAGTATTATATTTTACATGATATATATTATATTATAATTATAAAATTGAAGACTGGGGGGAGAAATGAAATGGAATGAAAATGGAATCCACTTTTAGGATCCTCCCAAATTTTCCTCCATTTACAAAATTTTGGTTTCATAATATCAACCATGTGATGAAACACGACTATATCAATTATCTCCATTCACTGCTATCTCATAACTTGCTATTTGCTATCTCATAAATTTTCTTCATATGAAAATGGTGTAGAATTTTATTTCATCATTCTCTCACTAGAGAGTTGTGTTAGGTAGAACATTTGGCGTAAAATTTTGCCACATTGCATTTTTGCATGAATTTGTGTTGTCATTGTGACTTTTAAAAGTTAATTAACATTATGAATGCTATGCCACCAACCTGAAGTTAGTGAGGGTAAAGTGTAGTTGAAGACAATAATGATGATGATTTCATTTTTTTGAACAGCAGAATGGGAATCGAACAGCGTTTCCATTTTTCATTTCCAAAAAATTTGCAGAAATGCATTGGAAAGGGAAAGGGGTTATTTAGTTGTGGAAAATGTTTTCCAGTTTCCTATTTCTAATTTTCCATAAAATCCTATATTATTAAAATTAAAACGGAAAATTCAATTTTATAATTTTCAACTTTAGATTATTAATTAGAAAACATAAAAAAGATGTCTTCTAAATTTTCTAAAAATGAATGCTATTGACTTTTAAAACATAAAATGTTAGTTAAGCCTGTTTACTTGTAAAATTGGAGTTGAAAAATTAGAAATCTTCTCTACAACTAAACAGGTTCACATGTTTTCAAGTAGGGCCTTAATTAATGATTCATGCTTTTATGTTACTTTAAGATTTTGTTGAATGTTAATAAACCCAACCATTTGACCAATGAACCAATATGGCAGATGACTGGTCCGGCTTTACTAACTATATGGTGGCCTATAATTCGTTTTCTTTCTTGGAAGTTGTCAAGCTATAGGTGCTGTGATTGTGTCCTTGTCCATCATAGATCATGTAATCTCTATCTCAGTTCATGCTTGTATGGCTTTTACAGCTTGGAATTTCACAAGAGATCAAAAGAGGTAGCTCAAAATATTGCAATGGAAGAAGCTATTCTCCGGAGGTCAACCCGCGTGCGTGCCCCACCTAGGGACAACCCTGCTGTTGCTTTCCTTAGGTATGTTAACAAGTGGAAGGATGATTAATTGCTGTTTAGCCCTGGTCAAGAATGCGGCTCTTAGAATGGTCACGGCTAAGCGGAAGGTTATTTTTCTTTTTACCCAGCAGCTATTGAACAGCCTGCCCTAATTTTTTTATTGGACGTTCATGCGGATGGAGGGTCATTGTTTTTGGGGTGCCGACATATTCCCTTATTGTTTTTTGGGTTTTGTTTCCAGCGCGGTAAAGATGGGCTGATAGATAACTGTAATTGAGCCTCAAAGTTTTGTAGATGACCTTGTTCGGCGGCTTAAGGTTATGCAACCATATTTGTTGCTTTGATACTTTTTTAAAAAAAGGTTGATTTTGTTCAATTTGGATGCAAAGAAGGAAGATCACTTCCGATCTCCTTTTACGTAGGAAGGTGATAATTGACTATACTTTAGAAGAAGGTGCTATGAACAAGCCTAATCCGAGTGCTTGGTTATTTAGGAAGTTTCATGAGTAGGAATATGTGGTTTTTAATCTGGTTGGCTGTGTGGCATATAGACGACAATTTCGTTCCTGAAAGAATCCTCTGCTCTTTTACTTGTTATTGTGGGCGCTATGAATTTCCTTGGTCCCAAATCACAAATGACTAGTAAATGAGCAGTAGAATTTACCATCTTTTCCAGGTTTCATGGTGAGATAAAATATAGTAATAGGATTTCCATCTAGTTTTTAAGCCATTTCCCTCGAGGTCATTTCGATTTTGCTTGATTTTGTTGGCAGTTTGTGTGCGCGTGCTTATGTGTTTTGTTTTGTGTTTGTTCCCTCTTCTTTTTTTTTTTTTTGGTTGATAAAATAGAGTAAGCATTGTGTTTGACAATCTTATGTGGGTTTCAAAATTTTGAAAATAAAAATTAATATTTGATATAAAAAACATTGTGTACTCTTATCATTTGATTAAATAAGTGTTAGAAGAGTTATTTTATATTGGTAAAAATACTCATTTGTACCTAAAAAGATGGTTTGGTTTGACAAGGTCAACCCGATCGTCGAGAAATAGCTGAATTGAGTTCTAGCCATTGCTGGATTTGGCCTAACTTTGAGATTCAATATGAAACGTGACAATAAGTTATTTTTAATTTTTTAAAATTTTTTGGGTTAAGATATAAATACATTCTTTTATTTTAGTAAAAAAATTTTGTGACTTTTTAAAATTTTAAAACGTCTCATTAGCCACCTCTATTTTTAAAAAATAAAATTATTAAATATTTTTTAATTTATATTAAATTAAATCCACTTTTATACTTTACAAAAAAATATTACACCACAACTTGTTTAAAAAGTACTTAAGAGTTTCAATTGTTAATTTTTTTTAAAAAAAAATTCAAGGTGTCATAAAACTATTTTTTAGAGTACAAGGATACATTTAATTTAATTTAATATAAATTAAAAAGAGTTTAATAGTTTTACTTTTTTGAAGTAGATGTGTCTAATGGGACATTTTGAAAGTTTAGAGTGTCACAAGACTTTTTTATTAAAATATAGAGATGCATTTATACTTTTATCCATTTATTTTTTAAGATGAGATAGGAGAGCAAAAAAATGAGAGAAAATATACGGGTAAAGTTGTTGATTTCACTTCATTTTTAAATAATAGGGGAGATTTTTATAATTATAATAAATTTCAAGCAGAGTATGATTTATTCTATCTCTCTTTGTCATTGAGGGAGTGATTAGTATAATTTATTTTTTATTTCTCTCTTCTCCTCTATTTATATACATTTCTAATGAAGTAAAGATTCTGTCACTAATTAAATTTATAATTTTTTTACAAAATATTAATTGTGAATTACTTTGAAATAAATTTGAAAAGTTTGTGTAAACAAAAATAATGAGATTATCAATATGATAGTTTAAGTGAAAAGAAAGATTGAAAATACATTATTTATGAGAATTTGGTTGGTTGTACATTTTTTTCCCCTTTCTTGAAATGTTTTTACACCTCTAAGGTTACGATAATAATAAGTCCATCTATTCTTTTGTTGTGGAGATTTAATGGTGTATTTGATAATATTTAGTTAGAAAGGAAAATATTTTTTAACTTATATGAAAAACAAAAACTATCTTTCCTTAGATAAAATTTTTTATTGATAAGAGATAAAAATATATTTTAATGATTGTATCATAAAATTTAATTTTATAAAAAATATAATATATTAAATATCAAAAATAAAATTTAATTCTTTAAATATGATATTTTTTATATATATTTCATAATATCAAACACACCCTAAGTTAATTTGTCGTTAGTTAAGTTAAGCCTGCATTTACTTAGAATTCTATGGGAGGGCGGTGGTCCCTGACCTGAGGGCTCGTGTTGCGGAAGGAAGCATCCGCGATGGCTGGCTAACTATAACTACTCTTCGACGACACAAGGAAAAGGGAAGAACACCAGCAGGCGAACTACAAATGAGATCGACCGTCGAAAACGAAAAGGCGATGAGGAATAGTAGTATGGGAAGTTTGACGAGTCCACGCGAAGCTTCATTGTTAGTGGGTCAAAATCAAAATAGAAAATATAAGGCGAATTAAAAAATAAAAAGAAGACTTTTGCTCCTCCTCGATTCTGGATGAATTTGACAAAGGAGTTGGAGAAAGACGACCAGAGAGAGAGAGAGTTGGTCGATCGTTTTGTCCATTCATATTCCCTTTTTCGTCCGCATCGAATTTGAGGGTTTCTAGGCCGCTGAACCTGTCTTGCTCCGTCTCCGGCTTCCATTTTGGTATTCTATTCTAAATTCGAAATTTTGGCTTTGTTTTCGTAATGAAGTGAGGGAGCTCGGGGGACGGTTTGTAGGAGAGGTAGCTAAATGGCGGAAGCAGGTATTCGTGTTGCCAAGGAGAGAGGACTGCAACTGAGAGCGGCGGCCGAGGCGGCGATAGAGTCAATAGGGTTGGGATATGATCTGACGTTGGATTTGCGGCTCAAGTACTGCAAGAACAACCATTCTTGCGATGCCGATCCCCGCCTAATCACCATCGACATCGACGATAAGGTCCGTGATATTGCCATTCCTGGCGGTATTCTAGTCCAAAATGTCTCCAAATCCATCAAGTGCGATAAAGGCGAAAGGTTGCGCTTCAGCTCCGATGTTCTCTCTTTCCAGCAGGTACTATTCTCTTATTGTCTAACATTATGTGCGCCTGCACCATCTTCCTTGTCTTCGTGATTAGTTTGAAGCTGCAACACTGAGCTGTTACCTTGATGCAATTCGTGGGTTGACCTGGGTCAAATTTACCACAATAATGCCTTGAGTGCTTTCTGAATCTGCGGCTCATCTTCTGTATTATAGAAAGAAATCCTATACTAATTGCTTACTACTACTGGTACTGCTTCGTTAAATCAAATATATGCTACTCAGCACGCTCGCTCTCACGCACACACAAAAAGGAAAAAAGAAGAAGGGGAAGAAGACATATATGCCATGCAATGATGTACTATTACTCTATTTAGTTGAAATATTCTGACAGGATGCTTCTTCCTGCCTGGTAGTATGGAGAGTGCGGCTTCTGATTTGAGTTTGCTATTGATTTTCTTTCCCTTGGAAGTTGATGGCTATTTGCTTTTGCATTAAGTCCGTTTGCTAGTTTTCCTAATGCATGTTTTATGGTTACTCTTCAAGACTTCATCATATGAGTGTTAGGAGCTTTTTCTTCTCACTCATCTAGAGTGCATCTTTCTTTCTTCCATTATGAAAGTAAAATTGTGTTACAATGATGAAGTGAAAATGCCACCCCCAGATAGTTTAAAGTCTTCCTGGGAGCTTGAATGCTGTTTTGAACCTAGTAACATCTAATTGTCACTTATGTATACGTCTCATGTGTGTGTGTGTTTCACACATTTAAGAACATTGCCATATAATGGTAACTACTAATTATGGAAGAAATGATATTTAAAGTGCTTTCTCAGAGTTAGGAGTAGATTGATGTGCATAACATTGGTATACATTAACTTTCTTGCACGGTTTTCCAAGTTTATGTGCATTTTTAACCATTTAAAATTCTTTTTGTTCAACTTTTAGATGTCAGAGCAGTTTAACCAGGACCTCTCCCTTTCTGGTAAAATTCCCACGGGCCATTTCAATGCTGCTTTTGAATTTAGTGGTTGTTGGCAAAAGGATGCTGCCAACACAAAAGCTCTTGCTTTTGATGGAGTCTTCATTACACTATACAGTATTGTTCTAGAAAAATCTCAAGTTGCATTGCGGGATTATGTTAAGCAAGCTGTGCCATCATCATGGGATCCTGCTGCATTGGCAAGGTGAGTGAATGAATAGCTATTGCAAAATTCTACTTACAATTTAAAAATGAAGTTCTCCTTGATGAAATGCTGAGCTGCTTTCTAGTGATGGCTCGTAATAAGCACTGTGGAGCTGGTGTAACTGGTTTTGACTGTTAAATTATGTAGTTGCTAATAATTTGACAGTTTGCACTACTTTTGACTCCTTGTTGAAGAAGACTTGGAAAATAATGCTTTCAAGGCACATCAAATTTGGTCTAGGTTTGTGATCAATTTATAGAACAGTAATTTCCTTGTGTGAATCAATGATAAGTTTGAAATGAAAAATAATTGATAGATAATGAAGATACTATTTTGTTACAGATATGTAACAACATTATTTTTCTTTGCATTCTACAGCCACAGCTTCATGATGTATAGATAAATATGGTTGAATACTTGGCGTATCAATATCGTACTCTTTAGGATCTAGCGTATTGGCAAATTCATGCTTGGTTGGACCTAATCTCATGCCCATATCTATGAGCAAATGCAGAGAAATAGGGGATACGTATTGTTAAAAGAATGAGCTTACGGACATGATGGCATGCACTCCCAATTTTCTTAGAAAAATCAAACAGAAAGCGAATCTCAGTTTGAGATAGGTATCACAATAGGACAAGCCATCTAGTGTGGTTGACTAATGTGTGATGTGTGACATGGGTCATCATTATCACATATCAGATACGTGTCATGACCCTTATGGTCTGCCCTAGTAGTAATTCATGTATGTGATGCGTGTCTTCTGATGTGTGTTGCATACACTTACAACAGCTTGTAGTACAAAATCTGCAATTTTTTCCTTATCAACACCTAGGATACACTCACTAAGATACATAAATTGCGAGCCAATTTTTAAAGTTAAAACAACGTGAAGATGATGGGATAGAAAATATATAGAAATAATTATCTTGTACATCCTCATACCTTGGACTAAACTGAAACATGGACACATTTGTTGAGCTTAAGCCACAAATATTTCATGCTAGTTCAACATGAAAGATGTTTAAATGTAAAGATAGATAATTTCATATTTTCACACATCAACAAGATCATTACAACAACAACAACAACATAACCAGCCTTTATCCCACTATGTGGGGTCGGCTACATGAATTCTAGACTTCCATGTATTACTGTCTTTTGTCATATCTTCATTGAGATCCATATACTTCATATCAAACTTTAATGTCTCCCTCAAAGTCTTCTTAGGTCTGCCTCTACCTCTTTTTTTGATTAATTGTTCCATTTCATCAACTCTCCTCACAGGAGCATCTCTTAGTCTCCTTCTCACATGATCAAACCATCTTAGTCTAGTCTCTCTCATCTTCTCCTCTATTGGCACTACTCCTATCTTATTACGAATAACTTCATTTCTAATTTTATATTTTCTTGTATGGCCGCACATCCATCTTAACATCCTCATCTCCGCTACACTCGTCTTTTGCTCATGTTGGTATTTGACTGCCCAACATTCTGAGCCGTACAACAAAACTGGTCTTATAGCTGTCTTATAGAATTTTTCTTTCAATTTTAATGGGATTTTACTATCACATAACACCCCCGATGCATTTCTCCATTTTAGCCAACCTGCCTTAATTCTATGTGTGACATCCTCGTGAATTTCTCCATCTTTTTGAATCACTGATCCCAAATATCGAAAATAGTATTTTCTTTGTAAGATTTGGTCTTCCAATTTTATTATAACATCCTCCACTCTTGCATTCTTACTAAATTTACATTCCATATATTCTGTTTTCTTTCTGCTTAATTTAAATCCTTTAGATTCTAAATTGTTTCTCCATAACTCAAGCTTAGTGTTCACTCCTTCTTTTGTTTCATCCACCAACACTATGTCGTCTGCAAATAGCATACACCATGGCACCTCTGTCTGAATATCTTTAGTGAGTTCATCCATTACTAAAGCAAATAAGTATGGACTTAGTGCAGAACTTTGATGCAATCCTATTGTAATTTTAAACGGTTCAGTATCTCCTCCGCATGTTCTGACCCTTGTCTCTACACTATAATACATGTCCTTAAGGGCTTGTATATAGGCTATTTGGACTCCTTTCTTCTCTAAAGCCCTCCATAATACTTCTCTAGGAACCCTATCATAGGCCTTTTCTAGATCTATAAATATCATATGTAGGTCCTTCTGATGATCCCGATACCTTTCCATTAGCTGCCTCAGTAGGTATATAGCTTCCATTGTTGACCTACCAGGCATGAAACCAAACTGATTTTCTGAGACCTCTGTTTCTTTTCTGAGCCTCTGCTCTATTACTCTCTCCCAGAGTTTCATGGTATGACTCATTAACTTAATTCCTCTGTAATTTTTACAGTTTTGAACACATCTCCTTTGTTCTTATATATAAGGACCAAAGTACTCTTCCTCCACTCATCTGGCATCTTTTTTGATTTAAGAATCGCGTTAAATAATTTCGTTAGCTAGGGGATACCCTCTTCTTCCATGCATTTCCATGCTTCTATTGGTATATTATCTGGTTCCACCACTTTATGATTTTTCATCTTTTTTAATGCTTGCCTTATTTCATTTGGACTTATGCGTCGATAAAATGTATAGCTCACCTTCCCTTCGGAGTTACTAAGATGTCCTAACCTAACTCTTGTGTCGTCATCATCATTGAATAATTTTGTGAAATACTCCTTCCATCTCTCCTTAATCGCTCCCTCCTTCACTAATACATTTTGATTTTCATCTTTTATGCATTTCACTTGATTTAAATCTCTTGTTTTTCTTTCTCTTGCTTTAGCTAATTTATATATATCCCTTTCTCCATCTTTTATATCAAGTCGTTTATATAGATTCTCGTATGCTTTTGATCTTGCTTCACTAACAGCTTTTTTTGCTGTCTTTTTTGATTCTTTATAATTTTTTTGATTTTCTTCATTGTTGCATTGATATACAGCCTTATAGCAATTTTTCTTATTTTTAATTTTCAATTGCACTTCTTCATTCCACCACCAAGACTCCTTAAGGTTAGGGGCTCTACCATTTGTCTCTCCAAGCACTACCTTTGTTGTGTTTCTCAGGGCATTAGCCATTTCTCTCCACATTTGGTTTGCGTGTCCTTCTCCATTCCATTCTCTTCTACCCGTTAATTTTTCTTTGAAGATTAGTTGTTTCTCTCCTTTTAGATCCCACCACCTGATTCTTGGATTTTATTTTATGTGATTTTTTCTCTTCCAATTTCTTACTTGGACGTTAAGTACTAGAAGTCTATGTTGAGTAGTCAAACACTCTCCCAGTATCACTTTACAATCCCTACAACATACCCGGTCCTCTTGTCTCATGAGGAAGTAATCTATTTGGGTGCTTGATGTGACATTTTTATATGTGATTAAGTGTTCGTCCCGTTTTTTGAACCTAGTATTGGTTATGATGAGCCCATATGCCATTGCAAAATCTAGAATAGTCTTACCCTCATTATTAATTTCCCCGAATCCGTACCCTCCATGTACCTCTCTATAGCCGTTTCCTTCTCTACCCACGTGACCATTTAAGTCACCTCCTAATCACTTTCTCTCCTCTTGGTACCATTTGTATGAGTCCCTCTAAGTCCTCCCAGAATTTTGCTTTTATCTCCTCACCTAACCTTGCTTGTGGTGCATATGTACTAAAGATATTCATAGTTATTCTTCCTAAAATAACCTTCACCATAATAATCCTATCTCCTATTCTCTTTACATCCACTACCTCATCTACTAAGCTTTTATCCATAATGATCTCCACTCTATTTTTTGCTCGATCATTTCCTGTGTACCATATTTTATATCCATTTTCTGACAAAATTTTTTCTTTTTTCCCTACCCATCTCGTCTCTTGAAGGCACATAATATTAATTTTTCTCCTAATCATCACATCTACCACTTCCATAGCTTTGCTTGTTAATGTTCCTATGTTCCATGACTCAATCCTTAATCTATGATTTTGTTTTTGGCTTTGACTTTGAATTTGTTATTGATTTTGATTTTGTTTTTGTTTTTGGTTTTGATTTTGATTTTGTTTTTGGTTTTGATTTTGATTTTGATTTTGGACTAACTTCTTTACCCACATCTGTCCAAGCAAATGCGAGAACCCTTGCTCATTTGTCACTACATCCGGGTGTTGATGCAGCGGCCCTAGCTCACTTGACACTACACGCGAGCAGTGTAGCGCGTCGCTATGAAGGGTTACGCCCACGCCCAAATGTTTTTTCATAATTTGTCTAGAGTTCATGTTTTGGATCCGACTAAGTTTTACATTGGCTGTCGGCTACCTAACACAACCCTCCTCCTTTATCTGGGCTTGGGACCGACAGTGGATAACATCCCCGGGCGGAGTTAACAAGATCATTAACCAATTCATTTTTACAATTTAAAAGAAGCGCTAATTTCTGATATTCATAGGAACACCCAAAGAAGGGAGTAAAAATCTAAATTTCATCCTAGTTATCATAATGGGATGTGCCTCGTGGTTTGTTTGACTGATGTTTTGATGTGTTTCATGATCCATCAATATCAAGCATGCCACTTAGTATTTAAGAAGTATTTTCATGTGTTTGACATCTATGTCTCTAATATATGTTGGATACATCTATGCTGTCCATTTTGCAATGTCCTTTCTTTATCAATTATTGCTGTCCAATCAAGCATGCAATTTTTCCCCCGTATTAAACATGTATACTTTGGGTACATTCACTCAGGCATGTAACTTGGGAGTGAATTGTTGAAGGTAAAACAATGTGGATTTATTTAGGCTTCTTAAACCTAGCAACTTTAAAGTTTGAACTTTCAATTTTCTCATAGGTAGACCTTTATATACATATGAATGTATATGTGTGTGCCTATTTGTAGTCATGGCAGTTCTATTCCATCTTTTGTTTTCTGATATTGCCATATCAGCGTGTCTTTATCATGTTGTAGTCTTGTGTGATGCCAACTTCTTTGTTTGCATATGTTGGCAACAAGCTGATTGGAGAATTATCAGAAGTCAAATTTCAAGTTGTTGTTCCATGTGCATGACCTTTATTCTGTAGCAATGAAAACAAGTTTCTGACATTCATGTTCCCACTACAGTGATCATTTGAGAAATGATAATTGAAATTGACTTGGCCTCTTGCCTGTATACTGTTTAATAAAGCTTATTTGTCAGCATTCAAGCATGATAAAGTTTGACCATTTCAAATGATTGTTTTAGATATCAGTTATGCCCATTAAAAGTTTAGGCATAACTGATTAGTATTGATGCTAAGTTGAACTTATTACAAATTTGATTCTGATGCTCAAATTATAGTGGCGTTGGGACTGCCAATTGAAGCAGTGATCTGGCAGGAATAAAGTTGATTCATTCTCTTCTTTTTTTTTGGTTTGGTTTGGTTATGAATTGTCAGGTTCATTGAGAGGTTTGGTACCCATGTTGTTGTTGGCGTCAAGATGGGGGGTAAGGATATTGTATACGTGAAGCAGCAGCATTCCTCCCCTCTTCAACCTGCTGATGTACTGAAGAGATTAAAGGAGGTGGCAGATAAGAGGTTTGGTGATGGAACTGGACAATATGACCCTCGAAAGGTGCGTGAAACAGTTTGCATGTTGCTTTGCTTCCATGTATAAACTGATTTTTTGGATCTTAAAGGCACAAATATTGTGTAAAATATTCTAGCTACTTAAACTCTAAAAGCAGGAGGAAAAGTTTTATTATGCCTTCTGCTAGATGAATATAAGGTAGTACTGATGATTCTTATGCAGAATCAAGAACTTCAGTAGGATGTATAGAATCTCAAGATATTAAGGTAATATTAAAATCTACTGGTTTTCCTTTTTTCTTTTTGGCTAGGTAAATCTATTGATTTTCAAATTGGTAAAGGATGTGCAAGTTTTAATAATCCAATTAAGCACTGGATGATAATTTTTTTATGTACTATTGAAATTCCTAAGATTTATATTTATGCAAATTTCATAACTCAGTGAATTGCATATAATTTTCAAACCAAAGAGAACAAGTGAAACAAGAATAATGGCTAGGAAATATCAGCAAATTGTTAGTAACTGTTATTCTGAGAGAGAAAAGATTCAAAAAGCACTTAATAGGAAATTGGAGCTTCTGTAGCTAAACATGCTATTTGTTAGCTCACGGAAATTGTGTGGTGTGTGACCGTGTCCATCAAGAACCATCAAGAATTGGAAGCTTCTATATTCGATTTAGGAAACTTGCCTAAACCCATCTTAGGAAACTTTCCTAAGAGTGTAAATATCTTTGATTTTCTAGTGTATAGCTTTGTTTCCTTTTTTGTATAGATGATATAGTTTCCTATTTTCTGTACATACCTCTTCTATAAAGAGGCCTACCCATGTATCATTATCAAAAAAAGGATGTATTAATTCTTACATGGTATTAGAGCCTTTCCTTGCATCTAAACCCTAAAACGTGTCTTCATTGCACATCTCCATAACCCTCATGTCGCCTATGCAATTCACGTCTCTGTCTCCCTCTCATTTTTCCCCTTAGGCCTTCATTGCCGCCTATTAGTTCAATCGATTGAACATGTTGGAAGCATTAAAGACTAGCCCCTGCATGACCACCGGCAAGACAACCCCAGTAGACCAAGTGCTTGGTGTCAGTGCCGGTGTCGGTACTGGAACTAGTGTCAATGCAGCAGTAGGCGAGCTACCAGGGATGCAACTTTCCTACCATTTGGATGGTAGGAACTACCTACAATGGGCACAACTGGTTCGACCTTTCTCAAAGGTTGAGGCAAGCTTGGTCCTCTTACCTTTCCTCCACCAAAGGTTGTTGATCCAGCTTTTCAAGCATGGGATGTAAATGATTCTCTTATTATGTCATGACTATGGAATGCCATGCAACCTGAGGTAAGTAGGAACTATATGTTTTTAAGTTCTGCTAAGGAGATTTAGGAGGTAGTTAAACAAACCTACTCTAAAGTGCAAGATGCATAAGTCATTTATAAAGTTAAAACCAAAATCAGTAGTACTAAACAAGGAGGGATGTCTATCACTGAGTACTACAATTGTTTGAATGGATTATGGTTGGAATTAGACTAATACAAAAACATCAAGATGGTTTGCAGTGCTGATGTTGTAACCCTTAATCAAATAATTAAAGGGATAGGGTAGTCAAATTTTTGACTAGTCTTAACTCTGAGTTTGACCAAGTAAGGGTGCAGATTCTTTGTCGAGAGAAACTTCCTTCTCTCAATGAGGTGTTTGCTATGGTAAGAAGTGAAGAAAACAGAAGGATAGTAATACTTAATGGGATTTACATTGAAGGATTGGCAATGGTGTCAAATAAAGGGGAAGGGTCACGACCTATGTAATACGCAAGAAATTAATGAATGAATAAAATTGGAATTTTGTGAAATTATTGGGTCTACATGCAATTTTTCAATCTTTAGAGCCAAAGTGTAATTTTGAATTCTTGGCCAAAATATGGTGTAACGTCTGTGTTAAACAAAATTTTGGAGATAAGAATGTGTAAGAAAAGTTGGAATTCATGAAACTGAAGAAACTTGTAAAATAAGGGTAAAAATGTAATTTTTCAAACATTCGGGCCTAAGTGGAATTTCTAAATTTTGGTCAAAGGTGTTCAAATTGGAATTTTTATTCTTTGGGGACTGAAATGAGAAAAATAGAGTTTGAGGTCCTTGAGGAAATTCTAGAAAATTGGGGAAAGACCAATCTATAAAATGGGAAAAAAGGAGTAGGGGCAAATCTGAAAATATCGCAAAATTGGGTACGACACTGCAAATCTCCGGCCAGCCGTCACGTCGTCGCCGGGGAGGGTTGCCAGAGGGTCCTAGGGTAGGTTCAGACCATTATGGGCTGGTTGTGGTGGGGATTGGCCGAAGTTCGGCCATGGAAATCGCGAGAATCGGCCGTATATGGCCGAAGATGTAATCGGATATGTTGAGGGATTTTTCTCGATTTTTAGGACAAATCAAGGTGATTATGGGCTAGATCTAGCATCTTAGGGTATGATTAACTCGAGAATCGAAGGATTTTGGGGTCGAAATCGCCTATAAATAGCAAACTCGCGGCTGAATGAATTTATACAAATTCAAGTTCGATTGGAGGGTTTAGAGAGAGAATCAGTTGTTTTTGATAAGGGGCTATTGTTCCTTGGGTCGTGGGGAGTGAATCTGGAGATTTTGGGGTATTTTGGAGCAGTTTAGAGTGGGTTTTAAGCATAGCTAGAAAATTGTGAAGGTCGTCGGAGTAGAAACTTAAACGGCTAAATCGAGGGTGTTTTGGTGTTCGTTTGAGAAAATTGGTTGAGGGCTTTTGTTGCCCATGTGGTGGAGAACATTTCTGGAAAATCCTAAAAAAAATGGATTATTGATTTTCTTGAGAATTATTAGCCAGGGGGTGATTTGGCCAAGGGGTTTGAAGTTTTGCACTAATTTCGAGGCAAATCGACACTAGGGGCAAAATTGTCTTTTGCAAAATGAGTGGTACTACCCTGTCTAGTGATTGACCTACCTATATTCCCGGTATTCCATTTCAAATGCTTTAGCTTGTGAGAGGCTTAATTGTTTCCAAATTTATATTATTTTACGCATATTGATCATTATGTGATGCATTAACTGGACACGATATTTTGATATTCATGGCACATGATTTATATGTTATTGTCATATTCGAATCATGCCATTGTTATGATCGGTGGGTCGGGATTTGGGGTCTTCTTGTGGACGAAGCGATGTTCGTTGTTACGGAAAGCGTGGGAATGGTATTTCCCACAAGCGGTGGCCAAATTACTTTTTAGGGACTAAGTACGCCAAGGTGATGTCCAAAGGTTGACATGTTGAGTCTGATTTATGCCATGCACATGATCACTCATGCATTTCATGAAAATTGCTTTTATGCCATTCACTTAGATGATTCAACATCTAATCTGGGTTATGCCCCTGGAACATTCAACGTTCCAGTCAAGGCTTGTAGTGAAGAGAAAGACATGGCTAGTTAGTTGAAGAAGGGGACCAAGCATGCTAAATTACTTTCGTTATTACATTTTGTACGATTGGCATGCAATCCTTATTTTGGTCTTATTTTAGTCACGAGACAATTATGTATGAACATGCTATGTTAAGGTAACGCATGACAATCTATTAGGATTTTGATCTTATTATTTCCGCTGTACACTTGAAATGCCTTACGTAGCTTCAGTCATTAATCCCTGTTAGCTAAATGGGTGTGGTTGGGGAATTTTGGGATTTTGAGCATGCGAAGATTGTGGTTTTTAAGATTGGCTGGATGGAAAAAAAATTAATAAATCTTTTGAAAAAAAAATCTTGAGATTTCCCGAGTAACGGCTTGATTGGGAGAATGGGTCGTTACAACCTAGATCTGGAAAATCAAGGGCTTAAGCAATGGCTAATGGTAGAGAGGGATTTTGGTGTACTTATTGCAAGAAGCCTCGACATACTGAGACGCTTCAAGCTCCATGAGAAGGAGGTCGTCTTAAACAAGAATGGGGGGTTTACAAACCCAACTGCAAGGCATTGAAACCAGCCCTACTTATCTCACAAGGGACAAGAAGAAGACAGACCAATGGAAAAGCTAGAAGGAGATTCAAGTTCATATCTCATCACACTCAATGCTGATGAGATCAACAAACTGAAATCTTTCCTAAAGACTATACAAGATGGAGCCTGCTCATTAGCACATCACGAACCATCAGGCAATTGCTCTTATTTTGTATTTTTTCCAGTCTTAAACACTGATAGGAATGATGTTTGGATCTTGGATTCAGGAGCTACAAACCATATGACACCTAACTCCCATGTGTTTTCTACTTACTAGCCATTTAAGACCTCTAAACACATTACAATTGCTAATGGGACCTCAGTCCTTATCATTGGACATAGCAGAGTTAATCTCAGCCTTGATATCTCCATTGACCATGTTCTTCATGTTCCCCAATTATCAGCCAATCTCCTTCCTATCCACCAACTCACCAAAGATCTACATTGCCATGCTATTTTTTCTTCTAATGTGTGTGAGTTTCAGGCAATAAGGACCGGGAAGAGGATTAGTGTTGCTAAGGAAAAGGGTGGGTTGTACTGCTTAACAAGAAAGGCTCCTTGTTCTCCTAGAAACCAGTTGCAGGTGGCTTGCTTCTCATAGGTTACAACAAGTCATGAACAAATTTGGCTGCATCACTATCGTTTAGGTCATCCTCCTTTTGCTTTGTTAAAGGCTATGTTTCCTACTCTATTTCTTTCCATTGACCCGAGTATGTTTCATTGCGATGTATGTGTTATTTCTAAACAACATCATGTTTCTTATCCAATTAGTAATAAACTCTACTCTACACCATTTGCATTGATTCACTCTGATGTGTGGGACCCTTGTAGAATTCCTAACTATTTTAGAGCACGTTGGTTTATCTCCTTTATTGATGATTGTACCCCCGCATTACATGAGTTTTTTTTGCTAAAAGACAAAGTAGTAATCAAAATAGTTTTACCAACCTTTTGTAAAATGATTGCTACCCAATTTGAAACTCCTATAAAGAAATTCAGAACTGATAATGCTTGAGATTATTTCAATCATCATATGCATCAATTTTTCCACATGAAGGAATTGTTCATGAATCTTCCTATATAGATACTCCACAACAAAATGGAGTAGTTGAAAGGAAGATGAGACATCTCCTTAATGTGGCTCGAGCCCTACTTCATCATCATAGGGTTCCTAAAAACTTTTGGGGGGAGACTGTCCTTACTGCAAAATTTCTCATTAATTGCATACGCACTAAAGTTCTAAACCAACAAAGTCCCCTTACATGTCTCACCACTCATTTCTCTTATTTCAATTTGCACACCTCTCTTCCTCTTAGGGTGTTTGGTTGTGTCTCCTTCGTTCATATTTCCAAATACTGTCGGGATAAGCTTGATCCAAGGGCTGTCAAGTGTGTCTTTCTCGGGTATTCTCTCACACAAAAAAGGTATAAATGCTACGATTCCTTTACTTGCAAGCTATATGTTTCTAAAGATGTCACCTTTGTTGAGTCTACCCCATTTTTTGGTTTCTGTCCAACTAGTCACCAGGGGGAGATGTCTTATGGTGACCTTACTAGTGATATCCTCATTCCTACCCTTGTGTCTACCCCTTCAGATGACCCACAACCCAGCTTCTTCCAGCCTAAGTTTGATGAGATCAACCAAACTAGTCCAGCTCCTCAAAATCCATCGCTTCTTCCCATTGATCTCTCCCTAGGTAGCCACAATCAGGATGAATCCAATGAGCAAACTGCCACCCAAAGTTTGGTAACTCCAGTGAGGTACAAGGGGTCTCCATATGTTTACAAGCAGAAGTAGCCTAGCCTAGAAACTCAGCATGCACCATCCTCCTCTCCTATTAGGTATGGATCACACACTGCCTATGTCTACAGCCTCTGTCAGCCCCATTGTTGATGATTTAGACCTGCTTATTGCACTTAGAAAGGGATTTAGAAGCTGCACTCAACACCCAATGACCAATTACCTATCCTACCATCGCCTCTTCCAAAAACATAGAAGCTTCCTAACATCTCTAGATTCAATTATCATTTCTAATTCAGTAACTGAGGCTCTAAGGGATTAGAATTGGAAGCAAGCTATGTTGGAGGAGATGAGTGCTTTAAAAAAGAACCATACACGTGATCTTGTGGCTAGACCTAAGGGGGTTAATCCAGTTGGGTGTAGATAGATTTTTAATGTCAAGTACAAGGATGACGGGACCCTTGAAAGGTATAAGGCTAGGCTGGTAGTTAAAGGCTACACACAATCTTATGGAGTTTATTATCTTGAAACATTTGCTCCAGTGGAAAAAATGACCACAGTACGAATACTTCTCTCATCAGCAGCCTCATTTGAGTGGAGTCTTCAACAACTAGATGTAAAAAATGCATTCCTCCATGGGGACTTAGAGGAGGAAGTGTTTATGGACTTGCCACCGGGTTTTCAAGAAGGGCATGAAGGAAAGGTATGTCGGCTCAAGAAGGCCCTATATGGGCTCAAGTAGTTTCCTATGGCTTGGTTCGGGCGGTTTTCTAAAGCCATGAACACTATAGGATATGGCCAAAGTCGAGGGGATCACGCTCTATTCATCAAACACTCAAAAGAGGGAAAGGTTACAGTGCTGCTAGTATATGTTGATGACATGATAGTGACTGGCAATGATGAAGAAGAATAGAAAAAAACTCAAGGAAAGGCTAGCTAAGGAATTTGAGATTAAAGACTTGGATATACTCTAAGTATTGTTTTGGAATTGAAATGGCTTATTCCAAAGTAGATATTTACCTCTCTCAAAGGAAATATGCATTGGATTTGTTGGTTGAAACAGGTTTAAGTGGAGGAAAAGGATCTAAAATCCCTATTGATCCTAACAGCAAGCTATGGAACAACCCTAATAGTCAACTGGTGGACAAGGGACGGTACCAAAGGCTAGTTGGGAGATTGATATTACGTCTCGCACACCAGACTAGACATTACTTTTGCAGTCAGCCTGCTAAGCCAATTCATGCACAACCCAGCCGAGGAGCATATGCTGGCTATTAGAAAAATCCTAAGTTACCTAAAGGCCACTCCAGGTAAGGAGATTCTATTTAAGACAGGAAATAAGCTGAACATCAGAGGATTTTCAGATGTGGACTATGTTGGGTCCATGATTGATAGGAGATCTACAAGTAGATATTGTGTTTTCTTAGGTGGGAATCTAGTGTCTTGGAGAAGTAAGAAGCGAAGTGTTGTGGTTAGATCGAGTGCAGAGGTAGAGTTTAGGGGTATGACCTTAGGTCTATGTGAAATTTTATGGTTGAGAATTGTCCTTGATGATCTAAGGATTCTAGTCCAAGACTCAATTGAGTTGTGGTGTGATAACCAATCAGCAATTAGTATAGTCCATAATCCGGTTCAACATGATCGGACCAAGCATGTTGAGGTAGATCGGCACTTCACAAAGGAGAAGTTGGAAGTTGGTCTCTTCCATCTACCCTATGTTCCATTTGAGGAACAAGTTGCTGGTATATTGACCAAAGGACTGTCGATGAAACGGTTTGAAGAACTAGCAGGCAAACTAGGAATGTGGGATATAAATTCTCCAGGTTGAGGAGGAGTGTTAGCTCATGAAAATTGTGTGGTGTGTGACTGCGTCCTTCAAGAATTGGAAGCTTTTATATTTGGTTTAGGAAACTTGCCTAAACTCATCTTAGGAAACTTTCCTAAGAGTGTAAATATCTTTGATTTCCTAGTGTATAGCTTTGTTTCCTTTTTTGTATAGATGATCCAGTTTCCTATTTTCTGTACATACCTCTTCTATAAAGAGGCCTACCTGTGTATCATTATCAAAAAAGGATGTATTAATTCTTACACTATTAGATTGTTTTTTTGAACTAAAAGTCCTATGATGTTGGAAAATTTGTACTAAGACCAGTTATAATGCTGGCTATGCTTAAAAAATAGGCTTCAAGATTTTCATTTCAAAATGAAATATAGATGAAGCTTGTGTTGATGTCTTTCTCTAAAGGATGTATTCCCCACCACCCCACCTTCCCTCCTTGTAAGTTTTCTTTCAGCTTGTTCAGAGCACCTACAGTTGCACATTTTGGTCTGTAAAGTGGCAAATCTAGTTTCAGTGAGCTCCAGCAAGGAATCATGTTCTCTCTAGATTATGGTTTTTATGGTTCATCTGTCATCTTGACCAAAAAGAAAGGGGAAAAAGAAAAAGCATTTGTCATCTCCACCATGAAGGAAAATGAAAAGACATCTTTCTGTCTGGCTAGAATATGTTTATTCAGGGGGAGGAAAGATTTGAAAAGGCTGCAATATGGGAACAGAGTTTACTGTTATTAGGAATGCTTTTGGAGAGTATTCTGTCCAGAATTCCTATGTAGTTGATTGGAAAATTGTAGTTAGACCAGTCATAAGGCTGCCTATGCTCTAAAAAGTAGGCTAAAAAATGTTTTTCCCATATTGAAGTATAAAATCTTGTGTGACAGACCCCATCCTAGTCAGTAATTGCCTAGGTGTGGTGGTCTGGTGGGTCCCACTTTCCCCACTGAAGTGGTTCTCTTAAAAATTTTCTGCTATACTGCGTGGTTTGTTCCCATTCCCCCTTTTCTTCACTTAACAAATAAATAAATAAATAAAAGAAGTGTAAAATCTTGTATTGGTACTTCTTTCCGCTCACTGATATATCTCCTCGTTCCCCACTCTATTAATCCCATCTTCTTTGAACTTCTTGATATGACTTAAGTAGGCATTTTGCTTTACAAAGTGACTAATCTACTCAGTCTTCACTTAATATAAGTGCACGAATTATAAGAAAGCTCCTGCAAGCATCATAATGATGCCTAAAATATGTTTCCTATATATTCTTCTGTCAAATTGTCCAACATAAAGAAGAAAAAAGCATTTATCATCTTGACCAAGAAGGGAGAAGAAAAAAGATCTTTAGTGGTATTTTTCACTATTTGTGATTAATATTTATCTTGGTTGAAGATGTGGCATCTGAATGCCTGGTTATTGTTCAAGGTTTTATACATCTGGCGCCAATCATTACTTCATGTACTGCATTGAAGAGGCAAATAAAGTATACCTGGCAGTGGCTGTGACTTCTTAAACTAACTTCTCTTTTATATTTTAGCTGGAGATCAAGGACCATGGGCTGACCTTCTTGGACTCCAGTGCAATGAGTTCTTACTCTCAGCAAGAGGTAAGAATTATGCAAAGATAAACGCTTCTAAGTTTATTCTTCTACTTGTACTTCTATAAATTGCTAAATTTAAGTGCTTGATTGTGCTGAGTGACCCCATGCATATGTCGGAGACTCAGATTTGTATTATTGTAACCCAGGCACTGAATATTCAAAATGTACATAACTACTCAAGGTTTTAAGCAACTTACAGGCTGGGTTTTCTTTTGGGAGCCTTATATATAAAAATTTTAATGCAGGATATTGCTTTTTTATGGAAGCGGAGAGGTGGAAATAATAATAAAAATATACTCCACGATAAGTGGTGTCAGACAGTCCAACTTGAGCCTGATGTGATCTCTCTGTCCCTCATTCCGATATCATCATTGTTGAGTGGTATTGATGGGAGTGGATTCTTGAGCCATGCAATTAATCTCTATCTACGTTGTAAGTAATAAAAGCCATTTCTTTATGCAATAGTATGAAATATCATCGCTGTCTTATCATTAGTCTTTTATCAGTGGGTTTTTTCTTACAAAGACACTGAGTAATTTCACATGCCTATTAGACAATTTACGGCTAGTTGTAGTATAAAGTCGGTGTTAGAAAAATGCATCTCTACTATATATGCATAATTTAGAGTTATTTCATTTATTATGTCAACTTAGTCGCATATCTGGATACTTGAGAGCTAATTACTTCAAGGATTTTCTTTTTCTTTTCTTTAATCTACTTTACATGTTCTACTGTGATCATCTTCACTGTTCTATTGCCATTTCATTCTATGCAAAATCTATTATCTCATAAATTTTCTGTGATTAAAGCAATAGCAAGCATAAGATTTAAATTTTTAGACCCTTAACAACGCTATTACTTCCATTGTTAACCTACCAGACATGAAACCAAATTGGTTTTTCAGACATTGATTTCTCTTCTTAACCTTTGCTCAACTACTCTCTCCTAAAGCTCCATGGTGTAGCTCAATTAGCTTAATTCTGTAGTTTCCAAACTCCAAATATCTCCTTTATTCTTATAAATAGGACTAAAGTGCTCTTCATCCACTCATCGACATCCTTTTTATTTAAGGATTATGTTAAATAATTTTGTTAAGTAAAAAATTCCTCTTTCATGCATTCCATGCTTCTATCTAGATATTATTTTCTATTTTTTTGGCTAAATAAAGAGTAAGGGGGCAACTAGCACTAACGAATGTCTAGTTTGAGCTATAGCTATTGCTGGGAAGGTGAGCCCATCACCCTAGCCCCACCCCAGTGTACAGTGCCAAAGCCCTGCATCCATCACTCATTTTGGCGTCATGGGTCTGGGTCATTCCGCAAGTAGGATGGCTTTAAGGTGCGAGCCCCAGACCAGGGGGACACATGAGAAATCCCAAACCACTAGGCTACCACCATGGTGGTGATATTATTTTCTTTAACTTGATTCAAACTATCTAAGCAAGCAGTAGAATCAAAGGACTTACCTGCCTTCCAATCAACTAAGTGGCCGTTCTCGGTTTTCTCCTTTTCTTTCACTCTTTCTTACTGGCTCTCAGTTTCTCTATCTTTGTTTCTTTCTAACCTCCACTGAGTGTAAAGCTTCTCATTTTATATCACCTCATGCTTAAATGAAGGCAGGGTCATCACATAATTATTTAGTTAATCTAATGGAGTCGGCCACCCATTACACGTGTTCACAAAGTTAAGAAGTTTGAGATCCCTTAGCTGATTGCACTTTCTTTTCTATCTCCAAGAATTCGATCACCATTGAGCAAATTGAAATGAAATCTTCAATTCAATGTCATTTTGACACCTAGCAAGATGACTCACAACAATTTGATTAATTGATATCGCCACCTACTTTTATTCCACTGCCTAGAAGGTTTAAGGTAATTTGCCCATTTATACTCAAGTCTCAAGCATGAGGAATTTGGCAACTAAAATTTCAATTACCACCACCTGCTTTGGGTTTACACAAATAATTAAAATTGACTGCTTGCCATGTTAAATCTTCTCAAGCATTTCAGATTCCTCGGTATTTTTGCTCAGCTTTCCATTATTTAATTAATTTCTTTTCACTTTTTTATCCTTGGTCCTACTAGGATCATGGGTATTTTTGATCGTTTGAGTACTTAACCCCTGTACCTCACTCAGCAATTCCATACTCACCCTTGGCGAATTGCAAGCTTACACCATAATCTTTCTATATTTGATAGTTTCATTGGAATTTACATTGTCCCTTTGGATTAGCCATTTTCCAACTCGAAAACAGCTATAGGCTCATTGTGAAAATCATTGTGTAGCCCATTTGTTATTTTGGTTTAACCATCATCCCTCTTGTTGGAGTTGCATTTAAATTACAAAACCTGATTACTTCACTGTCAGTGTGCTCAGTGCTCAGTTGACTGAGGTCTCTCATTTGGGTGACCGAGCTTCACCAGTGAGCTATCCCATGTTCTCACTTAGCTCATTTCACCTGAAGCACTTAATTACTCTTAATCAGGTCAATTAATTTCTCAAAATGTGTTAATAATTATCAAAATTTGAATATCACTTCCATTAAAATATTCTCAAAACTCCATGTGATATGGGGTACTACGGACTGCCACCTCTGTCTAGGCTTAGTTAATCCTAAAGCCTACTCTTCATCGATCGATCCCTGAGTTGGTCTTAAATCACCTCAACTTCATTCACACACGTCTAATCTCATAATGTAAAGCTTACCCATGCTAACCCACACAATATGGTATACATTCCATAGACAAAATATATGGGTCATTACATATCTCCTGTGTTGGAAGATAAAGGTGAGAACAGGCTGCCTTACATGGCTGTACTGTTTTGGTTTAAATGTTCACTAGAGAAATATTGGCATTTGTGTACTTTTAGCAGTGCCATCACTGCAGCCTTTATTTTACTTCATGACCTGGTAATATTGTTATATTTGTTCTGTGGTTTTGATCTGTGATTGGAAATAGAGTTATCTTGTTCCTGTATGCTGGAGTATTTTTTCTACTTGTAGTTCTAGTTTCGCTAATTGCAGTTTATTTTTGTTTTTTTACTATTTAGTGAAGTTACTTTTCACAAGTAAGTCATGACAGCTGTTTGATAGGCTCAGTGTTCTTGTCTTATTTAACTTGCACGTTTTTGGAGTAAAGTTTTTTTTACTGTTTACTAGTCATGCTACAAACTACAAATCCCCTTTGCTACCAATGAGTTTCAGCCTTTGCCTTCTGAATGCAGATAAACCGCCAATTGAAGAACTTTATCAGTTTTTGGAGTTTCAACTTCCTAAGCAGTGGGCACCAGTATTTGGTGAGCTTGCTGTTGGTCCTGAAAAGAAACAAAGTGGTGCGTCTTTACAATTTAGTCTTATGGGTCCCAAGCTCTATGTTAACACTGACCTGGTAATTTTCTCTTTCTATAACTTTCTATTTTTCCCTTTCTTCAGTAGGCTGCTAGAATAAAGATTACATGAAGTTGTTTGGCATTTCTGTGAAATTATAAACCATACTGCTTGCTAAGTAAACATGCATTGTATAATTTAGTTTTCTATCCAGGAGTAAAGATTGATAAAATGCATGTTGTTGATGGAGGAGAAGTGTTGAATGGTTTAGGATCAGCTTGGTGTTTTGAATTCTCTTTGCCATGCAAGCCATGACTTCAACTTGAAGCCAGCTTATGCATTGAGCTTGAAGGAATCAGGTTTTTGGTGGTTTGAGTAGACCAGTGATACCATGATGACAACTCTCCTGGAAGCATGATCTGGATTGTGTTATCAGGTTCTTGGTTAGTTTGGTAGTGGATCACAAGATAATAGACAAACTCCAATTTAAAGAAAATATAGGGACATTAAAAAGAGAAAAAAATAGGTTTCCCATATCGAAAGCAATCTGGAGTTTGGGATTCAAAATTGTAGTTAGGTTAAAAAAAAAATACCAATTACTATATATGTGTGTTTGTATATAGAGAGAGAGATAGAGTTGCTTCGAATGAACTGTAACCCCAAATACCGGTCTGTCTAAGCCATCTCCCTATACCTTGTACCAAGAAAAATGTCATGCTGCATATCTGTAGTTGTACCACGTACCATAACAAACTGTGAACTGGGTGACATTGGGGTATACTTGATTTCTTACCTCAAGGTTCTTTTTAACATAGCGGTTAGCGTATAAAATAAAACCTGTGTTTTGTAGTCCAGCTTTTTCCTTTTAATGAACCTGTGCTCATGTAGAGTGCTTTGCTTGTGATGGCAGAGAGTTATCTGGCTATTTGACCTGTGTGCCACATGAGGTGTCTATTCCTTGGGAGGCCATTATGGGCACACTCTTAAACTTTTAGGTTCACCACCTATCCATAAATTTGAAAAAACAAGGCAGGCTATTGGCTGATTCAGATGGGCATCTAATATGCTCATTAATTTTTATAGTTCTATTTGTATGCATGTATCTTTGTGCAGCCAGACATAGGCAGAAGTGGCAGCCTCTACCTGTTTAAACTTTTAATTTATTGGAATATTGGTACTGTTTGCAGTTATTCCAATGTTAGGTTGTAAATATTAAAAATAAATTTCCACAATTGAATTAAAGAAATTTCACCTGTGTTTATGGCATGACAATAATTCTGCCATGGAAAACCAGCAAATATGTATTTGGATGAGCTTCTGGTCATTAACAATATTGTCCAAAAAATGCTAACAGCTGAATGATTTTCACATTGGAACACTCATTTGAGACAAAAACACCGCTGTGAATGGAACTGGAATTGTTTCTTATTTATTTTCTTAAATTTTTTCTTGAAAGGTAGAAAAGATCAAATGCATAGATTGAAATGTCAATAGGGTGGAGTTTTAGTGAGGACAAATGTCTAATTCCTTCACGTCTCCAGAACTTTTACATGAGAACTGTTGAGGGGAAAAATAAGCTATATTTGTTTTGTTATTTGTGCTATAGTTGGAACTAGGATTTGTGGTAGGAGTAAAAAAAAAAAAAAAAAAATTGAATGCATTACTCAAAAATCCTTGTTCCAAACACAGTATAAATTTTTCATACTACAAGAAAATTGCTTCGAGATTATCTTAAATTCTAATAACGTATTATATGTGTATGCCTCAATGATAGCACACTTGTGGCACAATTTGCTTTCTACGTGATTTAGGCTCTTTTATTTTTTGATGAGTACAATGGACGTTCCAAGACCACAATCGATTCCAAGAGTAAGGCATTACATTAAAGGACAAATTATCAAAGCACAACAATACAAAGCAAATATATCCAACAAGAAGTTGGAGAAAATCCTAAGAAAACTTGCACTTAGCAAGAATTGAACTTAGGTCCCAGGGCCTCTGCCTTGCCACTGAACCACCAAGGCTTCATTGGCAGGTAATTTAGGTTCTTTATCTTCAGAAGTGCATGCAATGCATGTTAATTAACAAATAATATGCATTGTTCAAAAAATTTAGATCTTTCCACATGCAGATTTCGACAAATTTTTAAAATTTCATAATTATGCCTCTTTTATGTTTTTTTTTTTTAGAATCTAGGCCTTCGGGTTTGTATTAGAATGTTGACCAGGAAGAAGCTGTACATAGATGAATTACTCCGTTGATTAGATCCATGATTATTTGATAGTGTCAAAATCACAACAATAAATCACAACCCTTAATCCTATTAGGTGGGGTTGCTACATGAATTCTAGACCTCCAAACATCTTTATCTACAGCCATTTTCTTTGTCAGGCTTTTGTATTCTGTTATATTTAAAGGTTTTCTATCAATCTTGGTCTTTTTCTTCTTCTTTTGTTACAAACTTCTTCCACTTCTTCCACTCACCTTACAAGTAATCTATTGGTTTTTATCACGTGTTCAAACCATCTTAATTGGGTCCTAGATCTTATCTTCAATAGGCCTTATTATTATTATTTATTTTTCTATTTTATCTTGTCTTGTCCTGTAT
Organism: Diospyros kaki; assembly: GCA_036245055.1. Classification (NCBI taxonomy): domain Eukaryota; kingdom Viridiplantae; phylum Streptophyta; class Magnoliopsida; order Ericales; family Ebenaceae; genus Diospyros; species Diospyros kaki. Next base: position 47,668,229 of record BSEG01000016.1, read on the forward strand.
GGCCATTCATCTACTGCAACATCCTCTTGTTAGCTATGCTTATAATTTGCACACATTAGTACTAACGACCTAATATTCTGAGCCATGTACAAAAATGTTTATACGATCTCATGACTATTTTACAAATTGGTTGATGGTTATGTTGATGACAGGTAGATGTGGGTAAGCGGCCAGTCACTGGCATGCGCCTCTATTTGGAAGGAAAAAGGAACAACTGCTTGGCAATTCATTTGCAGCATCTTTCCTCCCTTCCAAAAAGCTTCCAACTTCAGGATGAGCCAAATGGCAACTCCCGACACTCCAATGATCGTCGGTACTATGAGAAGGTCCAGTGGAAGAGCTTCTCTCATGTATGCACCGCCCCTGTTGAATCCGATGAGCTTTCTGTTGTTACCGGTGCCTGGTTTGAAGTTAGGGACTCTGGTCTCAAGAAGGTTCTCTTCTTAGGCCTCCAGTTTTCCAGAGTTGTTGGTGGTATAATGGTGAAGAAACCAGAGTGGGATGGCTCTCCAGCCGTGTCTCAAAAATCAGGAGTCATCTCAACCTTGATTAGCACTCGTTTCTCATCGGCTGAAAAACAACCACAACCAGCTCCACGGCCATCAGACATCAACGTAAACTCTGCTTTGTATCCTGGGGGTCCGCCTGTTCCAGCTCACTCTTCTAAACTTCTGAGGTTTATTGACACGACTGAGATGACACGGGGACCGCAAGACCCGCCCGGTTACTGGGCCGTGTCCGGAGCAAAGCTTTCAGTTGACAAGGGTAAGATATCTCTGCGTGTCAAGTATTCTCTTCTGACTGTGGCTTTTCCTGATGAAGAGGTGCAATTGCGCTAGAAACCAACCCAAAGCAAAGGGGTTATTGTGAAAGTTATGTTGATTTTGCTGACAGATTCGCTTTAGTGCTTGGGTAGTAAATTTTCTTGTATAAATTTAAATTATTTGGGACAATGTTTATGATATACTCTGCAAATATTGTAGAGTGGGGGTTGATTCGATGAAATTTCCTCTAATTGCTTGAAAATGCTAAATGAAATCAACACCATGGCACAAGGGGCGGGTTCATGTAGAGTTGGGTTATTGACTAAATAATAAAGGGTTTTAATCTTTTTTTTTTGTCAATGTTGTACATCATAAAATGGCAATTATTTGTTGTGTATAATAAGAATAATGTTAGAAAGTATGATTATAGTGACGTTTCTTTGTCAGAGAAGATTAAGGAGATTATTGTCATTATTTTTTTTGTCTAGTATCTCTTTTAATGAGGATGTAATATATGATTAATGTCACTATTATTAGTTATGATTCTTAGCTTGTTAATCAAATTTAATAATTTTGAAATTAATAAATTTATATTAAATTTATTTACATATAATTTTTTTTATCATTTCAATCTTAAATTTTTTTTTTGGTCTTAAAACACAATCTCATAAATTTTAAGAAGGAAAATGCTATTTATACAAAAGTATTCTTACATAATGTTTTACATGGGTGATATATCGTGATATTTGTTCATTCCCTTCTCCCTCGCTCCCTTTTCTCTCCTCTCTTCCCTCGCCGCTGCAATCGACTACCTATCGTCGTTCTTTGCCTTAGTCGTTTCGCCTTCTCTCGTCGTTGTAACCTTTGTCACCTCGTCTTGTTGCCTTGTTGCTAGGGTCGACGGTGTGAAAGGGGGAGCGAGAGAGAAAGATGGTATTGGGTCATTTGGATCATTTATTATAGGGGTAAAATGAGTATTTTTTTTTGTTATGTAAGTGTTTCTATAACTCATCTTTTGTGCAAATAGTATGACTCTTTTTAAGAATTTGTGCATCTTAATTTTATAACTAACAAAAAGAACACAAAGTGGGTTTGGACTTATAAAAGAATTACAAAGTGAAACGAAGCTTGCATGGGCAGCTCAGTTGGTTGTAGAAGGTAAAGTTTGGGACAAGGACTAAGGATCGAGTCCCGTCAATAAGAGTGTGAGAGTAATTTTTTAAAATGAAGGGGGCTCCTTATGTGCAGTGAGTACTAGTTTAACCTCTGTACTCGACTGAGTTACCATAATTAACTCCCTCACATTCTGTCAAGTCGGGTATGGGGCGTCTGGGATGAGCGAATCACATTTTTTTGGGACAAGAAAGTGAAACGAACGACCAAGTCAACTTTTTATCTTTCGTAAGGAACGTCCAACCCCGTTGAAGATTCGTTGATGTTATGGAAGAGGAAGTGGAGAGATGGGTTCAAGCAGAAGAGAGCGCAAAAGCAATGCTTGGAAGGGTTTTCAAGGAGCGGCCATTGTTGCTTCTTCGTCCTCCTTTTCATAGGGTTCCTCTTCGCCCTGGCAACGTCGTTGAGGTCGTCGGCCCTTCTCCTTCTGCCAAAACCCACATCTTAATTCAGGTGCTGCTTCTTCTTCTTGGCTGTGGCTGTACATCTTTGGGTCTATTTAACCGGTCTTGCTCTTCAATTCAAGTCTATCTCCGTCTCTCTTTCTTTTGCGCTCCGAAACACTACTTGTGTCGGGTAAATATCGTGCTGGACCTCTGAGACACCATGAAGGATTGCATCCGCTCCCGCGAACGAATAGTCTAATGAAGTCTGCCCAAATTTAAATGATAAGGCTGTCTGATTGTCTTTTGTCTGAATTTGCCTTAGCTTCATTACCCTCCTTCATATCCCTTACTGCTCAAACAAGCTTTCCAAACGAGGTAGAGCCGGAGAGCAGCAACCTTAAGTGTCAGCTTTGCTCGAACTACACAGGCTTGCCTGTTGCCCTCTCAAAACATGCTAACTTACCAGCTCTCTTGAAGTGTCCTTGACTGTAAGGATGGTAGTTAATTAATAACTTTTTTTCTAAGAAAGAAACAGTCCATTTAGTAAAGACTGCAAAGATGGAGATATAAAAAACAGAGGAGTTCAAAACAAAAATATTCTTATATATTTAACAAGCATGTATAAATAATACATATCAAAAGTTCCTTCCAAGCTGGGACCCAAGTCCTCTAAGCCATCAAAGGCCCTTCTATTCCCCTCTCTCCAAAGGAGCAGACCTGGATCAAGCAAAAAGGAGCGGCTTCCCAAACACACTTAATTGGGAGCCACCCCGCCCACCAAGGCAAAAGTCCAAAACAGAAATTGGCATCACTCCTGTGAATCCTTCAAATTGATCTCATGTGGCCACTAGACAATGGAGTAGAAGGTGCATACTGGAGCCTCTGCACCCCTTTTACATTTGGTAGTGGTCCATGGCCACCTACCCTGATGTAGTGCGAGACAGAAAACAAGTGCACAAGTAGCGCCAAAAACAGTGTAAGATGGGTGAAATATGGCTGCAAAATGAGAGGAAACCTAGTAGCAACTTCAGCTGCTTGAAATCTTCAATATGAATCAAAACTTCATTTTCACCACAAAGTGGTCGAAAGAGAAGCTCTCCAAGATAAAGAGAGAGGCCCAACATGAGGTAGAAGAAAAAAAGGTAAGGAAAAAACTTAGGAAAGAGAACTGTTTCTAGAAGAAAGGATAGATTGTTGGAAGAAGCAAGGAATTGAGGTAGATAGCTTGCTTTGGCTATGTTAAGGTGCATATGGTTTCTTATGTGTGGATGCATGATAACTGATCTATGCATGAAAAGGTTTTATGGAAGCCTAATATGCAATGTGACAAGTAGTATGCATGATATGTTTGCATAATAAGCGTATTTTGCATGGAAATGTTGAGTCTAGCATGTAACGAAGATTTAATGCCACGAAGGTGTCATAATGTCCCTGTGCAACAATAGAAAATTGTTGCTAATGGGAGCCTATGGCTTTGGGTCAGATAATGTGTCAATGATGACAAGGGAATAAAAACGAATCTTGAGCCCAGGGAGGGTGCATCTGAGGGTAAAACATATTGAAAGGAAGCTGACATCATGTTTTGTGTGTTTTTTCATTGACTATGTAAACATGCCATATTTGCCCCTACTGGGTAGTTGAGCTCATGCCATGCGAATATTACTATTTCAGCCCAAGGAACCCTGATGAGAATGGGCGACTGAATGAAGTTGGCAATTTGCCATCATCATGTTATGAAGGCCGAAGACATGTTTCATAGCTTATAGTTAGTTTGCTATCAAACCATGTTGTGATTCAAAAGATTCAAGTGGACTGGCTAATATTTGTTCCTAGATTCATTTTACGTATTCTTCAATTTCATTTATTGACATGGTACAAGTAAATTTTGATTGGAAGACTTTGCTGCTTGTTATTTGATATTTGCTGGTGTGGTGGCTCCCTATTACTGTAGTCACTTTGACAATCGTTTTTATAAGTCACAATTAAGTAGATTTACCTATCATATTTAGGCTGCCATCAGTTGCATTCTTCCTAGGGAGTGGAATGGTGTGAACTATGGAGGCTTGGAGAAGTTAGTGATGTTCATTGACTTGGATTGCCGCTTTGATATTTTATGCCTTTCACAATCACTAAAGCATCGTATGATGGAAGTTAGTGGTAAGGTATATTCTTGTTTTTTCTGTTATAATATGCATATATTTGTTCTATTTCTTTCATTTCTTAGACAGGTATGTGAATTGATAATTGTTTGAGCCTTGTTTTACTTCAATAAAAAATTTTCTGCGCCAAGCCTTCTTTAGGTGTGTTTTGGTTTAAGCAATTGTTATGTTTTTTTTTTTTCCTTTTCTTTTGACAAGTAAATGATGTTAATTAAATGAAATCATGTGGATGGGGGAACCTTGAACCTTGTATAGAAGAGATCTACCAATCAAAAATAGAAAAATCCTAAAAATCTACACCAAACTGGAAGCAATCTAAAAACTGCAGCAAGGAATCAAGGGAAAAGAAAATGTGACATCAGCATCAATAACAAGAAACGAACAATGCTTTCCTTTAGACATTTGTACTAGGGGTGGCCAACAACCAAAACAATTTGTGATATGTTGGGCGGATTTGGAGTCTTTAACCTGCCTTCATGGTTAAGTTTTAGGCCTCTATATGAGTAACCTTCCTAGGCTGATTTGTTGGGCATTAATTTAGGAAATTTAATTTCTATGATTTATGCTCTTTTCATTTTTAAATTCCTATTTCTTTGTAAAAGGCCATTGAGTTAATGTGAAGTTTAGATCTAGGGCAGAAAAGAATTACGAAGAAGAAAAAACTAATCAAAGAACGAAAAGAACTTGAATTGCTGAAAGCAGATCACAAAGATAAAAAATTACATTCTAAATGAACAATGTTGCTCTCCTTATATAGGCGCGCAACAGCGCATAACAGCTAGACAAATAGCTGAATAAAACATGCCAACTTGAACAAAACAGAAATAACAAACAAGCTGCCAACACTAACTATTTAACTCGTCCACACTCCCCTTCAATTTGGACTCCTGTTGCTGAAACATTCTTGTAGGTGTCTCTGTAAGACCCAATTTAGTGCACAACAAATTAAATTGATCTCTAGGCAGCCCCTCAGTGAAAACATCCACAACTTTTTCAGCAGTAGGAACATACCTGATCTCCACCTCACCATTTTCTACTTTCTCCCTTACAAAATGAACATCAACACCTATGTGTTTTGTCCTTGAATGATACACAAGATTTTTTGCCATGCTTTTGGCAGCTAAATTGTCACACCACACAATAGGAGTAGCTTCACAAGGATATCCCAGCTCTTGCAGTAGATTCTTCAGCTTCACAATTTCAGTTACTCCCAAGGCAACAACTTGGTATTCAGCTTCACCCACTGAACGGGCTACAACCGACTGCTTCTTTGATCCCCATACAACAAGATTCTTACCAAGGTAGACACAAAACTCGGTAGTAGACCAGCGAGTTAACCTGCAGCCAGCATGGTCTGCATCTGTGTAGACCATGATGGACTAAGCTTCAGCTGAAGGAGAGAAAACTAGACCCAGACTAGCAGTCCCCTTAATATACCTCAACAAGCTTTTACAAGCCAACCAATGTTGCATTTTAGGAGCAGCCATGAACTGACTCAATTTATTAACTGTGAAAGCAATATCAGGCCGAGTGTAAGTAAGATATTGCAAGGAACCAATTAGAGTACGATACAACGTAGGTTGGGAGAACAGATCTCCATCATCAGTAAGAGAAGTACCAGCAGCCATAGGAGTACTACAAGGCTTACAGTCCTGCATTGAGACATTTTCCAACAAATCACAGGCATATTTGGACTGATTGAGATAGAGACCAGTGTGATCTCTATAGGCTTCAAAACCCAAAAAGTAATTGACAGATCCTAAAGTTTTTAGAGCAAATGAACGATTTAGATCTGCTATGCAATCACGCAAAGTTGCTGAGCTTGAACCAGTGATTAATATATCATCAACATAGACTAACATATAAATCACATAGCTAGCAGTCTGTTTGATGAACAAGGAGGCATCCGATACTGACTTAACAAAGCCCCAACACAATAGATCTGATTTTAGCTTAGTATACCAGGCTCTTGGAGCCTGCTTCAATCCATAAAGTGACTTCCTAAGCTGACAAACATGATTAGGGAACCGAGAGTTAACAAAGCCCTCTGGCTGAACCATAAACACTGTTTCATCCAAATCACCATTGAGGAAAACATTATTCACATCCACCTGCTGTATGTCCCAACCATTTTGAATAGCCAATGAAAACAATACACGAATTGTAGGGGCCTTAATTACCGGACTGAAGGTCTCACTATAATCAACACCCGGGTTTTGAAGAAAACCCTTTGTCACTAACCGAGCCTTATGCTTTAGAATGGATCCATCGGAGTTATACTTTATTCGAAAAACCCACTTGTTCCCAATTAGATTCATGTCACGAGAAAAGGGAACTAAGTCCCATGTATGATTGTTCTCCAAAGCCTTATACTCAGCCTCCATAGCCTGAGCCCACTTTGAATCTAAAAGAGCCTCACGAATTGAACTAGGCTCACGAGAACTCGCTAAGGCATGAGGGCTATAGGTGGCAATAGTCTTGGCTCGAAGTCTGGTGATCATAGGGTGCACGGAGGGTGTTGGTTGAGGTTTGATGGCCTTGTTCTTAGGTAAACCAGGTGGAACAGTAGATTGGACAGTAGGTAAACCAGATGAATTAGAAGATTGCACTGAATGATTCACTCTCGAATCAGAGGATATAGAATGGGCTGCTCTGGGACAAAATAAAGAAGATGAAGAAGAAATATTAGGATGTAGAAAAGCTGTAGGAAGACCTCTTGAATTATGGGAGAACCCTGAAGAATAAGACTTAGTACCAGAAAACAACTGAAGAAAAGGAAACTCAGAAGGATTAAATTCCACATGCCGAGACACATAGATTCTGCCCGAGGGATATAGACATTTATACCCAGCTTGGTGATGACTATAACCAAGAAAGATACATTTAGAAGAGTGAAAGTCAAATTTATGTCTGTTATACGGCCTGAGAAGAGGAAAACAGGAACAACCAAACGGTTGTAGCAAACTGTAATTAGGAGTGCGATGATACAACAATTCAAAAGGAACTTGAAACTGTATAGATGAGGAGGGAAGCAAATTGATAAGATGCACTGAAGTTTGAAATGATTCAACCCATAATTTTAAGGGCAAACTAGCATGAGACAACATAGTTAGGCCCATTTCAGCAATGTGACGATGTTTTCTTTTCATTACACCATTTTGTTGGTGAGTGTGTGGACAAGTAAATTTAGGTCGAATATCATGAGTTTGAAGATAAGGAATGAAAGACTTAAATTCCCCTCCATTATCAGTTTGCAAGGCACAAAGTTTGGTTTTATATTGGATTTCAGCAAACTTGTGGAATATCATGAAAACAGACAAGGCATCTGACTTTAATTTGAGAGGATAAAACCATGTATAACGGGTAAAAGCATCCACAAAAATAACATAGTATTGAAAGCCCTTTGTGGACAAAATAAGAGCTGGTCCCTAAAGATCAGCATAAACCAATTCAAGAGGTGTTGTAGCAGTAATGTCATGTCTAGAAAATGGAAGTTGACTAAGTTTTCCAACTTTACAAGGATCACAAAATGACAAGTCATTGAGAGAACAGGACAAGCCAATTTTATTCAACACCAACCGTAACACATTTACAAATGGATGACCCAAACGAGCATGCCACTGTTTACAAACATCTGTGTTAGGTGTGGTGTGAGCTACATGAATAGACTCAGACATCTCATGATCAAATGAGTACTGACTGTTACATTTATTTTTGCTATTACAAGAATGAAACTGAGACACTGAAGGAGTTGAAAATCACTCTAGAGAATAGGCCGACTTGCTGTCACCAACAGACTTAGAAGCTGGTTCCAGCCTATAAAGCCCATCCTTAAGGCGTCCCTGAAGCAGCACCATTCCAGATGTTTTGTCCTTAATAAAGCAAACATTAGAGTGAAACTCGACAATAACATTGTGTTCTCGTGTGAGTTGAGACACACTTGAGTAAATTTTTGGTCATACTAGGAATATGAAGGATATTTGGCACATACAAAACATAATTTGATTGAGGTAAGGTTTATAAAGAACTAGTGCCAATGTGAGTTATAGGTAGTTGCTTACCATTACCAATAGTAACTTTATCTGCACCATGATAAGGCGTATGTAAGGACAGGTTATTCAAGTTTGAAGTAATGTGATTCGTGACTCCAGAATCCACGAACCAGGACTGATCTGGAAGATTAGGTGATGAAACAAATTGGTCAAAAGAATACAAATTTGGTTTTGAAAAATTACCACAGTTAGAACTCTGATATGAGCCATAGTCTATCATGTAGGCTCCGTTAGATTCATTTAGGGAGGCTATATAAGCTCGAGTATCCAATTGAGAACCAGGATAGCCATGGTGACCTCCTTGTGATCTGCCATTAGGCGTCCTTTGAAAACTTCTATCAAATCAATAATAACATCGATCTACAAAGTGGCCAGGCTTGCCACATAGTTGACAGTAAACTCGTTTATTAGAATTTTTACCACGACCTCTACCTCCTCTGAATCCATTACTATTTCCTCGTTGAACGAATCCTTCTCTAGCAAAACTTGAGTCTCCATTATTCTGAGCAGAAGAAGACGATGCTATGTTTGCTTGTAAAGGAGAAGTGACTTGATCAAGGCTTAGAGTAGTCAGTGCCTGATTCTTAGTAGACAGATGTTGTTCATGCATTAAAAGTAGATACTGAACTTTCTCCAAATCGATTTCATCCATTTGATAAGTGACAAGACTTACAACTGTATCATAATCCTGATCTAAGCCATTTAGAATTGCTAATAACAACTCATTGTCACTTAAAGGTTCTCCTATAGCTGCAAGCGAGTGGCCTATAGTCTTAATCTTCAGAATGTAATCGTTGACAGACATTCCATTATTTTTAATAGATCTTAATTGCAGCTTGAGTTGAAACGATTTAGCTAATGTTGGCCTTGCATATAAATCCTCTAATAGAATCCATACCTCAGCTGACAATTCCAAGTGAATCACCTGAGCGAGCACTTCTTCACTGATCATAGAGAATAACCAGCCGAGAAGCATTTGATCCGAACGAATCCAGCTCAAGTATTCTGAAGTCACTATCAAATCACCATTAGGACCAGGCACACACTTAGGAGGAGACGTCTTGTTCAAAAACGGAACAATATCAAAGGCACGAATTGTGGCAAGAATTTGCGCCTTCCAAAAAATATAGTTCCTCGTGTCTAACTTCAGAGGAATATGGCTAAAAGCTTTCGCAACAGCTGAGAAATCTGATTGCGAGGAAATATAATTATTCGAAGAGGATTGATAAGGAGGAGAAGAGGAGGCGGAACTGACAATTCGATTAGAGGCCATTGGAACAGATCAGAAAGGCTTTGATACCATGTGAAGTTTGGATCTAGGGCAGAAAAGAATTACGAAGAAGAAAAAACTAATCAAAGAACGAAAAGAACTTGAATTGCTGAAAGCAGATCACAAAGATCAAAAATTGCATTCTAAACGAACAATGTTGCTCTCCTTATATAGGTGCGAAACACCGCATAACAACTAGACAAATAGCTGAATAAAACATGCCAACTTAAACAAAACAGAAATAACAAACAAGCTGTCAACACTAACTATTTAACTCTTCCACAAATCAAGTAAAACATTCAATTCTCTTCTTATATTCCATCTGATTGGTCTGCTTTTAGTTAGGGGTAGGACAATTGGGTATGACACCTATCAAGGGGTTGAACTTTATTGTTTTACCCTTCTGTAAGTGTTTAATGTCGGAAGAGAGACAATTTTCACCAGAAGGCTATTTGGGAAGTGACTACCTAGAGGGGTTTTGCGTTCCTTGAGTAATTTCACATGGCTCCTTCAATATTATTTTTAACTTTTGAAAGACAAGACACATAATAGGTGACTGATGCTTCTAGTGTAAGGAGGGAGGAAAGTTGATAGAACCCCTCCATTTACATTACTTTATGATTTTAGTTGCAGGATCTTGTTCTCTTATTTTTCATGTTAGATGGATAACTCTTGCAACAGTCTGTTTTATTTTTCTTGTGGCTGAGGAGTTGTTTGAGTAAAGAATTGAGATTGCTATAGAACCTCACTCCTTGTCTGATGTGTTGTATATGGAGAGAAATAAATGAAAGAGCCTTTGAACGTGTAAGACCATGTTGTATGGTATGGAATTTTAGGTAGTTAAGTTTGTATATGTATGAACTTAACCGAGATGAGAATGTTATGGTGGATGTGTGAAAAGAAGACCAATAATAGACACACTTATAAGGCGAGTGGATGGAATGGAAGGAGTTTGTATGAAAAGAGGTGGTATACAACAACAACATATCCAGCCTTTATCCCACTATGTGGGGTCGGCTACATGAATTCTAGACTTCCGTGTATTTCTGTCTTTTGTCATATTTTCATTTAGTGAGGTGGAAGGGAGGGAAAAAAGAACTTGATAGGAAACCCTTATGCGTTACATTGGATATGATGGCATTTTACAAAATATGACCTTGGATAGAGTGGAGCTAGAATTCATGTAATTGACTACACCTAGTGAGATAAAGGTTTATGATGAAATCATTGAAATGATGATGGTTGAAGGAGGGTTCCTTGTGTTGCGTTTCTTCTTTTTCCTCTTTTTATTAGTGAGATTACCTATGGATCAATAGGAGACAACAATTGAGAGACGTGATTATGTCCCTTATCTACCCGTCAACCTACTTACAAGTAGAAAAACTTTGAGCTCAAGCTTCTTAAGAGAATGCTAAATACTGAAACAACTGTGAAGTAGCTAACTTATTATCTAAGCAACAAATCAATGATTCAAGGTTTGAAGGTGGTACAATTAGAGGAAAGACATATGACTGGTTTACCTTGATGAGTAAGATACCAATTGGAAGAGGAGCCCGTTGGATGGCCTTATAGTTTTGATACAATCTCCCTTAATTACCATCTTAGACTCCTAACCACTAGAGGAAGAATCAACTAAAGGCTTATACAATGCTGCATTAGTTGTAGGAGGCAGCCTACCCATCAAGTCCCAATATTGATCTTTGGTGTGTTGCTCCTTGCCACAATAAGTACTTTCTGGTGTTTCGCTACCTTAACCAACTTGACCAGCATTATTGTACTCCCATGAAATTGAGTAATATATAAACTGAATTAGCCTCATTGTATTATTTGAGATCCTGATTAAGAATTTTGGAGTTCAGTTCTTTCTTCTCAGTTTTCTCTCAGTTTTTCTTCCTTTTCTTCTTTCACATTGCTGGAGAAAACTTCATGTATAATTTTTGTGTAACCATAATGATGAAAATCATGGAAACAAATATTTTGGGAAACAATATTTTAGGCATAAAAGTAAAAAATAATATTGTTTTATTAGTTTCTTTATTTTAATTTGTTTCCTAGTTTCTTTTTAATTTCTTTTATTACTTGGAATCCTAATTAGATTGATTAGATTATATCAAGGAATCCTAGTTAGAATAGGTTTTTATCTATTAGTTGTCTATAAATAATCCTTTAGTGATCTACTGAAGGAAAAACTTTGATGAATAATATTTAATATTGATATTGGTTTTGAATAATTGGGATTTCTCTTCTTTCTTTGGTTCAGGTTCTACATCACATAACCTATAGATTGAATGTTGCAATCTTGTTTGACAAAACATGTGGAACCTAGTCCAAATACAAATAAACAATGTTCCAAAATTTCAATCATTTATACTAATTGAAACACACTCATACCGTGATGAATTTATGCAAGATGGAGGAATATGGGACACCTATTAGGATTATCTTTGTTTCGCATTTATGTTGGGAAAAACTTAATATTATTCCCAGTATACAACTCAATATATATACAGTTTAGGAGAAAGCACTCCCCATTTCCTTAAATTCAGGATCCACTGCCCAACTGCTAACCTGAACACACACCACAACTTGAGAGCCATAGCTCCAGCCCACTAACAGATCATACACCAGAAAAACAAACTAAATAACTGTACAAAAAACAACAAATCATAAATCTGTAACCATTTTCCTTATTTCCTGACGCTCTCCCTCAAGCTGGAGATTGGATGTCATCTATTCCCAGCTTGCTTGTTAGCCTCTAAAAGGCTATTCCAGGAAGACTTTTGCTAAGTAGATCTGCCAATTGACTTCCTGTAGGCACAAATGGAGTATAAATTAAACCACTTTCCAACATTTCTTTTATAAAATGTCTGTCAACCTCCACATGTTTAGTACGATCATGCTACACCAGATTGTGTGTGATATTAATAGGTGATTTGTTATCACAATACAACTTCATAGGATCCTTCCATTTGACCTTCAGATCTTCTAGAATTATCTTAATCCATACTAATTCACAAATTCCAAGTGCCATAGACTCAATTCAGCCTTTGCACTTGATCTTGACACCACATTTTGCTTCTTACTCTTCCAGGTAACAATATTTCCCCCTAGAAAAGTACAATATTTGGATGTTGATCTCCTATCAACCATTGATCTTGCATAATTAGCATCTGTATAGGCTTCAAGGGTCAATTCTTGTTCTTTTTTGAATAGGATTCCTCTACCTGGTGTGCCATTTAGATAACGCAGAATTCTGTGAACAACCTTTAGGTGAATTTCCTTAGGATTGTACATAAATTAGCTAACCACTCCCACAACATATGCTATATTTGGCTATGTATGTGCTAGATAAATAAGTCTCCCAACTAATCTTTAGTACTGACCTTTATCTATTGTTGCATCATCCGAATTGTTCCCTAGCCTATGGGTAGGCTCAATAGGAGTCTTAGCTGGCCTACATCCTAGCATACCAGTTTCGGTTAATAGATCTAGGATATATTTTTGTTGTGATATAAAAATACCTTGCTGAGAGTGAGCTACTTCAATATCCAAGAAGTACTTCAGCCTACCCAACTTCTTACTTTCAAATTCCTTTACTAAACACTGCTTTAGGCTTTCCATTCCCTCCAAATCATCTCCTATCATTATGATATCATCCATATAAACCAGCAAAACAGTGAGTTTTCCAGCAACTGAATGTCTTATAAATAATGTACGATCATCTTGGCTTTGTTTGTATCCCAATTTGAGCATGGCTTTGGTAAATTTTCCAAACCAAGCTCTTGGGGATTGCTTCAACCCATATAGGGATTTATTTAACTTATATACCACATCTTTTTCCTTTGTTTGACTCATTCTCAGTGGAACCTCTATATAAATCTCTTCCTCTAGATCTCCATTTATAAAGACATTTTTTACATCAAATTGCTGTAATTTCCAACTAAAATTAGCAGGTAGGATAGCAATATCCTTATGGTATTTGTTTTTGCATCAAGAGAAAAAGTTTCAAGATAATCCACACCATAGGTTTGAATATAACCCTTAGCAACCAACCTTGCCTTGTACCTTTCTAATGACTCATCTGAGTTGTGCTTAACAGTGTATGTCCATCTACACCTCACTGATTTCTTTCCTTTAGGCAATGTCAGTAGATCCTATGTCTTGTTTTTTTCAAGAGTCTGCATCTCTACCCTCATGGCTTCTCTCCAATTCTCATTGTTTAATGCCTCAGATACTATTTTCGGAATAGGAATTGAGCTAATGTTGGTGAGAAAGGTTTGTGACTAGGAGACAAGTGTTTATAGGACATGAATAAGTGCATGGGGTGCTTTGTACATGTTCTGGTCCCTTTGTGAGTGGCAATAGGTAGATCAATATCAGTTGAAGTAGGCAAATCAAAAACATGTTCAATTTCAGCAGGGTAGATGGTAGTAGAAGTAGTTACCTTAGCTTGCTCAATGTCAGGTTTAGGGGCTGATTTAGATGCTTGAACAAGTGCTGAATGAGCAGTAGGTTTTTTCCTTCTTGAGTAAACTTGAAGTGGACAAGGTTCAGCCTCTTGAATTAACATTTCAATTTGTTCTTGAGACTTGGATTGAGAATTAGATGCTGATTGTAGGGCTGAAACAGTAGGGTGTAAGTGTTGTATAGGAATAGACAATAAAGAAGGAAACTTAGGGAAAAACAAACTTCTATCCTCTTCCTTACTGAAATCTCCCCCTGAACAAAATACTTAGTTTGTTCAGCAAATGTAACATCCATAGATACAAAAAAAATTTTTGGTTGGAGGATGAAAACACTTGTACCCTTTTTTAGTAGATGAATACCCCACAAAAATACATCTAAGAGCCCTATGATCCAGTTTTTCCCTTTGTTGAGAGTGCTTGTTATTGTTTTGCCCGAAGTAATTGTATGCTGGAATTCTGGAAGAAATCAGGAAAGAATAGAGTTGATCGGTGGCAGTTAGTTTGCAAGATTCAAATGTAACTAATTGTTATTAGTAAGGGTAGTTTTGACTTTATATAAGTTAGTTATTTCCCTTAGGAAGTTTCGCTCCCCTAGTTTATAAATAGAAGGGTGCGGATGTTGAGTAGATCATCAATCAGTCATTCATCTCATTCCCTTGTGTTCGAGTGCAGTGAGAAGCGAGAAAGAGAGCTGTGAGAATATAGTTCTTGTTGTCTTCGTTTAGAGGATTGTATTCAAGAGGCAAGTGGAGGCGAGTGAGGGATATTCTTGTATTGATTTCATACATTCTTAGTGGATTGGTCTCTTCTTGGATTGCTGGATGTAGTGCCATGTAAATGGCATGAACTAGGGTATATTGTGTGTTTTGCAATCTGGTTTGCTTTTCTATTCTATTTCAATTCTGTTCTTATTGTTTACTTTCTGTTTGAATCGTGATTGATTTCGGTGAGGTTATTGAGTGATTCTTGGATCATTTGAGCACTCGGTTTTAACAGTGCTGATGAACAAATGCAACACACCCAAATACTCTAGGCATGAGACCACTAGAGATTGAAGCTTGTGGAAAGAATTGGGACAGCAATTGAACAGGACTTTTAGAACTTAGATTTCTTAATGGCAGTCGATTTATAAGATGAGTAGCAGTCAAGACAGCCTCCCCCCAATATTGTTTTGGAACATTCCCTTGAAATAAAAGGGCTCTAGTGATGTTTAGGAATGTCCATTCTTTCTTTTAGCCACCCCATTTTGTTGTGGGGTGTTGACACAAGAAGACTCATGAACTATGCCTTTTTCTTGGAAGTAGGAAGTAGGAAGCTGATTAAAGTAGTCCTTAGCATTATCTGATCTGACTCTTTTGATAGCAACATTGAATTGAGTTTTGATCAGATTATAGAAAATAGGAACTACAAAATTGACATATGATTTGTTCTTTAAAAGATAAATTCAAGTGGTTCTAGTACAATCATCAATAAATGACACAAACCACCTAGCCCCATTGATATTAGGAATGGGAGATGGACCCTAGATGTCACTGTGAATGAGTGTAAATGGAGGACTTCTTTTAACATTCATTGGAAATGAGGTCCTTCTATGTTTCACAAATTCACGTGTCACATTGAAAGTCTAGTTCATTTAATCCTTTGAACAATAAAGGATAGATAATTTTCAAAACATTAAAAAAAGGATGACCAAAACGAAAATGCTGTAGCCAAATCTGATCTCTGCGAGATTGAGAGGATTCTGTCATACATGTCATAGGAGATATTTTGGCTAGCCTAGGTTTCTATCCACTGCTTTGTTCCTCAAGAAAATAGAGACGTTCATTCTCTTTAGCATACCCAATCATCTTCCTCGTGTCCTGCTCCTGAATTTCACAATAGGAGGGATGAAAAACCACTCTACAATTAGAATCAGAAGTAAGTTTCTGGATTGAAACAAGGTTAGTGAAAAATTTAGGTACATGTAGGGCATTTTTTAAGGTAAGATGTTCATTGATATAAACATCCCCTTGGCTTGCTACTGTGGTAGTTGTACCATTAGCATTGGTAATTTTTGGGTTGCTAGGATAGGGATTATAGGTCACAAATTTATGAGAAGAGCAGGTCATATGATCGATAGCACCTAAGTCAATAATCCAAGTATTTGAGAGTGCAGTATTTGTGGCATTTAGTGCATAAGAAAATGAGGAAATACCTGAAGAGATTAGGGTATAGGTACCTGAACCAGTGAATTTCTCTAGGGATTCTATCAGTTGCTTCAATTTAGTGATTTCTTCCTTGTTGAACTCAACAATCATTGGTTCTGAATGCTCCAATTCCCTCACTTGCTGTGTGTTAGCCACATAGGCATGTTCCTGCCTCTTCTGTTTCCCTGGTGCTTTACTTTCAGTTGGTGGCTTCCTATGTAACTTCCAACACTTATCTATAGTGTGTCTAGGCTTCTTACAATAGGTGCACTACAGGAGATCCTTGTTTGACCGTGACACATCTATAGATTTTTTTGTCTCACTTCCTTGGGATTTTGCACTTGAATGCTAGATCTTCCTGATCATTAGTGCTGAGCATGATTCCTCTCCTTCCTTCCTCAACTCGAACAATGGCTATAGTCTCATTTAGAGATGGTAAATCCTCTTTTCCTAGTATCTTAACTCTCACTGCATCAAATTCAATATTTAGGTCAGCAAGGAATTCATAAATCCTTTTTTTTTTTAACAAACATTTTAAATAGGGCAGCATCCTCACTACATTTCATTTTGATACATTGGTAGTGATCCATTTCCTACCATAAAGTTTGCAGGAGATTGGAATACTCAATGATCGAATGGTTTCCTTGCTTGGTTGCTGAGATCTTTGTCTCGATCTTATAAATTTGGGCTCTATCTCGAACATTGGAATAAGTTTGCTTGATTGCATCACAAATTTATTTAGCTATACCTAAAAACATAACAATATCACTTATCTTAGGAAGCATAGAATTCCATAGCCAAGACATTACTATGGAATCCTCTTCATCCCAAGCTTCGAAGGTAGGATTTCCTTGCTTAGGCACAGTATCGAATAGAGGGCTCAATTTGTCTCTCTCTTTAAAAAAAGTCCTAACCAATTGAGACCACTTCAAATCGTTCTTACCAATCAACCTATAGGCTGTCTGGATATGCTACAATTCTCCAGGTGATGGACTGCTTTTAGTCTCCTCACACACAGTGGCTGTAACTAGCAATTCAGAGCCACCATTTACTTCGGTTGAGGTAGACATATCTCCTAGATGAATTGCACTTGAACTTCTCGGGTCACAAGGTAGCTAGGCTTAGGGTCTTGGACTGAGATGTGGTTTCTTTGGAAATCGGATGACTTTATGGCTCTGATACCATGTTAAGAGTAGGCACGGAAAAACTTAATATTATTCCCAACATACAACTCAATATATATACAGTTTAAGAGAATGCACTCCCCACTTCCTTAAATTCAGGATCTACTACCCAACTACTAATCTGAACACACGCCACAACTTGAGAGCCATAACTCCAGCCCGCTAACAGATCATACACTAGAAAAACAAACTAAATAACTATACAAAAAACAGCAAATCATAAATCTTATAAATCTGTGACCATTTTCCTTATTTCCCGACAACAACCATAACATTAAAAATGCAGCTCTTTATCATCATCATCACAAGCTTTAGTCCCACTAGTTGGCGTCAGCTACGTGGATTCTAAGTCTCTAGTTATCTCTATCCATGACCATCTCTTTTGTAAGGTTACTATATACAATGTCATGCCAAGAGTTCTCAATCAAGTTCTTTTTGGTTTTTTTCTACCTTTTTGCTTCAAACTTTTTTGATTCTATCACTTCTTTTTGAAGGCTCGCATGTTGGTTTTCTTCTCATGTATCCAAGCCATTTTGATTGTGTAGAATTAGTAATACACCTAACCATAGCTTTCCTGATTAATAATAAATAATAGCTTTTTTGTGATTCACTTGTGTAAAGGTTGAGTCGTAGAAGAGGGAAAAGTCAGGGATTATCAAATAATGTTTTGATGTTGTAAGCATGAATTGCATCTAGTTGTTAACTCTGTAAGTTTATATTAAATGTCCATGATATAGATAATTATAGAAATCACAGTTTAGCCCTAGAGTTATTAAAGTTTAAAGTTGAGGTTGGAATTCCTCACAACATCATCAAAGAGCCTTTTTGGTCCAAAAATTATCTCAAAGTTTCCTAGAAAGTATAAGAATCCCTTGGCTATATTTAGATTTTTGTACAATTTGAGTACTAAATTGGATTATTGATTGGTGTCAAAACAAATAAGTATACTAGTTTTATGTGAGTAGGAGCTTTTGATTTTATCTAAATGTATTTCAGTTTTATTAGGACTTTTAGTGGGTTGTGTGATAGAATTTTAGTTGTATTAGGTAAGAAATGGTTTTAAAAGAGTTTTAGGAGTTTTATCAAGCCCATATATATTTCTCATTAGTGCAATCCAAAAGTATATTTTTAATTGAATAAAATTATTGCTCCTCCTCTGCTGAAATCTATCTCCTCCTTTCTTTCTCTCTATCCCTTCTCCCCTTTATACTTCTTTTTTTTCTCCCCCTCTCTCCAATTTGTTTTCAATTTTCTACAATCTTTCTACTGTCCCATATCAATTTTGGTATTAGAGCAAACGTTGATCTACATTCTATGATTGCTATACAAAATCTGCCTCCCACAGTTCCACAGCTTCTTTTAGCCTTGCTGAAACCAGAACCTTCGGCTGTAGTGACTAATCTGCAGCAAGATTTAGTATCTGGCCGACTGAAAATGGCATACAAACAGAGTCCAAGGAGCAGCTTGTGAAAGCTGGAGATAGGTCCATTCACCCACCATCTTCAATCAATGAACTCCTTCCCTTGCTTGAGCAACTTGAGAATTTTCTTGAGGGTGTTGGTTACAGATGAACTTCCAAGGCCATCCAACCACTCACTTTATCATTGGGTGATTGCATAGTGAGAGCCCAGAAAACTAGAAGACGAGTTTTCTCCTACCGGGGGAGAATTGATAGGAACCAATACAAATAAAGATACTTTATGTGATTTTGAGTTTTTTATTTCATCTAAATGTATTTAGTTTTATTGGGACTTTTAGTGGGATGTGTGATAGAATTTGAGTGGTAGGTTAGCATATTAGGTAAGGGTAGTTTTGAAAGAGTTTTAGTTGTTTAGGAGATTTGTCAAGCCTACATATGTGGCTCAATAGTGCAATCAGAAAATATGTTTTTGATTGATTAATTGGATAAAATTATTGCTTCTCCTTTGCTGAAATCTCTCTCTCTCCCTCTCTCCCTTATATACTTCTTCTTCTCGCCCCAATTTCTTCTCTTCCTCTTAAATTTCTGCAATTTTCTACTTTACCGCATCAATTATTGTCTTAAAATAAGAATCAATAACTTTAACGAGTAAAATTCATATAAACCTTCTTTGCATCATGAAAAATTGACCTGGATATGTACTTGACCAAAAATTTTCCAGCTCGGTTGCTTGTAAGGATTTAAACCCTTGTAGAATAACTGTAATCTTACATCTTGAAAATAGGAAAAGAACAGTTCATGGTGACTGAGCTTGTCAAGTTCCCCATTATAACGTATGCCAAATCATGGCCTAGGCCCCACAAGCATATTTCAAACCTTTTGGCAATTTTAAGGTGCTTATACTTTTTTTTTGATAAGCAATATTTTGAATTCTCATTGTAGCTAACCAAGATGGGTATTACCTGAACAATGCAAGAAATTTTTTGGCTAGGTATCAATGCAAGACAGTTATTACCTGTTTACTTTATATTTTTCATTCTCTTCATGTATATGGACTTATGCTCATGCATCATGCTAAATAAACGGCATATTTTTCTTTTCTTCCCTCCACCTGGGTCCAAGTTTAGGATAAAGAATGACCATTTGTTTGGGGAATGATTATTTTGAAACAAGGGAAGTTACTTTGCTTGAGATATTTTTTCATGCAGTCATATTGCATTGATGTCACATCTTATCTAGCATCCCTTAGTTTTTAAATATCTCATGCTGTCATATTGCATTGATGTCACATCTTATCTAGCATCCCTTAGTTTTTAGGGTGTTAATATAAGCTATTTTTCTTGAAATTGGTCTTGTTCCCAGTAAATTGACACCAGCCTGATCCTTCTGCTTTGCCATTTTCTGTGCTATTCTCTCTTTGCCTACTCTTTTGATATTTTTGTTTGCTGTAAACCACTTACCTCATGATTTTTATGTTTTTGTAGAATCTGAACCTGAAGCAAATCACCTTTGTAACTGTTTTTAAATTATTTCCAGGATCAAGAACCAATGCTAAGTGGGAACAAGATGATGCTGGTCATTCTAATTGTAACTCAAAGAAAGATCCTCATGTTGGATATGACAAAGAATTGTTTGATGCCTGCATGCGACGCTTCTTATATGTTCGTTGTTATGATAGTATAGAATTTCTTGCCATTCTTAAGGTTAGAAGCTCCTGAATTTCTTAGTTGGTTATTACTTGGTAGAATAAGAATTTTACTTGATTTGATCTCTTAGCTGGCTTTTATGGTGGTGTAAGCCATGTCATCCAATTCCCCTTGAGATATAATTGGACTTTTTGTCTGGGTTTATTTTAGATGATTGATTATGAAAAATATGGTAATGGAAGTTTGTAATGGGAGAAATAAACTTCCTTGATCTTTACTGCTTCACTGTATGTAAATATATACATAAAAGATCCTAAGAATTCTCCTAATATTTAGGACTAGATTACACTCCTACTAGGACTAGATTACACTCCTACTATTTAGGACTAGAATACAACATGTTATGATTAGAATCAAACTTCAACTAGGATTTCCTTATCTATTTTAAGGAATATCCTTATCATCCCAGCTGAACACTTGTTTTATCTTTATCTTGTCTTCTTATCCTCTTGGTCATGGATTGCTTTCTTCGTTATCTTCTTCAACACTCCCCCTCAAACTGGTAAATAGATATCTATTATTCCCAGCTTGGCTCGAATAGATTTAAATCCTTGCTTTTGCATTGTTTTACTAAGGATGTTTGCCTCTTGAAACTCGGTAGGAATGTGGATAAGATTTATATCATCTCTTTCTATTTCTTGCTTGAGACAGTGTTAATCAATTCTCACGTGTTTCATTTGGTCATGTTATACCGGATTATTCACAATGCTAATGGCCGATTTACTGTCACAGTAAAGTAATTTTGGTGAAGATACTGGAAGTTGTAAGTCTTTCATCATCTTCTCCACCCAAATAATTTCATAAAACCCTTTGTGCAATTGCTCTAAATTCAGCTTCTACATTGCTCCTTGGCCACCATTGATTGCTTCTTGCTTCTCCATGTTACCAAATTCCCTCATAATTTTGTATAAAACCCTGATGTAGATCTGCTGTCTTCAATAGAACCGACCCAATCAACATCTACAAATGCATTTATTCCCCTATTTTGGCTCTTTTTAAATAGGAATCCTTTCCCAGGTGTTCCTTTGACGTACCTAAGAATGTGATAGGCTGCCTCAAGGTGCCTTCTTTTAGGTGAATGCATGAATTAACTTACTATGCTGACAACATATGTAATATCAGGTCTTGTGAGTGATAGGTAGATCAATTTACCCATTAATCATTGATAGCCCTTTGTCTACTTGATACTCCCTCATGCCATCTTCTTTCCTCATGTTGTCTTCTTTATTTTCCTAGTTAGGTTCTAAGGGGGTATTAGCAGGTTTACAACCAAGCTTACTTGTTTCTTTCCATAGATCAATAGTATATTTTCTCTGAGATACACAGATTCCTTCCTTGCTTCTGGCTACTTCCATTCCCAAAAAGTATTTTAACTCCCCTAAGTCTTTTACTTTGAATGCAGCCCTTAGTTTTTCTTTTAAATGCTTAATTTTTAGTGTATTGTCTCCTGTGATGATAATATCATCCACATACACAATCAACACTGTCTTTCTGCCATTTGCTTCAATTTTTGTGAAGAGAGTATGGTCAGCCTCGCCTTGTTTGTACCCTAGCTAAATGATGGTGTCACTAAACCATTTGAACTAGGCTCTTGGAGATTGCTTTAGGTCATATAGTGAGTTCGTTAATTTGCATACCTTTCCTCTTGTATTTTCTGTCTCACAACCTGGAGGTATCTTCATATAAATTTCCTCTTCTAACTCTCTATTTAAAAATGCATTCTTGATATCCAATTGATGCAGCCTCCAATGCAGATTAATAGCCACTGAAGGTAACACTCTAATAGAATTAAGGTTGGCCACCGGAGCAAAGGTCTCCTCATAATCGAGTGCTTGGGTTTGGGTAAACCCTTGGGCTACTAATTTTGCCTTGTACTACCTAACAATGTTTCCATCTGACTTGTACTTGACTACAAATACCCATTTGCTACCCACAACTTTCGTTCCATCTAATAAATTGACAATATCCCAAGTGCCATTAGTCTCTAGGGCTTGTATCTCATCCCTTATTGCTGCCTTTCACTTCTCATCTTCCAATGCATGATGTATATAGCTTTGAATATCCCACATAAGTTGAGATAGGGTTGTTGTGTGCAAGATCTCACCCCTTTCCTTAATACTATTGGGATATCAAGATCCTCAAACCTGTTAGATACAACTTTTTCCATGCTGTCACTGCCATCTGTTTTTGAACCTGTCTCTGGATCAGACATTGGAATTGGCTGAGGGTCACGAGTCCTTCTAGAATATACTAAATATGGTTTATCTAAGGCTGGATTTTCTTGAATCCAGTCTTCTTGATCTCCCCCTAAATTAGACACTAGAGTTTGATTAGGAATAGCGATTTCAGGGACTGATTCAATGGTAGTAGGGAATTTAGGATCTTGAATAACGGGTAAAGGTACAATAGAGTCCCATTGTTCCTTTGTAATAGGCATTTGTTCCTGTAGGGGATTGGTGTGAAAAAATGGTTGATGTTCGAGGAAAGAAACATCACATGATACAATGAGACGTTTTATAGAAGGGTGGTAGCACCTATAGCCTTGTTGAGTTGGAGAATACCTAACAAATATGCATTTAAGGGCTTTGGGTTCAAGTTTAGACTGAGAAGGTTGATATTTATGCACAAATGCAATGCATCCAAACACCTTTGGTGACAGAGAGTTGAGCACCCTAGTATGATGAGGATAGAATTTAAGGAAGACACTCAAAGGGGTTTTAAAAGAATTTTGAGTGTAGACGGTTAGTACGATTGGAAGAGGTAAGAATGGCTTCCCCTTAGTATGTGTTAGGGAGTGAGCTTGTGAACATAAGGGCTCTTGCTATTTCAAGGAGGTGGCGGTTTTTTCTTTCTGCCATGCTATTTTGTTGGGGATTGAAGGGATATGAACTTTGGTGGATAATGCCATGAGTAGCTAGATAATGACTGAAATCATTGGAGAAATATTCTTTGCCATTATCTGGTTTCAAAACATGGATTGAGCCTTGAAAGACATTATTTACCATTTGGTGAAATCTTTTAAACACAACATAGGCCTCAGATTTGTCCTTCATTAGAAATACCCAACTAACCCTTGTATGGTCATTTATGAATGTGATGAACCATCGAGTGTTAGCCAAATTAGGCGTCCTTGCTAGTCCCCAAATGTCACTATGTATCAAATAGAAGGGTTTTGTAGGTTTATATTCATGAGAAGGATGAGAGTTTTTGGTTTGTTTAGCAAGAATGCAGTGTTCACAATGAAACGAATGACTGCTTTTATTGATGAAAAGATAAGGATACAAAGCTTTAAGATAATTGAAACTAGGGTGCCCTAAATGCTGGTGCCATAACATGAGTTTATAATCTGAAACAAGTAGACAAAGAGGATTGAATTTGTGACCTAGATCCAATATGTTGTCCATTTTTTTGTCATATAATAGAGGCCCCCTCTTTCCTCAGCACTGTCAATTGTCTTTCCTAAAGATAGGTCCTGAAATTTACAATAGGAATAAAAGAATGTTTCCAAACACTTCTCTTCTTTGATTATTTTGCTCACTGACAGAAGATTGCATTTTAAATTTGGCACATATGGGACTGATTTCAATTTCAAACCTGCCACACAAGCTGTACCTCTCCCTTGAGCAATGGTTGTAGTACCATCAACCATTGAGATGGTTAAGCATTGAGAATAGGGTTCAAAGGCTGTTAGAACCTCAATAGATCCGGTCATGTGATCGGAGGCACCTGTGTCTATTATCCAGCAATCCATAGGAAATTTAAAAGAGATTAAAGAGTGTCTAGGAATACCTTGCTTGACAAGAGACATAGCCAGATTAAGAGCCTCTGTCAGATTCAGAGCCTCTGTTGTCTCCGGTTTGGTAACCTTAGATTGGCTCAACAGCTGCTTTAAAATCTCCAATTGGTCTGCTGATAAAACCAAGTTGGTTGTCTTCCCGATTTCTAGCTCTCCTCCATAGGCTGTTTGATTTCCTTTCCTTTGATTTCTAGGCTTTCAATTTGCTGGTTTTCCACATATCTTCCATCAGGTTTCCTTGGTTTGATAAGGCTTGTTGCAGTGCTCACACCATGGTTTGTCTTTTTGGGGTTGTCCTTTGAATGAACTAGGTGGTTTTATCCTTGAGGAGACCAAGGCTGATGTTTGTGAACTTGCATCAGAATTGAGCATTCTTGAAGGGTTCAACATCACCTTTTTTCTGCTCTCTTCTCTCTTGACTTAGGCAAAAACTTCTCTTATTGATGGAAAGGGTTTGGTCCCAAGTAACCGTTCTCTAACTTCATCAAGATAAGCATTCAGTCCATGCAAAAAATGAAACACCCTTTCTTTTTCTATCATCTTTTCATATTTCTTCTCATCTTCAACACATGCCCATTTAATCTCATGGAATAGATCATCTCCTGCCACAATTCTATTAGAGTATTATAATATTTAGTGATTGAATTATTACCTTGTCTAGTTGTTCAAATTGTAGATCAGATCTTGTGGAAAAAGGAAGCGGTATTCCTTGTTAATTTTATTGATAGCAATCATAGAATTTATACAAGAAGTTTCAAAGAATTCTCCTAAGAATTCTCCTATATTTTAGGGCTGGATTACATCCCTATATTTTAGGACTAGATTCCTAATCTAATATCTAGGACTAGATTACATCAAATTTAAATATACAACAAGAAGATAAAACACAAAATAAATACAAAATATAAAAGAGTAAAACAACCTATCTTTATCTTGCCATAGCTTCTTATCCTCGTTTTCCAACACTCCCCCTCAAGCTGGGGAGTAGATATCAATCATGCCCAACTTGTTGATTAGGACTTCAAATTGGGTATTTGGCAAACCTTTTGTAAGAACATCAACCACTTGATGATTTGAAGGGATATATGAAATCCTCAATAAACCGCTGTCTAACTTTTCCTTTAGGAAGTGTCTATCAATTTCAATATGCTTGGTTTTTTCATGTTGCATTGGATTGTAGGCTATACTTATAGCTGATTGATTATCACCCAGGAGTTCAATAGACCTTTGTATTGGAATTTTCAAATCTTCTAGGATAATCTTTACCCATAAGAGCTCGCATACTCCTAGGGCCATAGCTCTAAATTCTGCCTCAGCACTTGATCTAGCCACCACCCCTTGCTTTTTGCTCCTCCAGGAGATCAGATTTCCTCCGAGAAATACACAGTACCCAGTTGTAGATCTTCGGTCAACTAGTGAGCCACCATAATCTGCATCTGTATATCCTTGAAGTTTTAAGTCTGTCCCTGGTGTGAATAGGATCCCTTTTCCAAGTGTAGCTTTAAGATAACACAGAATCTTCCTTACTGCTGCCATATGTTCTTCATTAGGATCGTGCATGAACTGACTGACTAGACTGACAGCAAATGATATGTCAGGTCTAGTATGTGACAAATATATTAATCGTCCTACTAAGCGTTGATATCTCCCTTTGTCCACCTCTTGACCTCCATTATTGGCTTGCAATTTTGTATTGGGATCAACTGGTATCTTTCCTCCTTTTCCCCCTAATAGCCCTGTTTCATCAAGTAAATCCAAGATATATTTTCGCTGAGATAAGAAAATACCTTCCTTTGAGTGTGCTACTTCTATGCCTAAGAAGTAGCACAATTGATCAAGCTCCTTGATTTCAAATTCATGAGCTAAGTTTTGTTTGAGGCGGTCTTGTTCAGTTGTGTCATTCCCTGTTACCACAATATCATCCACATAGACAAGTAAAATTGTTACCTTTTCTCCTGTATGTTTGATGAATAGAGTGTGGTCTCCTCGGCTTTGGTGATATCCCATAGAAATCATGGCTTTTGAAAATCTTCCAAACCATGCTCGAGGGGACTGTTTAAGTCCATATAGAGCTTTCTTGAGTTTACAAGCCTGAGTCTTCTCATCTCCGTCATGTGTAAAGCCAGGTGGAATTTCCATAAAAACTTCTTCCTCTAAATCTCCGTGTAAGAAGGCATTTTTGACATCGAATTGTTGCAATTTCCATTCAAATCTGGCTGCCAATGCTATTAGAATTCTTACCGTAGTCATTCTAGCCACCGGTGCAAAGGTTTCTAGATAATCAATACCATAAGATTGAGTATAACCTTTGGCCACTAAGCAGGCTTTATACCTGTCAAGAGTTCCATTGGCTTTGTATTTAACATTAAAAATCCACCTGCAACCCACGAGTTTGGTACCCTTTGTTCTAGGAACTAATTCCCAGGTTTGATTCTTCTTTAGGGCATCCATTTCTTCTAACATTGCCTTCTTCCAATTAGGGTCTTTTACAGCTTCCTCTACTGATTTGGGAATAGAAATTGCATCCAATGATGTTAGGAAGCTTTGGTATTGATCGGATGTACGGTGGTATGAAAGATAAGAGGCTAATGGATGTTTGGTGCAAGTTCTAACACCCTTTCGAATGGCAATGGGAAGGTTTAAGTCCAGGGGTTCAGATTGGGTTTGAGAGGTATTGAGATTGGTGGCTGGATTTTTATTTGGTATAATTTCCAGGCTGGTATTTGGAGCTGATGATAGGACTGGCTGCAGTTCTTCAATAGGCTGCCTTCTCTTGTAAACATAGGGAGAACCTTTGTATCTTATAGGAAAACCAAGGCTGGAGTGAGGATGATCAGTTGGTGAAGGTTGAGGTATCATACTAGGGCTGGAATTTTCTGGTGGATCTTGATTGGCTGCTCTAGTCTCTAGACTTGCATTTAGAAATTCCCAATCCAAATCTACAAGATTTGTACCTGCTGGCCTAGCTGGAAAAGGGGAAAAATAGGGCTGAGATTCATTAAATGTGACATCTTTTGAAACATAGAATTTTCGGGTGCTTGGATGGTAGCACTTATACCCTTTTTGTGTTGGAGAGTATCCAATGAAGATGCATTTAAGGGCCCTAGGGTCCAACTTGTCTCTATGGATTTTGAGTATGTGAACAAAACATACACATCCAAACACTCTTAAGGGTAGCTGGGAATGAAGATTAAAATCTGGAAAAAAAGAATTTAAAGATTGAAACGGACTTTGACCATTTAGAACCCTAGATGGGACTCTATTAATGACATAAGTGGCTGTTAACACAGCTTCCCCCCAAAAATATTTTGGTACATGATGATGATGAAGTAAGGTTCGAGTGACATTGAGAAGATGACGCATCTTTCTCTCTGCCACCCCATTTTGTTGGGGTGTATCAATGCAAGATGACTCATGTATGATTCCCTCCTTTTGGAAATAAGTTTGCAGCTGAATGTTAAAGTAATCCTTTGCATTGTCTGTTCTAAGCCTTTTTATAGTAGTTCCAAATTGAGTTTGAATCAGTTTGCAGAATGTGATCAATGTGGACCCAATAGTAGTCTTATCTTTTAAAAGAAATACCCAACACATACGAGTGCAATCATCAATAAATGTAATAAACCATTTTGCCCCAGAACAATTGGATATTCTAGATGGCCCCCAAACATCAGAATGAATTAAGTAAAATGGTTTTGAAGATAAAGTATTACTGATTGGAAAAGAAACTCGATGATGTTTAGCAACAATGCACTCATCACAGCTAAGACTCCTAGGGTCTAATGACTTAAACAAATCTAGAAATATTTGTTTCAACAATCTAAATGGAGGATGGCCTAATCTAAAATGATGTAACCAAATAGAAGATAGGTTAGAGGCTGACTGGGAGGATGCTGCTGACTGGAAGGATGAAACTGGCTGGGAGGATGCTGATACTGGCTGGGAGGATGCTGATGAAGAATAAGCCATAAGTTGCTGTTGTCTCCTTATAGAACAATCATTCTCCCTATCCAAGATATAAAGCCCATTTCGAACTTTAGCCACACCAATCATCTGCCCCGTTTTCTTGTCCTGAAACTTACACATTGAAGGAGAGAAAATTGCCAAACAATCAAGATTTTGGGTTAGTTTCTGTATGGAAATCAAGCTGGTAGTCAATGCTGGAACATAAAGAACTTGTTCAAGGGAAAGCTGAGAGTTTAATGATACTTTGCCTTTACCTAGGATAGGAATAGTGGTTCCATTGGCAATCAGGATATGTTTGGTAGGCTTAAGGGTATCATAAGTCACAAAACAATGAATATTAGGGGTCATGTGATTGGTAGCCCCTGAATCAAGGACCCAACTGCTATTCTTATCAATTTTGGAAGCTGAAAAAACTGTATAGGAAGGGAAATTACCTTGAGAATTACCTTGATGAGCTAAGGAGCAGGTTCCTCCATCTTGAAAAGTCCGAAGAAAGGCTTTTAATTTGCCTAATTCCTCAGCATTCAGTGAATCAGATTCGGCTTCTGCTTCCCTTTTTTCAGCTTCCTCTTCTTGCTCTTTATTTACATGAAAGCTTTGGGATTTCATGTTCTTGAAGCCTCCGATCCTACTCAAGACTGCCTCCTTCCCATGTAGTTTAAAACATGTTTCCCTAGTGTGGCGAGGCTTTTTGCAAAAGGTACACCATTGTGAGTCTCGATTATGACTAGGGTTATGATGCTGAAAACTGGATCTGGGTTTGCTAGGGTTCTGAAACCCTACTTTTCCAGCTTTATTTCCTTCTTGTTTGCTGATCACTAGTGCAGATCCCTCAGTTGTGTGTTCAGTTAGCATAGCATATCTTCGATTTTTCTCACTTCTTACAATTGCAAAAGTCTCATTAAGTGTTGGGAGTTTATCCTTACCGAGAATTTGGACCCTTACTTGGTCGAAATCAGGATTGAGTCCAGCGAGGAACTCAACAATCCTGTCTCGTTCAATTATCCGATTGAGTGTTGCAGCATCTTCTTGGCATATCATCTTGATGGGCTGATATTGATCAAGTTCTAGCCACAATCCTCTCATTACGTTGTAGTAATCTGTGACGGTAAGTTGGCTTTGTTTGGGAGGGCTTCCAAACAGATGGTTGCCTTTCCCACGGCCCTTGAGAAGAGTCTTCACTAGTTGGGCCCATTGAAGATAATTTTTCTCATCCAACCGATAAGATGGATGGACTATAGGGAGTTCTGAGAATAGAGGGACTTCACTAACCACTGGAGAGTGATGTTGCTGATGTCCTTCTGCTGGATTTGTATCACTGGTTGGGCTTGCGACATCTGATAGTTCAGCCATTAATCCTTTTGCTTTCGGCTATCAGTGAGTTTGAGAAACCAACAGGCTTGTGGATGCAATAAAGGCACGTCAAGGGTAAATAGAGATAGCTGGGCTTAGGGCAATGAAGGCAGGACCAATGGAGAATCAAAGCAAGGACTGAGGATCAGATCGCGGACTGCAATGAAGGCAGGATCGACGGAGAATCAAAGCAAGGACTAAGGATCAGATCGCGGACTGCAATGAAGGCAGGATCGACGGAGCAAGAACTGGGCAATGAAGGCACGATGGCTATGCTGTATTTTACTCGACAGATTGCTCTGATACCATGTGGAAAAAGGAAGCGGTATTCCTTGTTAATTTTATTGATAGCAATCATAGAATTTATACAAGAAGTTTCAAAGAATTCTCCTAAGAATTCTCCTATATTTTAGAGCTGGATTACATCCCTATATTTTAGGACTAGGTTCCTAATCTAATATCTAGGACTAGATTACATCAAATTTAAATATACAACAAGAAGATAAAACACAAAATAAATACAAAATATAAAAGAGTAAAACAACCTATCTTTATCTTGCCATAGCTTCTTATCCTCGTTTTCCAACAGATCTGAAAGCTTTGGGTAGTGTTTTCCATGTCTGAATAAATTTCTTGAAGAGCCTCCCAAATCTCTTGAGTTGTCTTGTAGAATAAATATGTCCTCTCAATCTTCGGCTCCATAGAATTGATCAACCATGCCATCACAATAGAATTTTCAGCTTCCCACGCACCATAGTTTGTTGAGCTTGTGCTTGACTTAGAGGCTATCTCGGTTAAGTATCCAATCTTTCCCTTGTTGAGCCAACTTGACATATTTAATTAATTTTGGAGTTTTGATGATTAATAAAGAGACCAATTTTGACTTATGCACAAATCATTGTCCCCCAATTTTTTTTTAATATTTTTTATGGCTTTAATTCCACTAAATATTTTTATTTACTAAAATCATTTTGCAAATATAATT
Source organism: Diospyros kaki (assembly GCA_036245055.1). Classification (NCBI taxonomy): domain Eukaryota; kingdom Viridiplantae; phylum Streptophyta; class Magnoliopsida; order Ericales; family Ebenaceae; genus Diospyros; species Diospyros kaki. The sequence continues at coordinate 47,699,092 of BSEG01000016.1, forward strand.
TAATGGAGCAAATTCATTTTCTGCATATTTGGGTCATTAGTCGACTGAGTAGAGTGCATCTCTGCATAAGCTTTTCTTCATTGCAACATTAGTCGATTTGGTTGAGAAGTGTTTTCAAATAGTCGACTAAACCTCCCCATAAGTCGACTCTAGATCTGAATAAGTCAACTTCAGATCTAGGTAAGTGGATTCTAGATTCAGCTTAGTCGACTAAAGATTCAGTATTAGTCGACTAAAGGTTCAGCTTAGTCGACTACTCGAGCCTAATGGGTAGAAAAATTAAACGAAAAACAGGTCGCCCTAGTGAATATAAATACAACTCAAGCTTGGATTAAAGGCTCCTTAATGATATTTTGAACATTCCAAGAGCCGTCAAAAGAGTTTTCAAAGTCTCCATTGTCACATCCAAGATCTGCAAGGCTTGCATGCGCTATTGCACATTTAAGAAGAAGCCCAAGGTAGTCAGAGGTCGAAACCCTAAAAACTGATGTTTTCCATCTCCATCAACTGAGGGTATAATCGATTATTATTTTACTGTTGCCTTGTAATATTTTGATTTCGTGGTTTACTTGTGTCCCTGTGAGGACAATATCTATAATCTTTAAACTCTTGTGTGGTTTGTTTCGGTTTCCTAGATTCGGTGAAAATTTAGGTGTTTGTGTGTAGTTTCCAAGATAAGCTAAGGGAAAACCTTGGAGTTGATTGGTTTAGTAGAACTCCAAGGGTGGTTGAGACCTTGGGAGAGTGGATTAGGTATTTGTGATATACCGAACCACTATATATCGCTGTGTTCATTACTCATTCTTTATTGTTTTGATATTTGTCTTGTTGATTGTAGTAACATAGATACAATATAAGATTGAACGAATAATCACATAAATAATTAAATAAGTAAAAAAAGTTTTTTTTTTAATCACTCAATTCACCCCCCCTCTTGAGTGGCCATTACCTAAGGGACCAACATCCCTTCCCCCTGATTACAAGCAAAACTGACTGGAACCATTCTCTAAAGTTGGTTCCATTCAGCTTGTGCTGAGTAATTTGGAGGGAATGATTGTCGAGGGTGATTGGGGATGGTGAAACCTGGGTATTCCTTGCTGGAGGAGGTAACTCGGTTGAAGCTTCGCTTGCTGTATGAGATTCAACCATACCGTGAGCTTAGAGGAGTCTTTAGACTGTAGGAAAGAGGGAATAGGTAGTAGATTCTGCAACGGAACAGTGGCTCTGATACCATGAAAAATATGGTAATGGAAGTTTGTAATGGGAGGAATAAACTTCCTTAATCTTTACTGCTTCACGGTATGTAAATATATACATAAAAGATCCTAAGAATTCTCCTAATATTTAGGACTGGAATATAACATGTTATGATTAGAATCAAACTTCAACTAGGATTTCCTTATCTATTTTAAGGAATATCCTTATCATCCCAGCTGAACACTTGTTTCATCTTTATCTTGTCCTCTTATCCTCTTGGTCACGGATTACTTTCTTCTTTATTTTCTTCAACAGATTATTCTGAAAAATATACATAAATAGAAGCAAGATGTTGTGACTCATGCATACTAGTATTAAACAGTTTGCAGCATCAGAAGGAGGTGATGGAAATAACGGAACCAAAGTTCAATCATGAAGTTACCTTTACCTCGGACAGGAATTGATCTTAAAACATGGCAATACAAGAGAAGGAAAGAAAGAAAGTAAAGCTGATTGATGAAATTTCCTAAGAATCCATCTTAAGACATGTCAATGTTGATGAAGTCAGTCAAGAAAGTAAAGCATAATGATGAAATGTTCTCTTTCCCTGAGATAGCCAATCACTGAAATAGAGCAATGCATGTAGCTGTTATTGGGGTTTCTCCCAACCCCCAGATATGCTGTGGATGAAGGTGTCAGTCCATCATTTCCTTAATGTTAACTATAGCCATCTATTGTTAAAAATATTGCAGATTATTTTATTGCAATTGGAACTAAAATCAATACATACTTTTGTGGTAGCAGTCAGGTTGTAGATTACTATCGCTGCTTACTTGTCAAAGTAGGAAATATGGAAATTTAACTAAACACCAAATGATTTACGTTAAAGAGATCTTTCTGCAACTTTTATAAATTTTGGAGAACATGTGATTGTATCATTAGCATAGTCACATAATTGCAAAAGCCTGGTGTTATTTCCATCCTGGCAGAGTGTTGAATTCTGTCTTGAGCTGCAACAAGCTTTCATGACGTCATCGCGTTTTGTTTGCATTATTTAGGGAAATAATATGTTTGAAAGATATGTTAATGGTCCTTCAAGTGCAATTTCGTCCAACTTAAGTACTGCTATTTCAGAGTCACAGGTTGGAACAACACTGTCCTAGAGTTCAATCTAGCTTATCATGTTAACAAAGCATATATCACTTTGGGCTAAATATGTAAAATTTGGTGTTTACATGGATGATTGTATAATAAGAGATTATAAAGTGCCGGTGAACCAAAATAATGGTAGGCCTAACTTTAGAGACTTCAGATTCATCCCTTAGATAATGTCCTAAATCTGAAGTAGTAGTATAATTTTCCACCGAACTAATTCAAGGCCAAAAATCACTGAAAGCAAATTATGAACAAAAGATTCCTTACTGGAACTTGAAATTTTTCCTTTATCTCTTTTACTGTTCATTCATTTAACTTTCAAGTCTCGTCCGAATTGGGAACTTGCAAAACTTAATGATTTTTCTTTGTTCTTCATCTTGTTAAATTACAGACATTGCATTCTCGGCTTCAAGAGGAAAGAGAGAGACATGGCATTGATGTTCATTTCCTTATGATTGATAGGTGTGTAAAAAGTCATTTTCATATGTCAGTCTGCCTGGCTTAATAGTAGTGTCTGTTTTATAAATCATTTGAACGAACAGTTGTTTGCATGTAAACAAAGTGCAGCAAATGATCCATAAACTAAAAAGAGTTTGCTTCTGGTCACTCTGAAATAGTGAAAGTTTCATGGAAATTCTTTGTGATCTTGTGGAAGTTTTATTGCCGAAACTTCACTGACACTGTTGTTATATATTATTTTTCATAATCAGCATTGGGGCTTTTCACTGGATTGATCGTGCTTCAACGTCTTTGGCTGTCATGGACAGTAGCAGGTACCAGATTCAGTAGGATTATTTGAAGGTGTGGAACTAACATTTCTACTACTTCCTTTCCCCTCCATGGGAAAAAAAGGGTCCTGCCATTCCTCCTATGGATCCTATGGATATGTAAGGTTGTGGAGCATGAAAGGACAACAACAACAACAACAACATATCCAGCCTTTATTCCACTATGTGGGGTCGGCTACATGAATTCTAGACTTCCATGTATTCTTATCTTTTGTCATATCTTCATTTAGGTCCATATACTTCATATCGAACTTTAATGTCTCTCCCAAAGTCTTCTTGGGTCTACCTCTACCTCTTTTTGTGACTAATTGTTCTATTTCATCAACTCTCCTCACAGGAGCGTCTCTTAGTCTCCTTCTCACATGACCAAACCATCTTAGTCTAGTTTCTCTCATCTTCTCCTCGATTGGCACTACTCCTACCTTATTACGAATAACTTCATTTCTAATTTTATCCTTTCTTGTATGTCCACACATCCATCTTAACATCCTCATCTCTGCTACACTCGTCTTTTGCTCATGCTGGAGCATGAAAGGACAAATCAGTTTTTTTTTTTTTAATCATGAGTCATGTCTTTCATGTTATTTTGGAGATATCTTGTCTATATGGATTAACTGGTTGCTTACTAGATGTGGCCTTGGATCAATTGGACCTAATTTTAGGGCTAGCTTTCAATTTTTTATTTTATTTTATTTTTTAACATATGGTCATGGCTTTGGAGAAAGAAAGAGAGAAATTTTTTCATGGTGTATAATTTATTGTTTTTGCTTGATAAGGAACTAACCACAAGGCTAAGAGGGGGAAGGGGGAGCCACATGCCGAGCACAAACCTAATGCAGCAGGGAAAACTGGATCCACAAGACTACCACAACCAGACCATTGCTGACTAGATGGGAGCCTCGTGGCCACTTATCTGCAGCATGATGCCTCTCTACTCAAGAGATGTGGGATTGGGGACCATGACATATAATTTAATTATAGCTAATACCATTTTCAAAAGTAATGGAATCAACATTTCATCACATATAAAAGTAGCTTATTGACTTAGACAATATACTTATTTCTTATGAGGTAAAAAGATTGCTTGCATGGGGAGAGTGCCTACCCACTTAACATAGACTTGTCCTTGACTTCTATATAGAAAAGGAAACGTGATAAGAAGTGAAACCCAAAAATCAAATGGTGAGATTTAATAGGTGTAAAGCAAGTTATTTTCAGGAAAAAAGTGTGAAAAAAGAGATTGGATTGTGGAAGGTGAGGCAAGGAACACAACAAAAATTCTTCTAGAAGAGTTACTTAAAGACTTAGCATACATGCCCTAATAGGAAAAATTGGAAAAGGTTTATGTTATCTAAAAGGAGGTGGAGAAGGCTGTTAGTGATGCAAGCTCAAAAGTTTTTGAAAATTGTACAACAAACTTAGCACAAAAGATAGAGAAAGTTGTTAGTGTAAGAGAAAGCAAAAAAAGGATTTGAGCCAAGTGTATAAAAGGGTAAGACCAAAAGGCACTATTAAATGAAGGGGTGATTAAAGCGAGATAGAAAGGGTATTTTTCAAAGCTATTCAATGAATGTGGAGAAACAAATATTACATTAGAAAATCATTGTTATTCTAAAAAAGAAGGGCCGAATGTTTTATAGATGTATTTGTCTGAAAAAAGGGAAACAAGCCATGAGAAAATAATAATAGTGAAACAATTGGACTAGATAATATTCCATAGATACATTGAAATGCATGAAAGAAAAAAACATTTTGTGGTTAACAAAAATATTTAATGTGATTCTCTAATTGAAGAGGATGTTTGATAGATGGAGGAATATCTAGTGCCTACTTATAAGAACAGAGGATACTTTCAAATTTGTGGAAATTAGAGAAGGATCAAGGTAATGGGCCATTATGAAACATTGGGAGAGGGTGCCTAAGCTAAGGTTTAAGAAGAGAAACCAAGGTGCTCGATAATCAATTTGTTTCCATGCCTAGTAGGCCACCAATGGAAGCTATATACTTGATAAAGTGCCTGATGGAAAAGTCTAGAGAAGATAAACTAAAGAATTTACATATGGGGTATACAAATTTAGAAAAAGCTTATGACAAGATCTTTAGAGAAGTCTTAACGAAAAAGGTCTTAATTGCATATATAGGTTACTAAAGATGGCATTACCTCAGTGGATAAGACAAACGAAGGCATGAATACTAAGCTCAAGATATGAGGGACACTTTATAATCTAAAGCCTTTAACTTCAGTACATTGAAAATTGAATATATAAAATGTAAGATGAGTGAAACTATTAGCATGGATGATGTTATGGTGAGACGTGATGATCGAGTCATTTTAGAAAAAGATTAGTTTCAATACCTTTCGTTAATTGTTTAACAAGATGGTGAGATTATTGAGGATATTACTCATAGAATGAAGGTAGAATGATTGAAATGGAGAAGTGCATTCTGCATGTTATGCAATAGTAAAATCCCATTGGAGCCAAAAGGGAAATTTCATATGATGGGTATAGGACCAACTTTGTTGCATGTTATGAAATGTTGGCACCATTACATGCAAAATATGATAGTAATGGAGATGAGAAAGTTATTGTGAATGTGTGGCCATACAAGAAATGATATAATTAAAAATGAGGTTATGTGTCTCATGGTTGGGGGACTCTTATTGTAGATAAGATGCGTGAGACACTTCTAAGATGGCTTGGTCATGTGAGAGGGGCTGCAACAACTCTGGTTCAGCAGGTCCATTTTTACCCAATGGAATCTGCACAATTTCATCAAAGTTGACAGTATTTCTGGCATAGAAGTGTTCACACCTTTTTGCTCCTCAATCTTCTCTTATAAAATCTCTCGGAGACTCCATCCTCTTGCTTGATAGAGATATCCTCTTACCCAATTTAGGCATGGATTAACTCCACAGGTAGTATCATTGGTGTTCTCACGGAGGGGTCTGCTGAGGGGAGGAGACTTTGGCTTGGAAGGAGGAGAAGTTGGAGGGAGATGGAGGTAAAGTTAGAGAGAGAGAGAGGAGGAGGAGGAGGAGATGGGGGCAATATAGTCTTTCAGTAGAAATTGTCAAAAGTGGAGCGGGAATAACATTTTTCTTTGAGCCAATAACGTCTCCCCAGTTTTCTTGCTTTTGATCTTTCAGATGCAGCACAGTTTCAACTAGGTAAGGTTCAAATTCTCTAATCTCTTGTTCAACAGTTTCACAGTTTTGATCTTTCGGAAGAACCAAGCTTTTGTAGTTTCTCATTCACAAGCCCTTCACATTCAAATTCTCTAATCTCTTGTTCAGTGCCAAAGATTCTAGGTAAGGTTTCTGGATTTCTCCCTTTGCTCTTTACAGCAATTTCTAGCACATGATATTCTGGAAATAGATCAGAGAAACTATTCTTTTCAGCCTTAAGATCATCATTATGTTTAATAAAAAAATTTAGAATACCATCCAACCAAAATATTTACGAATCTAGCTTCCATTCCACCACATTAGACACACACAAGGTCACCAAGAACCACTCCTATTAAAGGTAGGATGCATGAGACATGATTAAGATGGTTTAGTCATGTGAGAAGAAGAGCTATAAAGGCTCGTGAGGATAGTGGATAGAATTGAACATGTCTTTGGGAAAAGAGATAGAAGAAGATCAAGAATACTTGAAGGGGTCTTTTAGGTATGATATGAGGTGTAATGGTCTTACAAAATATACGAACATAAAATAGAAATGTTTTTGAGCTACAATTTATGTAACTGACCCCACATGGATTATGGCTTGATATTTTGTACCAAGAAGTGTTGTGTTTCCATATTGTACTTATTGGTTTCACCATGTCAACTAAGTTATGGAACACAACTATATCAATTATCCTCATTCACCACCATCTCATGAAATTTCTCCATGTGAAGATGGTGTTCAAACTTCATTTCATCATTACTCCGCCAGGGGATATTATCCACTGCCGGTCCCAAGCCCGGATAAAGGAGGAGGGTTGTGTTAGGTAGCCGACAGCCAGCGTAAAACCTAGTCGGATCCAAATATGAATTCTAGACAAACTATCTGTTGGGATGTAACCCACATAGAAGTCTAGAATTCATGTAGCCAACCCCACATAGTGGGATAACGGCTGGATATGTTGTTGTTGTATTTTGTACCAAGAAGTCTTGGCAATTAGTTTTCTTAATAATAATCATGTTTTCATGCATTATGGTAGTTAGATTAGCAGGGTGAGTTGAATAAGAACTTACAGATTTAAGTATTTTTTTTTTTTTTTAAAGCTTTAAACCCTTAGAAATGACACGGGATATGATTGCCTTATAGAGGATATGAGTCTAGATTCATGGGGCTGATCCCACCTAGTGGGATTAAGACTTGTGATTGTTGTTATTGGTGTTGTAACTAATTTTTTAAGGTTGCAGTTTGGATCAATTAAAATTTGACTGGAGTTTTCTTGAATTACATTGCATTATACACTTGTTCAATTGCAGAATTCATATTTGCTCCATTCACAGCCTTGAATTGGCTAGGTTATTCTACTGTAACTTGTACATCCATCTTACAATCTGAATACTTGCTTGGTATCTCATATACAATATTTTTTTCATTGTGTAGGAAAAGTCACTCTCTTCAGTGTGTGTCCCAAACCATAGTTCGAGAGATCAGAAAACTTTTGCTGGTGCATCCCATGCTTGTTTTAGTTACAAAAACAGCCAGTTCGGGGGATAAATATTCAACAACTGAAGCAAACAGGTTAATCTCTAATTATCTGATGGATCGTAATTTAACTTCTTTCAGAAATGAAAAATCTATTTATTTAGATGGACTAGATTTTTTCCATAAATGTGCATTTTAATTAGTCAAAACCTGGCAAAGTAGGGTCCAGTTAAATTTTGCATTAGTTTCATCTTTAGTCGTGATTGCTACCATTCAATCACATTTAGCCAGTTCAAACCCATTGCTCTGCATTTCTTGGTGCAACACACATCTTAAAATTTGAATTCAACGTAGGCTAGATGGCCATATTTTTGACTGGGAAACTGGGCCATGTACTTTTGCATTTATTTGGAGCTGTGCCAGCTAGCATTCAGCAAGGATGAATGGCTGTGAATAGCAGCAGCGGGTTGTTCCCCAGCTACACAAGACCATACAAAACTCAAGGACGAGTTTTTCTCCAACCAGAGGAGAATGATAGGGATACTTGATATTTGATGGTTTATGTTTATTTATCTCGTTTTGTTTTGATTCATCATAGTTGTTTAGATGATAAGAATTATATTTAATTTAGGGATTAGAATCATATTTTGATTAGATTTTAGGTAGTTATCTTTTTGTCTTTAGACATTGCCTATAAATAAGGCATATGGTGTATTGTGGAATTAACACTTGATTTTTTAATATAATTAATATTGATTTTCTCCCTCCCTACCTCTCGCTGCTATCTTCTTCTACTTCTTTCTTAAGCTTCTTGTTCCCCTACTTTCTTTTTCCATCTTTCTGTAATTTTGTGACAGAGCTAGTGCAATCTTATCGAGTGTTCTGCTTTAGGAAGCCTAGTGCAGTTTTCCTCTTAACAACCTTCTTTTGCAATTTTTGTGAAATTATGATAGAAAATGGCCTGTTTTGCATCTGGGATTCTAGTTTCGTCTATACAAATCAGACTCTGAGTTCAGAAATTCTGTATAAGAGTGCTTGAGGGGTTAAGCACCAACATCATATAGGTTATGGATATAAAGTTGTGGGTGGGGTCGTTAGACTTGGAAGCAGAACCAAGTTGCATACTTGTTTTCAGGCAAGAACTAGGCTGGTTATAATTCTTATTCTAATACAGGACCAGAACTGTGTGATTGAATTCAATTTGAATCGCCAAAGCTGAAAGAAGTTCAAGGTGATTGGTCAATGCTGGACATTGTCTGGCAATTGAGGCAAAACGGCTAGGTCTCATGATTTGTACATACTGATTGAAGCTGTAATGATTTATTTTGGATTCTATGTGACTCAAAGATCCAAAATTAAAGAGTGCCAATTAATGACTAATTTTGTTTTAAAAGACCTATCATTGAAAGCTTTGTGATGTTTGGAGAAAGTTAGGTTCATCTTTTTATTCAAAACAATCAGTCTCATACCATGTTATATGTTACAATAATTTACAATATGTGTTATCATATATATATATATATATATATTATATTATCCTAATATAAATATAAAATATGTCATATTACAAGTAAAATATAGTATATAATACACCATATATATATGAATATATAAATATACATATATTTATAATAAATATGTATTATTATGATATAGCAACATATAATGTGATTTATTATATATCGCAAACATATAATATACTATATATCAAATAAGGTAGTATAATACCAAGTTTTTTTTTTTTTCTGAATTCAATCCTGAAAGGGAAATTCTGTTCGAAAAGTTGAGTTTTTTCCCATCACTTGGGAAAGTTAATTTCCCAATTCTCTTGGTGGGAAGGACCAGTGTTGTTAAAAGCACAGTATTAGTGCTTCTTCCTTGTCCAAGAAAAGGCCAAATGAGGAAGTCCAACTTAAGCACTAAAAGCATGCATTTTACTCAACTTTACATTTGTTTCAATCTTGGACTAAACTTTTATTTTTTCAATTAGTATCCAAATTAAATTTTGTTCCAATTTTTGTCTACTGTTAACTATCCATTAGAATAAACTGTTAATTGCTAGTATGGCTGACTGAGGTGGTTGATGTGGCTGCCACCTCAGTAATTTTTGCTAAAATTGCCATTCCCACATCAGCATTAAATAAACTAATATGTAAACTCATATGTGTAATATATTTCTTACAATATATATTACATATATGAATATTTCCTCCAATATATATTGGAATGGTATCTCTTTTTTCTTTAGTTCAATGCCTCAGAAGAACCTATCTTTCCAGTTAAATGTTATCAAATCTGGAAAGTCCTGTAACTTTATAAAATACCATTGTTAAAAGCTTGTTGTTGCTTGAGATGCAATTTATGTAGTTTGGATGGTACTCTTATCTCTGGTATAATGTGACAATATGCGGGCCAGGAAGTAGTCATTCCTATATGGGGGACATTTTTATCCAACAAATATTTGTTTCAGGAATTCAGGACAATGGTCATCAGAAAATACCACAGATGGGAGAGCCACGAGGAGGGGTCCTCAAATACTTGCATATCGTGAATACATGCCTTCAGTTTGGCAGGTATTAACTATTCATTGCCTTCCTTTATTTCACAAAGCTATAAATTTATATTCTTGAATAGTTGAATCACTACATCTCAGCTTACTGTTGCATATTGTACGGATGCTAGAAAGCAAAGCTATGCAAGTCTATGTTAAATGAATATATTCCATTTGTTAATCAACAAGCAGTGAAAGATTTTGATCCATCTGTTTCTGACGAAGCATTGTGAGAAATTTAGTGACTAATAACATTCATCATGGTTGGGCCTCAATGATCAGTCTGTATGTTGTTGGGGCAAGGAAGTGGGTCTGTCAAGTACAATGCTCATGAGCCACTTCTACTGATTGCATTGATATTGAACCTTTCTCATTCATTGAAACCGTAGATATAGTGGACTCTTGAAAAATTGATGGGGGAACATTGTGTACCTAGCAATATTTTGAGCCTTAATCTCTCCTGTAGGCAGTTTCTTCCATTGCATCCATATAAAATGCAAATACTTGTTCTGCTTGTCTAGTGTACAAGCTTTTCTAATAATTGAATGATGCTATCGGCTATTGCGACAGTTACCCGTTTTCTAATTGATGCAGTCCTTTGTCACACACCGAGTACTTGTACGGGCCTCAGGTGGGGAAGCAGTATCCGGTGGCTTACTTCGTGTTCCCCACTTTCAATAGAATAACTGAATTTGGGATATGTTGTTTTTATTGCGTTGCAGATGATGGAAGCCTGCACCAAAATTGCCCAATATATTTGTGCGAATGGTTGTTGCCATCTCTAAATATTTTGGACAAATTTATTGTCACAGATGTATGTTACCCATTTCTTGCTTCTCATTATTTCACTGAGGTTAGATGTGTTGGTTGATGTTTCTTGTTTTATTTCTGATGTGCAGGCTGGTGTCTCTCCTATATCATAAAGTGCGCCCATGTTAAAATTGGAATTTATCTTGCTTCTAGTTTGCCAACTGTATTTTCGTCCACTCCTTGTCATAAAAGTACTTGTTAGTTTGCTTCCACCATAGAAAGGAGACTACCACATGAAAGATAAGGTAAATGGGCAATTTGCCAAGGCTGCTTCCTGTTCCATTTTAGAGCTGCCCACGGCCAAGAAAACTTACACTAAGCACAATCGAAAAAGAGATGGTATATCTCTTTTGCTACCTTGCTTGAGAAGTGCTTATTGGGAAAGGGTAATTAAAGGTTAAGGTTGTCTAAAGCGGAGAAGCTCTCTCAAATAGCAAACAGAGGAATGAAGGCATCATGAGGGAATTCCTAAGTTATGCCACACCAATTTACTGCATGACACCGTATCACGTCGCACTATAATAGTAGTAAAAGCGAATTTCATAGAGAAAACACCCATCCTCTTAGGACTTGCTGCAATACATCCAGTTGACCCATCAAGCCTTGGGCAGGCATAGACCTATGGATTTCCATCAAAGCCTCTATCTCCACATTCAACCATCGCAAAACACTCCCATGAAAAATTTCTACCACCATCGTTTCAACAGAAATCCCCAACCCCGAGGTAACTATCAAGAACTATAGTCAACAAGCACACCAAATGGGCGGCAATGATCATACCATAGAAACAGACCATCCCCAATCCTCCATGTAAGATGGGGCCGCACCACCTCCCTCATTTGAAGAAGCTCCACCAGTACCATGGATACCAATATGACTCAAAGAAGCCAGACACCTACCCCCTGATGTGATATTTGTGGAAGCTTCAATTCCACTTAGATTTCTTTTCACCTTGAATAACACGCCAAACTAACTTAGACACCAAAACCTTGTTCCAAACAAACAAAGGTCGAATGCCCCAACTGTCCAACCTTTCCAACAAAAGACATCCCTCCAAGCCATTTTCTTCTTGTAAGTGAAGGAATACTAGTATGGTGGTGGGGTAAAATTAAAAATTTTGTGTATTAAACATATACGGCAAAAGAAATAAACACACACATCATACATATTTGGAATATTTATGTAATATGTTATTTCATTATATGAAATATAATAAATGAATACTTAATGTTCGATATCAAGTTGAATACATAAACTATTTTTATATTGAGATCTAATCCACCTCAAGTCGTGGTAAGACTAGTCTGTCCACACCTAGCGTGCAATTCGGTACCTTTACATGCATCTCTTTTTGTGCTAGCTAGAGGGTTCTGTATTACCAGCACTTATGTTTTTTCCTCCAGTGACACTCACGCCTAATGAATTTTTTGAAGCAAAATAGAAATGACAGAAGTAGAGAGCAGAGCCAAACAATTTCTCATTTCTTTTTGCATGTCAATTGCATTGCCCGGTCTCTCATTCCTCTTTTAATTGCTCACCACATGGACAACACTAAGGAGGACTAAGGCGGCACTAAGAGTCGACTCCCATCCATTAGCTAGTTGATTGTTGAGGCAGTCGATTGTTAGAGTTAAGGTAGTTGACTCTCAGTGTTTTAGTTCGTCAACTTTTGATGCTCTATCATCAATAATATTAAATGACATATTAACGACATAATTGTTGCATAGTGTCCATATTAGACGCATTATTATATGGTGTGTGACTAGTTTGGCACCAGTTAATATTTCTTGACCCATCACAAAAATTTCTCTATATTCCGATAATAATCTAAGAGTTCTTGGGCAAGACAATGAAGTTTAACTTCTAGTGATCTTATTACAGTTGACGATTATCGTGTGGTATAATCCTTTTATTACCTAACATCCCGACTGAGCAAAAGTAATAGAGTGATAAACTCACAAATTCAATAACTATATGTCTGATCTTATCAGTGTGACTAGATGATACCTTAAAAAACACTTTTTTTGATAATCGGTACGTCCTAGGCAGGAACTGTCCTATCACACTAATAGTAGACCACAAACGTTCACTTTATTAATAACAACAAGAGTGATAGATCATATCCATGAACACCTGTCTTTATATACCAGTAATATGAAACCACATAGATAAATCTCTCTACCTCACAATCGGATAGTTCGATGCATTAGCAAATCTTGTATACTAATAGACAAAACAACCATGTTAATTTAAGTTTAAAGATCAAGTACATTATCGCAACTTAGACGACATGACCATTATTCACAGTACCATGTAGTCAGTTATCAGTGTCATATTCAGTGCATTATTTTCTAGCAATCACCCACGAGTTTACAGAGACATCGTCATGTCATATGGTAACTCACCACCCTTAATATCAATAACTCATACTGATCATGATAGTAAGTTTTGTGTTAGTTTATACTCGATTAATTAAGGTTTCCATCCAATTAATTTAAGAACTATGAATAATTTAAGAAAACCTATTATCAAATAATCTCATCACATATTCTTAACACTTTAAAAATAAAACTCTTAAATAAGAGATTTAAGAACTTATTAAAAGTAGGAATGAAGATAAACTTGTCTTTTATTAATATATAAAAAGATATAATGATGTATTTATTACAAACTCATTAGACGTCATCTAAATTTAATATTAGGGCACACTATACTAATAGTAAGAAATTAAATTTGTGTCACTCTGTACAAAAGCCAGCAAAACATGTTCAAACTCTTTTAAGAATTTAAATTTGGGCCTTTTAAGTATGGAAGAGCAAGGGAACCCCTCTAAAACCCCAATAGCTGATACAACTCCTCATGCAATCCCTCGTTCGAGCAACAAAGAAAGAAGTCACCCTTTTGAGGATTAGCCACTAGACCTAGAAGTGTTAAATTTATCCAAGCATGACTTGAAAGTAGCCATCGACTCCTTGTTCCAATGAGAAAACAAGAGCAAGTCATTACACAGCTAATATGATAATGAAAAGGATTAGCCCGAGTGCAGTGCAGTGAGCAATGATCCCTAGTAGGACTTGCATGGCCAACAGAAACAAATAAGGAGATGACAAATAGCCCTGATGTTCGCCTCTTGTCCTAGGAAAATATCCATGCAGCTCCCCATTATTTTTGACAGGATACTCTGGAGTCGTCACCCAAACATGGATCCACTAATAGAATATTGGTTGAGACCCCACGAGCTTCAGTGCAAATAACAAGAAATCCCAATCAACATAATTGTAAGCCTTGGCAAGTTCCACCTTCACAATATACTAAAAGGTGCCCTTGTGAAGATGGTATTGATGAAGCAACACTTATGCATCAGCACATTGTCCCCCAATAAATTAGGGTATTTTGTTTAACTTGATATTATACCAATAGGGTAATGGGTAATTGATAAAATTATGCTTGTGTATCCGATATATTTCATTCTAATAATTTTGTATTCACAAAATAATATGACATTAATGCAAGCAAAAAGCTAATAAAGAATGATTTAAGCTATGTTGCACGGAAACGCTTCATAGGAGACGTTTTACTGTTTTCGAAACGTTTTCCATTCTCGTTTTGGACAGAAGAATGTTTATTTTCACGTTTTCGTTTCTTATTGGAAACATTTCTTGTTTCCGTTTTCGTGCAACATAGATTTTAAGAGGAAAAAAAACCCAATTTGGCCCTCCAACTTATCGCCATTTGTTGCTTTAGAACTTTACAAATACTGTGCTTAATGATTTATTAACAAACTATTAGTAATAGAGTGAAAAATATGATGAATTTATATCTCTTAATTTAACAAATGTGCCAGGACACTTATTAACATTACTTTTGTAAAACACATTAAATTAGACAATAATGAGTAAAAAATTAAATTACTTTTCATTAAATCTGCTAAGTTTCATGTATTAGCCAAAAAATTATTATTCCCAGGAAGTCCAGACGTTTTTTCCTCCCCAAATCCTATGAAGTACTTTTTGATTCCAAGTTCCATCCATTGCAAACACATCAAATTCTATCAATTTCCATTTACATAGGAAGTGACAATGGCATAAAGATAAAGCCATGAACAGGATGTTCTGGTGATACGTTTATAATCACAAAATCATTCAGTGAGCCGATTTAATTTCAAGACATCATGATTAATCATCCATTCTACACCAAAACTAGTGTTGAAAGTCAAAAGTGGGAAGTTGTGAGTCAGTAGTCACAATATATAAAGTTGAGAGAAACATTACCATGGCAGCTAAAGTAATTTTTATTTAAAACTTCCCTAAGTAAAAACAAAAAGAATTAAATTATAAGCCAAAGCATCATCTTTTTTTTTTAATTTTTTTACTTTCACACACACACACACACAGCCTCTCTCTACTTCTATATAAAAGTCTTATATCTTCTCCTCTTTTTTTTTTTTTAATTCAATAGATCTTCCAAATCAAATGTTGAAATTAATGACCTCAGTGTACAAACTCCAGGAACGTCGAAAATGAGATTATACAATTGAAGCACCACCTGGACTGGGCTGTCGGGCAGCATATTCACGTCTGAAAAAAAATTAAGGAGATTACACACACACCATATACATATATATATATATATAGAATTACATATTATCATACAAAAACAATTACATATATATATAGTTACTGTTTTCTACTCTTAGCCTGAGCCTAGCCTAGCTAGAGGACTTGCGTGGCGCCGGTGGAGGTGGTTTCATGGACTGTATCGTCGACGTAGTAGAAGCCATGCTTGGTTGAGTCATACTTCTCGCCGTCCCCCCACAACGCATATGCTTCTTCTCCGTGCACGGCGTCGTCTCCGATCTTCAGCTGTTCATCCGACATCCGCAGTGGAATCCTCGCAACCAGCTTTATCACCAGGCAGACGATCGACGTTACCACGAGGTTCCACCCAATCACAAAGCTGGCACCCACAATCTGTTTCAGGACTTGGACTCCGCCGGCCGACCGGCCGTAAACTCCTCCCCTGGAGTTGGTCACCGGCAAGAAGAGGGCGCAAAGCGTTGGCTCTGCAAACAGACCCGTCAGAACGCCCCCGAGAAAGCCGGCAACGGCGTGGGTGTGGAAGACGCCCAGCGTGTCGTCCACTTGCTGCAGTAGCTTCGACCTCTTGTGGACGATCATCATCGTGTACCATGGCACGCTGCCGGAGAAAACCCCCATTATTATAGCCGCCCATCCTTGAACCAGACCTGCAACATCAATCAATGTTAATCTCAATCAAAACATCTAGAAATATAATTACACTCACTCCGATAGATATTAGTTCAAAAGCTGAGTCTCAAATTGTGATGGCCACATATAGTTCTTGGTGACAAACATGATATGATCAAATTAGCATTGGCCATGGAGGTATACCTAAATATTTCTTAATTTCTTAACAGGATAAGATTGGGGTTGGTCAATGGGGTTGCAAAGTTACTAATTATTTATCTCATTAATAAATCACGCTAAATTTTTCTGTCTTATTTTTTCTTTTAATTAATTTACAATCCAACACAAATGTAACAGCAACAGCTAGGAAATTTATTATAATTAAGCTTGCCTGCCCCGGGGGTGATGCAAACGAGGCCGGTGATCATGCCCTGAACGGCGCCGATAACCGAAGGTTTGTTGAAGAAGATGACATCCAGACAAGTCCAGACCAGAAGGCTCGTGGAGGCGCAGATGTTTGTGTTGAGAACCGCCATGGAAGAGTCGATATTGGCACTGTACGGATCGCCGCCGTTGAAACCAGCCCAGCCCATCCACAGCAGCCCCGCTCCGGCCAACATCAGCAACACGTTGTTAGGCGGAAATCTCTCTCTGTCGTTCTTCGATCTTGGTCCCACCTACAATTAATACTTAGTGATTTTTACCCTTGCTAACCGCCGGAGAAGAAGACACATACAATTAATTAAGCCAAGTAAATGATTGAGTAATTTATACTAAATACCCAATAAGCGGCGGTGAAGCCGGCGACACCGGAAGAGAGGTGAATGACGTAGCCGCCGGAATAGTCGACGACGCCCCATTGGAACAAGAAGCCACCGCCCCAGAGGCTGAAGGCCCCGACGGTGTAAGAGAAAGTGAGCCACAAGGGAACGAACATCATCCACGCCTTGATGTTCATCCTGCCGAGCAGCGAACCGGCCAGGAGAATGACGGTGATGGCCGCGAAGACGCACTGGAACCACACCATCGACGCCATCGGATATAACGGCATCGCCGTGGGCGTCTCCACCGTCCCGTTGTGGTAGGAATGCGTCGTCTCCGGCAGAACCGCCTGCTTGATCAAGAACTTCTGGCCCAGCGCCGGCCCTGCCTTTCCCCAGAAGGGCAGGAGCTGGTCCCCGAACGACATCTTGTACGCCCACGTCACCCAGCATATTACCTGCAGCAAGTAAAAGAATAGAATAAAGAAATTTAACTAATTAACGTAAGATGATGATACTCAAACCAAATTAATAAGATCGATCCTCATGAATATTCGTATATTCATTCTTTCATTAAAAGAAATTAAAACGGCCAGGATTCAAATTAATAAAACAATAAATTAATACCACTGCGGCGAAGGCGTAGAGAGCCATGAAAGCTGAGTTCACGGCCCATTTCTTCTTCACGATGCTACCGTAGAGGATGACCAGTCCCGGCACGCTTTGCATGCCGACGAGGGTCGCCGATATCATCTGCCATGCGTTGTCTCCTTTGTTCAACCAGTCGGGAACAGCTGCCGACGTGTTCTGGTAGGCCTCCGGCACCACCGGTGCAGCCATGATCGATAGCTAGTACACGCGCCGATCAATCGATCACAACCACGAATCAAATGAACTCGATCGACTGCCAAGCTGTATATTGAGAGATTTAGAATATATCATGATGGAATCTCAGCCCCAATTCAGGACAAACTATATATGAATCTACCATGTCATGCGTTGACTTGGTAATTGAATATTAAGTCATTTGCAGTGAATTGGATATATATTATATATATATATAAACGATGAGATGAATAATAATATATATGTATATATATTCATAATAATAATAATAATTCCATGGTGAGGGGAGGGATAAGGGGAGGGGGGGCTGATTGGTTTTGAGAGTTCTCCAAATTAACGGCGTCCAATTTTCCTGAAGCCACGGCCGCCGCTTCATTTTCAAAATGGAAGATTCCTCGTCAGTTGTGAATTTGGATGAGTTGACTACTTGTTAAATTACTTTGGAAGAGACTGCAGATGGGTGCCAGCAGTTTGGCAGTTGGCAGGGATCTGCTCAATTTCCTTAAACATTTCCATGTACCCCTCCCTTCCTATGAAGTACGTGCCGGCGGGGACCATTCGTGTTCTTGCTTCATGAATTGAACATTTTATTCCTGTTATTTATTTAAACTTGTCTTTACTGATCCCTTTTTTGGCGGATACTACTAGTCAAGCTAGCATTAATAGGTATTTTCGTCGGAAAAGAAAAGAGGATACCTACAGGCTATATATATATATGTATGGTATGACACTATGAATGAAAAGAACTAGCTGTCAAATTCTCATGAATGAATGTTAAAAAATTTCAATTCTGCCAATATAATAAATATAAAATATAAAATTATTTGATTAATTGTTTCAATTAGTTTAGCAATCAATATTATTTTAATTCACTATTACTTGTCTGGCCACATGATCTGTTACTTTTTCTAATCAATTGCGTCTAAATCACTACTGAAGAAGAAATATATATAACTACCAATCAATCTTTTTCTAGAAATGACTACTAATTAACTAATCAGCTTACTAATTAATATGTATATATATCTATACGCATATGTGCTTGTGATAAAGTCGAGCTACAAAGATTAGATTAATTTGTGCAGCGTATGCTCAAAAATACATCAATCTCCTTAGATTGGATTTTTAAAAATACAGAGAAAAATAATTAAATGGATTTTTTTTTTTAATTAGTGGCGGCAATGCAGTCAGTCACTACTACTACTACTACTACTAGCTATTTAAAGGTATATATACTAAAAGTATATTATATATATCACACGTGAGTAACCCACAAACTGTCGAGCTCTTCTTGCCATGGCTCATGGGATATGTATGAGATGAATAAAGCGCGATTGATAATTTGATTATTTGATACGGTCTACTACCCCCAATAAATAAAGTAGACGTCGTCGTCATCGATTAATTAGTTGAATTTAATGCTTTTTGGCTGTGGTGTGGTGCTTCCATCCATACCAAGCGCACGCACAATGAGAGCGATAGCAGGAGCTGCTATTTTTATTATTCAGACTGGCTAATTCGTGTTTCGTTTGGAAAGGCGGCCGCCATCCCAAAACGAAAGGCTATAAAACAAAGCAAACGCAATTGATATCCATCCAAATGGAATTAGATTGCGAAAATATAAGCAAGGATTATTAAAATAAATACTACCGAGTTTAAAAGGAATTCTAAAAATATATATATATATATATATATATACTATTCAGAGACCAATCTATCTAACAAAATGTTAGGGCCTCTTCTCTTTGGCGTTTTCAGGTCGTTTTCTATTTTCAATTTTTCAAAACACCGAAAACGTGTTCTCTTTGTTATTTTCAAAAACGCGTTTTCAAAAACTACAACAACAACAACATATCCAGCCGTTATCCCACTATGTGGGGTTGGCTACATGAATTCTAGACTTCTATGTGAGTTACATCCCAACAGATAGTTTATCTAGAATTCATATTTGGATCCGACTAGATTTTACGCTGGTTGTCGGCTACCTAACGCAACCCTCCTCTTTTATCCGGGCTTGGGACCGGCAGTGGATAATATCCCCTGGCGGAGTAATGATGAAATGAAGTTTGAACACCATCTTCACATGGAGAAATTTCATGAGATGGTGGTGAATGAAGATAATTGATATAGTTGTGTTCCATAACTTAGTTGACATAGTGAAACCAACGCGTTTTCAAAAACAAGGAAAAAATTTGTGAAGGAAATGAAAAACAGCAAAAAAAACGTTTTGGCTGTTTTCAGCCAAAACACAGAAAAAATTGAAAACGCAGAAAACACAAGGGTTTTCCACCTCATGCACTCCCTCTTCCTTCTTTGTTCCAAGCTCCACTCTCTCTTCCAACAAGTAACACCCATCTTCCACCCCCACTGCCATCGCCCTCCACGCCACCGTTCACCACCAACATCATCGCCACCGCCATCGCCACAACTGCCATCGCCCTCCAAGCCAAGATCTGCCACCGACCCCACTACCACTGCCCTCCACGCCAAGATCCGCATCCTCCACCGCCATCGCCATGGCTCGCCATTGACACCATCGCTACTCCCAGATCTGCAACCACCGCTATCGCTATGGCCCGCACTGCCCTCCACTCTCAGATTCGCCACCGCCACCACCATCATCACCACTGCCATCGCTCCCCATCGCCAGTCGTCTCTTCTGCCCTTTGCCATTTCTTCCTTCGACTTCGACCATTTCTTCCCTGCCGTTTCTTCCTTCGGCTTCGGCCATTCTTCCCTGCCATTTCTTCAGCCTCCACACGCCCAAAATGTGTATTATGATTTATGGATTATGGTTTTTGTAATTAATTTCTCTTTTCAATAGTATTTTTAAAATTTTAGATAAACTTTTTCTTTTGTTATTTTATGATTTATAATTTTTTTTAATATTTATGTTGTGGGTAATCTAAATTTTAAAATTAGTGTCAAATTCTAATTTGTAAGTAAAAATAATTTTATTATAAAATTATTAGTTGAGTCAAATTAAAAATGACTTTAAAAAATATTTTGTAATTTTAATACATTATTATATATGATTAAATCATTGGTTATTTTTGGTATTATATTTTAAATTCTTTAAATTAAATTTATAATTTATTAATAAATATTTATAATTTACTTTCAATCAAATTTATTAAATAAAATATTATAAAATATTTTTTCTCAAAATTTCGAAGAGAACGCGTTTTCTAATTTTTAATTTTGAGAAACATTTTTTCAGAATGATAAAAAGAACGCATTTTCAATAATCTCAAAACAGACACTCAAAACATAAAATTAAAAATGAATTCAAAACTCAAAACTCAAAATTGAAACACAAAGAAAACACCACCTTACATTTTGCTTCACTTAATCACTCTCAACTATAAAGATTCTCTAGCGTGAGTTCTATTTTTACGAAAATAAACTAAACCAAGTCTTTAATAGAATTCCTTGTGAAGCCGACAGTTTGCAGATAATCGTTGGCCTTTTAGTTTCAAAATTAGAATTTTAAATTTAGAGAGATGCGTGGTAGTGGCAAACTGAGCACCATATGACGTTTTACATGCTATTATGCTTATTGTCGCTACCCATCTTACTTCTTAAAAATAATTGCGAAATAGACGACCATGTGTTTCACATTCTAGAAAGCTTTCATATCACCTTTTAGCCTTCCTTTTTGTCCGTCTGTAAAAGCTTGCCCTTCCAAACACGCTGAATCAAAACCGTCTTCTTAGTCTTCTTTTCGGCCTCTTTCTGTGCCAGGTCCGACCGACGATTGTTCAGCAATGGTGATGAGGATATACAATACATACAGAGATGAATACAGAGGGATGCAAAGACAAAGGCTCCAGTGCCAGTGGAAGGCAATAAATAGATGGGTGAAAGACTAAAACAGAAGAAATGCTGGTTTTAGCTTTTGTTATACTAGTATAAATAAATGAAGAACTACCACTACTAATCCAACTTGATTTCGGAAATGAGGTCACAAAATGACCAAAGCACGATTGCAGATCTGCAAACCTTGAAGGCACCCATTCTTTTACGTCATAATTCCTGTCCTACCAACGCTCTAGTAGTACAAGATTACCGTTAAAAATGAACCCAAAAAAACAAATTCCTCCGCCTTTTAACACGATCTAGATACCCCAAACAGACTACTCCCAGGATATATAGTGGTCCCTTATAAATATAGAAACACAGTTGCAGATTGAGCAGCCATATATATCTCCCCTCCAAAGTACTGCCAATCCAAACCCACAAGTCGATTCCACTTCGACAAGAAAACAATATTTGCCAAGCGCATTGGAACCGAATACTCAATTAACAAATGAAGAGGTGAACGAGGTGCAGTCAATCACTGTCTATGCTTCCACCGTAAGAGCCGCTGCCAATGCCACCTTGCAACGAGGAATGGCGCGGGCCAGAACCGTCCAGTGAGAGTCCCCTAGCATGGCCAGAGTGACCAGAACAGCCATCTAGTGACAGGCCCCTAAAATGACCGGCCAAATTAGGACCATCCATTCTTTTCTCCTGGAAGAATTTCTGTCTCTCAACATGTTTTGCAGGTGGAGGTGGAAGCGCTGAAGCTGGACAAATCTTGTTTGATTCTTGAGATGGCTCCACACTCAAGGGCCGTATAAGAGGCCGGTGCAGCTTTTCTCGTGGACTCAGAGATCCAAACAAATCCCACGGCCTCTCTTTTTGGCGCTCTTCGTCTTCAGGCCGTACACATGCTTTCCCTTTCCTTATCCTTTCAATATGCAAGGTAGTCCAAATTAGAAACTTACATATATGAACTGCATTGAACTACAACCAGCATAATGTAAATACATTATATTACACACCCCTTTTCAAGTTACTGAAAATTGAACTTACAAAGAGTATTCATCCACGACCCAACATAATAATGGTCAGACAAATCTCTCATGATTGAAGTAGCAGAACCCAGGATGAATATAATTATTTGTACCTTTGGGAAAGCTGTTCCGCTTCCTCTTCCTCCTCTTCTTCCTCCTGGACAAAGTGATTTGAAGATGTTGGCCTACCTGAAACAAGCATATCATGCCTTGCAAGTACTTTTTGCAGTTGCTCATTCAATTCAATTGCTCGAGAAACCACCGCCTCATCACTGAAATACACAACCAGCAACAATTAACATTGCAAATGCCACACTACAAATGATTCTCCATCAAGCTTTCCACTTTGAAGTAATTAATTGTAGTTTAGCTCCCTCAGAGAATAATGACGCCCTCCCTAGCTTTTTCTCAATATATATCAATAACAGGAGGGGATAAGAGCAAACAAAAAACAAATAAAATGAAGAAAAGAAAGATAGATCACAAACAGAAAAAAGGACTAAGAGCAAATAATTGAACAGGAACGAAGAATAGAAAGGCGGGATTGAGGAGTAGATGTCACAGTGCTACAGGCTGTAGCATCTCGAAATCCTAACTGATTTGATGGAGTAGCAGCTTGAGTCCACTCTTTGTCTGGCGAGGGAGGACAAGCAACCTATCTATGGAAGGCTCCACCTCCAACGCTAGATTTAGTATCCAAGAATCTAACCTCCTGTATGATAGGATAATCCACCTGGAATCCTATCCCCATTCTCCAGCCATATCTCCTCCAACTTCCCACAGAAATTTGCTCTCTCTTCTGATTGCATAGCTCTTCACCTTCACATATCTACAATAGCACAACAATTTCGTGGTGCCCAGCATTTCCATTACAATAACTGGATTTCCATTGTGACACTATTCCACACATGATTATGGCGTAAGCAAATCTAGTTGCTTTGTATCACTGGGATGATGACACCAAAGATAAAATTTAGAAATGTCGTGAATGGCTGTATGTGTTCTATAGAACTTCTTTAGTCGTGTTTTGCACTGCAATTGGTCTGTCCTCGATAGCTTTGGGCAGTAGATGGAATAGAATTCGGTAACCACAAAAATATCTATTTTAAAATGCTATGGGAAAACTAATGAAATGCAAGAGGCATCTAAGATGGTTTGTGTAGGTGAGAAGACTAATAGACATGTCTATGAGAAGAGTAGATAGAATGAAAGAAGTTTGTAGTAGAAAAGGGAGAAGACACCAGAAAAAAGTGACATGGTATATAATGGCCATAACAAAAGATATGATCATGTAGACATGATAGGTACAATCCATTGGTATATAAACAAGATGCTGCATTGAGAGATCAGGGCTAACTCCACAAAAGCATTCCAGATAACCAAAAAACAACCTTCTAGATCGACTGGGGTACAAATGGCTTACCCTTGTCCGCTGGAGCAGAGTCTGAAGTTAAGATGGGGCTTCGTCCCCCCTTTCTGACCTTCACCGTCTTTACTTCCTGTACCCTACAAGGAGACTCCTCCCCAAGAATGCAAATAGAGTTCAGGAAAGGCATAGGAACTACTGATGCAGCAAGCAGAAAATCCATTCCAAGAATGACTTTCAAGCCATCCAAGGGTACAGACATCAGACTGGTGGTCCTTGTACATGACTGCCAAGCCCTCAGATTGTGGGCTGGGCAATTTAGGAAGAAACAGATAGAATGAGGAAAAGGAAGAACAAGAGAACAAGAGGGAATGAGAGAAAGTCAAGAGAGAGTATCGAAAGTAAAGAACTTGTAATTATTCTTGATGATCCTTCCTCTTACTGCCATGGGTCTCTTATAGAGCCTCTAGCAACCATAACAGCAACTGTAACAATATAACACCACAGCTATCTAACATAACAGCAAAACAATACCATTAGCTAACACTCTAACCACTTAACCCACATCTAGTTAGCAATTAACGACTCATACAAGTGGTTATTACTGACCATTTACTAATTTACCCCTAAAGTCGTGACAATCCCCACCCCTTCAAACAATTCTTGTCCCTAAGAATTTAGAACAACTGTGCCTTCTTCGTCACTCAATTCCCGCCGGTTCTTCTTCATTTTCATCCTCTATTCCTTCCATGTTAAGCAATTGTTTTTGGCATCGATGGCCGGGGCTGAATTTGTCTCCTCACTTATAACATAATCCTAACTTCCATTGCTGCTCCATAGTAATTGATTTGGCTGCATTAGGGTTAGGGAAAACCTTAGAATTCACATTCACTTGATCCTCTTCCAATGGTTGATAGAACGAAGGCTGAATTTCCGTTGCCATCGTGTACTTATTGGAGATTGCTTCCAATGTGAGCTCCTGTAGCTTTTCCTTATCCACCGCCTGCCTTACAAATGTAGGCATCATTATCTTCACCATTGATTGCAATTCTTCCCTCAGCCCGCTGATGAAAATAGACACCAAACATTGCTCTGTCAATCCCGATTGCACAGTACACATAATAGATCTCAATTCTTCAAACTTCGCTTGATACTCCACCATAGACCCTTCTTGCTTCAATTTACTAAATTCCTCGATCACATTGGCCATGCTTCTTTCACCAAATCGCTCGCACAACCCTTCAGCAAATTATGCCCAACTACCCTGATTCCCTTCATCTTGGATCCAGCCTTGATACCAAGAATCTTTCAAGTAAGCCGCAACCAAGTTGATCCTATGCTCTTCCGATATCCTATAGAATTGGAAGAATATTTCTTATCCACCATCTTGGTTTCATCCCATCAAACATTGGAATCTCCAATCTTGGCATGGGTAGATGATTATGAATCGAAGGCTGGAAATCCCTACCCTGCGTCTCCTGATCCGTAGGCTGGTCCTCTACTTCAAGAAGCCCCTGAGTTCTTGGACAACTTCCTTGGTGTGGCAAAATCGAATCAAAGGTCTTCTGTAGTGGAAAATCCGGAAACGATCGAAATTGGGAAAAGGAGGACAGCATGCTGAGCACGCTGTTGAGTGTCTTCCCATACTACTCCATGGTTTCCTTACACTACTCCAAAGCCTCTCATTTTTCTTTGACTCCCTCCGCACTGATTCCCTCAAAATCGCCATCTCCTCCCTGCTTTGAACCATCGCCTCTTGAGTTTGTGACATCCCAAACTCCAAAGCTTCCATCCTAACCTCCAACTGCTTCATCCCGGTGCCCTCTACCATAGCCAATTACTAGGTTGCTCAATCAGGTTTGCCTCACCGTCTGGGTCAGAATCGCCCCCCGATCAAAGCATTAGCCACAGTAGCGCACCGGTTGGAAGTTTCACTATCTAGGTCGAAATCGCCTTCCGATCAAAATGGCAGCACCCGCCTCGCATTCGTCCGTTTTGCCTTGTCTTGCGTCCGTCAACCCAGATCATTGTTCTTGCTCACTTCCGTCAACCCAGATCATTGCCCTTGCTGTCGTCCATCCATTCTGCTTTGCCTTCACACATCTTTAAATCTGAGCCACAACAGAAACACAATTGAGGATTGATTAGCTCTGAATTTTCTGAAATCACCGAAATTCGCTGCTTCTTGAATTTCCTCCTGCCACTCGTTCAATTTTGCACCCAATTGTCGATCATGTCTTCATCCTTCGTGGATCAGTAATCCACAATGCCGAGCCGATTGCTGTGGGTCGCTACAATTCATTGGGTTCCACACTCTCGACTTCAATCAAGATTACCTCTTGAACTTGCGCCCATTTCACGTTCAATTCCGAACCAAGATTGTCGGAATTCGATTGAGTTCGTCAGAGTCAGACTAGAATTAGTCGGAACCACAGCCAAGAATCGTTGGCTCTAATACTACTTGCCAAGCCCTTAGATTGTGGGTTGGGCAATTGAGGGAATTCGAGTTGAACTCCAAGAAAGAAGATATGAATTTAGGAAGAAACAGATAGAATGAGGAAAAGGAAGAACGAGAGAATGAGAGGGAATGAGAGAAAGTCAAGACAGAGTATTGAAAGTAAAGAACTTGTCATTATTCTTGATGATCCTTCCTCTTATTGCCATGGGTCTCTTATAGAGCCTCTAGTAACCATAACAACTCCTCTTAACAATATAACAACACAGCTAACTAACATAACAACAAAATAGTACCATTAGCTAACCCTCTAACCACTTAACCCTCATCTAGTTAGCAACTAACGGCTCATATAGGTGGTTATTATCGACCATTTATAGATTTACCCCTAGGGTCGTGACAATGACCAAACCTTAACAGGACCCCCTTTGCCAACCCCACGTTAAGGCATGTAGCTTTTGATTGTAAAACCATGTTGGACATTCACTCTTTTAGTTTTACTCCTGAATAATCGACAACAGTGAGATGCCTCTTTTCACCTCCAGCTCCCCCACCCCCCAAATATATATCACTAATCACTCTCTCTCATAGAGTTTCACCAATTTATTCTCTCATAGAGTTTCACTAATCAACCTAGTCGGATCCAAATATGAATTCTAGACAAACTATCTGTTGGGATGTAACCCACATAGAAGTCTAGAATTCATGTAGCCAACCCCACATAGTGGGATAACGGCTGGATATGTTGTTGTTGTTGTTGTTATGTTCTTTAAAATTTTCATTTTACTCATTATTCATAAAATTATTAGCCGTTATTATTAAAGATCTACAAAAATGTAAAAACACAGAACACACAAATGGCATTCAGCTAAGGGCACAAACATATACATAAGGACATACCGAGAAGTCATTGCAAGATGCATTACTCTTTGCTTTTGGAATGAACATTGTTCAACAAGATCAAGTGTGAACTCATCCGTTGCTCCCTACAAAAAAAAGGGTCAAATTGTATAAGAACATTGTATTAGCAGTTCAAGTTCATTAATGAAGCAACAAATTAAACCACAAAGGTTATCATCATGAAACCACTATGAGTCACCTTTGTTGTCATGACACAAAAAAAGTGGGTGTTAATCGAAATTTAATATGAAGGCAGTTAAAGCCTGTGGTTGGCTCAAAATAATTAATAAATGTAGGAAATCAGAATTGTTCTTCCTTGATCATTGAGTATACACGGAAATCCTCTTATAGAGGAAGAGATTACAACATATGGAAACTATCTCTAAGCAAACAATTTAAAAAAACAAAGAAGGAAATATAGATCAAGATATGTAGAAGAAATCAGAATAATTCTTCATATCTCCAATACCATGCACACTATGAACTTATAGATACAAACTCCTAAGTCTTGTAAACTCCTAAGACTATACAAACTCCTAATAATTCTCCTAAGTTTTAGGAGTAGATTACATTCCTAAAAATTAGGATTAGATCACATTCTACTAGATTACAACAACTAATTTACAACAGAAGAATAAAACACAAAACATATAAACAAAACAGATAAATTGAATTTAGATAACACTATAGATAGCACCCTTATCTTCTTAGCTCTTGGCTCTCAGCTTTTCTTGTCAACACTCCCCCTCAAGATAGGGAGTGGATGTCAATCATACCCAGCTTGTTTATTACAGCTTCAAATTGGGTACTAGGCAATCCTTTGGTGAAGATATCTGCTACTTGATAGTTGGATGGTACATAAGCAATCTGTAGGAGACTAGAATCCAATTTTTCCTTTAGGAAATGTTTGTCAATTTCAATATGTTTTGTCTTATCATATTGCACCAAGTTATGAGCTATGCTGATAGCCAATTGGTTGTCTCCCAACAACTTAATAGGTTTTTTCACCAGAATCTTCAAATCTTCTAGGATAATTTTCACGCATAAAAGCTCACACACACCTAGGGCCATGACTCTAAATTTAGCCTCTGCACTGGATCTAACTACCACCCCTTGCTTCTTACTCCTCCAAGATATCAAATTCCCCCTTAGGAATACACAATACCTAATTGTGGATCTTTTATCCACAAGAGAACTACCATAATCCGCATTTGTATAGCCTTGGATCTTCAAATCAGCCCCTGGAGTAAATAGGATCCCTTTCCCTGGAGTGGCGTTGAGATAACTTAGGATTTTTCTCACTGCATTCATATGAGCTTCAGTAGGGTTATGCATAAATTGACTTATTAGGCTAACAACAAAGGATATGTCAGGCCTAATATGAGAAGGTATATTAGCCTCCCTACCAAGCATTGGAATCTCCTTTTATCCACTTCCTTTTCATCAGTATTTGCTTATAATTTTGTGTTGGAATCAACTGGAACCCTTGCCCCTTTTCCTCCTAGTAACCCAATTTCAACAAGTAGATCTAGACATATTTCCATTGGGACAAAAAGATACCTTCCTTAGAGTGGGCCACTTCAATGCCTAAGAAGTACCTTAATTGTCCAAGCTCTTTTTATCTCAAAGTCCCAAGCTAAATTCAGCTTTAAGCAGCCTTATTCATTCAAATCATTCCCTGTTACCACAATGTCATTGACATATACAAGTAGAGCAGTTACCTTCTCTCCTTTATGTTTGATGAATAGAGTGTGATCCCCTCGACTTTGGTAGTATCCCATAGATGACATAGCCTCTGAGAATATGCCAAACCAAGCCTGTGGGGATTGCTTGAGCCCATATAATGCCTTCTTGAGTTTACACACTTGATTGTGCCTTGTTTTTTCATGCTGATATCCTAGAGGAATTTCCATGAAGACCTCTTCCTCTAAATCTTCATGTAAAAAGCCATTCTTGACATCAAGTTGCTGCAATTTTCATCCATAATTAGCTGTCAATGCTAAGAGAACTCTAACAGTAGTCATTCTAGCTATCGGTGCAAATGTTTCTAGATAATCTATATCATAAGACTGTATATAGCCTTTGGCAACCAGCCGTGCCTTATACCTGTCAAGTGTCCCATCAGCCTTGCATTTCACATTAAAAATCTACCTACAACCTACCGGTTTTATCCCCTTTGGTCTGGGTACTAGCTCCCGTGTATGATTCTTTTCTAGTGCTCTCATTTCTTCTAACATGACCTCTGTCCAGCTGGGATCTTTTACTGCCTCCTCCACTGATTTGGGAATAGTAATTGCATCCAATGAAGTCAAGAAGCTTTTATGGATAGGAGATAGGTGATGGTAGGATAAATAGTTGGCCAATGGGTGTTTGGAACAAGTTATAACCCCTTTTCGGATAGCAATAGTCAAGTCCAAATCTATAGACTCAGGTTGAGTTTGAGGTGGGTTCGAAATATTGGGTGAGTTCTTACAATATGGTATTTCCAAACTAGAATCCAGGGTTGTTGTTGTGTGTAGCTGTAGATCGCCAATGGACTGTCTTCTCTTGTATACATAGGGAGAGCCCTTATACCTAATAGGATAGATAAGCCTAGAATTTGTCTGCTCAGTGGTAGAAACCGATGGAATTAGGGAGGCATGCATTGGGTCAGCAAGAAGAATAGGATCAATATTCTCATGTGAATGACTAGGACCCAATGGAGTCGTTTCAAGAATAGGACTGAGGTATTCCCACTCTATATCAGTTGGTCTACCAGTGTATTGCATGGCTAGGATTGGGTTAAAGAATAACTGGGATTCAATGAAAGTGACATCCTTTGAGACATAGAATTTACGTGTTGCTAGGTGATAGCATTTATACCCCTTTTTGGTCGAAAAATATCCAAGAAAAACACATTAGGATCCAATTTGTCTCTTATGTATTTTGAGTATGTGGACAAAACAAACACATCCAAACACCTTTAAAGGTAATGGTGTATGGAGATTGAGGTCAGGGAAAAATGATGCTAGAAGCTGGAAAGGGCTTTGACCATTAAGAATCCTAGAAGGAACCCTATTAATAACATAGGTGGCTATCAACACTGCTTCACCTCAAAAAAATTTTAGCCATGATGATGATGTAGGATAGTTCGGGTGACATTAAGGAGGTGTCTCATCTTCCTTTCAACCACCTCATTATGTTGAGGTGTATCAATGCAAGATGATTCATGGATAATGCCCTTCTTTTGAAAGTAATTATGTAAATGACTGTTGAAATAATCTCTTGCATTGTCGATTCTAAACCTTTTGATAGAGGTGTCAAATTGGGTGTGAATCATTTTACAAAATGAGGGCAACATAGACCCAATGGCAGCCTTATCTTTTAGAAGAAACACCCAACACATACGAGTACAGTCATCGATAAAATTTATGAACCATTTTGCCCCAGAGCAGTTTGGTATTTTGGATGACCCCCAAACATCAGAGTGAATCAAATTAAATGGTTTAGAGGAAAATTTATTGCTAATAGGATAAGAGACTCAGTGAAAAAAAAAATAATCACCCTCCCCCCCCCCCCCTTTGCAAAAAAAAAAAATGCAGAGGAACTAAATAGTCACACTGAGGTTGCCCATTTCATCATTCAGCTCTCAGTTTCCTGACATCAAAATTATGAAAGAATAAGTTCACTACATTTCACCTCTCCACAGACAAATTTGTGTCCTAGAAAGTGCAAGCCAGCTCATAGAAAGAGCTTCCACATCTAACCCATTTAAGATTGAGAACAAGTCAAGGTACCGCACAAGATGCTTGGCACTAGACAGATTGATATTTGCACATCAATACCAATTTTTCCTTTGCTTTGTCCCTTTAGGTATGATTCACCATATTTCTAGTCCTGAAAGTATGTTAACACTCAAAATCCTTTTTAGAGAATCAAGGTTGAATTGACCAACTCAAAAGAACTAGCTCTAGTATATTAATCATATACTAGTCCTGAAAGTATGCATACACCCAAAACCCTTCTTAGAGGATCAAGGTTGAATGGAACAACTCATAAGGCCTATAATAGGTTGGGTATGTTAACCGTATAACATCAAAATTACAAAGATACCAACACTAGATATTTTTTAGTAAGGGGACAACAGAAGCTGCTAAAAATTTATTGATTTTCATCAAGACCCTACGTTGTACTAGGGGTAAATTTGTAATTCTGTTTACATTTGTAAAGCAGTTATTAGCTGTTGTACTCAAGCAGCTGCTTGAGTTGTACTTTGAATAACCGACAGTTTATTTGGCGCCATTGTTTGCCTGGATTAGTTATAAATAGCTAATCCATCTGAATGAGAAGGCATGGATGAACATTCACAGAATCTGATTCTCTCTCTCTCAATTTCTCTCCCTTAATTCTTTGTTCTTTCTCGTTCCCCTCTGCATTCTTCTCTCATTTCCCCCCTAATTCTCTTCCTCATAAGAGAATTTTCCTTGTCACGTCCTTAGGACCTGACAACATTTAAATTGTATGATCAACTTATCAGCATCCATATCAAGCACCAAGGCTTGTGTCTTGGCTGTACTTTTCTAAACTGTTTAGCCATAACAAACTCCACTTGTGTACATTCAGAGTTTCTGAAATAGGTCCCCACGAGATCTTACACCATATGAACAACCTATTTAGTGACAGGCACATCAAAACAAAATATGTGATAGCCTTGTTATATAAAAAATGTCAAAACTATACCAATATCAAACACAAAACAAACATGCAATGGCCTTATATTCCAAAGGAGTCAACAAATCTCAACCAATCACTACAAAAATTGAAAGTGTTATGAGATTGACATCATAATACTGAACATCAATTCACCAACACACCTCTGGATGTTGGGTGTTGA
This sequence comes from Diospyros kaki, assembly GCA_036245055.1. Taxonomy (NCBI): domain Eukaryota; kingdom Viridiplantae; phylum Streptophyta; class Magnoliopsida; order Ericales; family Ebenaceae; genus Diospyros; species Diospyros kaki. The sequence goes on from BSEG01000016.1 coordinate 47,731,488, forward strand.
CAGCATCAAGGACTTCTCTCAACACCTCCATGGCAGAGCCAGCCTTCTGAATAATACTGCACCAAATAAAACAGCAAACTAAAATATTTTCCACAAAGGGATTAAAAAAACTTCAATCAGCATCCAGATAACCGAATACAATATATTAGCCATTTGTATGACATTCAAACATATGTAAAAGCCATACAATCACCTATACAACAACAATAACATATCCAGCTGTTATCCCACTATGTGGGGTTGGCTACATGAATTCTAGACTTCTATGTGGGTTACATCCCAACAGATAGTTTGTCTAGAATTCATATTTGGATCCGACTAGGTTTTACGCTGACTGTCGGCTACCTAACGCAACCCTCCTCCTTTATCCGGGCTTGGGACCGGCAGTGGATAATATCCCCTGGCGGAGTAATGATGAAATGAAGTTTGAACACCATCTTCACATGGAGAAATTTCATGAGATGGTGGTAAATGAGGATAATTGATATAGTTGTGTTCCATAACTTAGTTGACATGGTGAAACCAACAAGTACAATATGGAAACACAACATCCATACAATCACCTATGAATTTTAAAATTTTGGTAACAAGAACAACTCACTTTATTAGATACAACCTTCTATCCAATTCACAGGCCAAGCAAGAAAATCATCCAAATTAGTTTTCTACTACATATCATGAAAGCTGGGAATGCCTATTTCCTATATATAAAAGTCTAGACATGCCACACCTATTCTTAAATGAGAATTTGTACCTTTGACCCCACAGTAGGAAATTAAACAACTCAGGTACTTTGCAACTTTTAATGACAGTTGGTACGCATTATCTGTCGTACCGAGGTTTAGAAATGCTGCATCCATTCTTCACCGAGAATTCCACTTTGTTGCTAAGTACCTGATGTGGATTTAAATAACCCATTGTCAAACCACCAGATCTGACAGAGGTATACGGAGGTAAATTTTCCAGAAATTAACAGAAGTTGCTGGAAGGGGAATTGAGAGAAAGAGAGAGAGAGGGAAAGATTCAAGTTAATCCATTCATGAATTCCATCCTCAGGCTGTGGCTCTTTATATATAGCCTCACAACCACCCACATGCACCCATGTGCAATACAAACAGAAATATAACCACCTCCAGCTACTGGACAATTATCTATAACAGAAAAGAAAAGACAAAATTACTTGGCATGTGACAAATACAACACCCCCCCCCCTGCGGCGGGAAACATTTCTTGTCCTCAAGAAATCATAACAGCTGGGCCACTTGGGGAAACTGCTTGAGAAAGTTTGGAAGATACTCCCATGTTGTATGATCAAGACGTAGGTGAGTCCATTGGACCAAGACTTAAGTCAAGGGCAGGGAATCTCAGTAAATCACCCTCTTTTCCAACACTACTAAGGGTTCCATATTAACTACTGCGTCTTCCAACGGTAAGGGAATATCCTCATTGGGGCTGTCCTCAGGTCCAATGGATTTCTTTAGCAAAGAAACATGAAAAACAAGGTGGGAGAGGTGGTCCTTTTCCATATTAGCAAAGGTGGGAGAGGTGGCCTACAGATTACACTCCCTCCGGTAACTGTAATCTATAGGCCACCTCTCCCACCTTTGCTAATATGGAAAAGGACCATAGTACTTGGGATTTAGCTTTGAGTTAGGATTGTTAGAAAAGAGTTGCTGCTAGAACCTTTTGAGCTTCAAGTACACCATGTCCCCCAACTCAAAGAGTTGTGCTGTAGTTAATTCCCTTTTAATCACCTGCAAAGTCTCCTGCCTCTGCTGTAAGTACTGATCTACTACCCTCTCCACACTCAAGTACTGCATAACAGCAAGTAGTATAAGGGGGTTTATAACCGAATAGAGCTTTAAATGGGGTCCTCTTCAGTGAATTGTGAAAGCTGGTGTTGTACCACCATTGGGCTAGGGGTAACCATTTGTTCCAACTCTTTGGTTTAGCAAAACAAACACACCATAGGTAAGACTCCAAACATTGATTTACTCTCTCAGTCTGTCCATCTATTTCCAGGTGATATCCTGTAGACATGTGCAATTTTACCCCCAAACTCTTGAATAATTCTTGCCAGAAGTTACTAGTGAAGATCTTATCCCTATCTGGAACAATGGATGGAGGCAACCTGCGTAACTTAACAACAAGTCTAACAACCCTCTAGCTACTTTCGAGGCTATGAATGGATATGCCAAGCTCATGAAGTGACCAAACATGGTTAACCTATCCACTATCACAAGAATCACATCCTTCCCTTCTGACTTAGGTAATCCTTGGAGCTCCCTGTTTGTAGATGACTTGTTTGTCTAGGATGGCAGGGGGCTCTAAAAGGGGGCTTGTGTCTATGACTCCCAAAGCCAGCGTAGGACTCACAGGTTGCACTCCTGCAAACTTCTTAAGCAATGACACGTGGAACACTAGATGAATTTGAGATCCTTGCAGTAATTTTAGTTTGTAAGCCACACTCCCAACCTTTGTCGCAATAAGGAAAGGTTGGGGCTCAGTTTGGAAATGGGGTCTGTTTCTAGTGATTTGAGATGGGCTACCCTCAACTTCACCCTTTATCTACTAATTGTTTCATACGATTCTGAGTATTGTCCAGGTCCCTTTTTAGCTGTTGTAGGATTTGTTGTCTCTGTTGGAGGTGTTCCTCCATTGCTGCAATAGTTGTGGTATCTGGAAGGGCTAGTAAGAGGGGTGCTTTGTACCCAAATAATGTTTCAAAGGGAGACATTTTAACGGAACTATGGTGACTATAATTATACCACCATTAAGCTAGAGAGAGTCATTTGTGCCAACCTTTAGAGTGTAGGAAGCATAAGCACCGAAGATAGGTCTCTAGGCATTGATTGACCCTTTCGGTCTGCCCATCGGTTTGATGATGGTAGGCTAATGACATACTCAGTTTAGCCCCCAGGGATCTCAACAATGACTACCACAGTAAACTAGTGAACACCTTATCTCTATCTGACACCTTGGTCTTAGGGATGCCATGCAACTTAACCACTGGGTCTAAGAAGATTCTAGCCACTTCCTGAGCTATGTATGGGTAGGTGAGGCTTAGGAAGTGAGCAAATTTCATAAACCGATCCACCACTACAAAAATGCAGTCCCCCCCTTCCCCAGATTTTGGTAACCCCTCTATAAAGTCTATTGAGACACTCTCCCATGCCTATCCTGGGATTGTCAATGGTTGTAACAGTCCCGAGGAGGCTACCGTCTCATGCTTGCACACCTCTTGCACACATCACAAGCCATAACAAACCTAATCACCGACCCCTTGAGCTTAAGCCGATAGAAAAGTTGCTTCACCTTAAAATGGGTGTTTTGCATTCCTGAATGTCCCCCAAGAGGAGACTCATGTAAGGTTTGTAGGATCTTCTTCTTTAGTGCTTCACAGTCCCTAATGACCAGCCTTCCCTGGTAGCAGAACAATCCATTCACTAGAGTATACCCCTTCTTGCTCATAGGGTTTACAATCAGCTATTCAAGCAGGGCCTTGGTCTGATCATCAGTTTCATAGCTCACCGCCACTCATGACACCAATATGGAATTAACACCGTGTTGGTTGTTGATGTTCCTTCCTCTTGACATCGGGATAGGACATCAGCTACAATGTTCTCCTTTCCTTTCTTGTACTGTATGACATAGTCTAAGCCCATTAACTTGGTCATCCCCTTCTTTTGTAAATGAGTGAAGTTTCTATTACAACAAAAACTTTACACTCTCATAATCAGTTTTAATTATGAGTTGGCCCCTCTCAAGGTAGTGTCTCCATTTTTCCACCACAAAAATCATTGCCAATAGCTCTCTTCCGTAGATGCTCAAGCCTACATGTTTGGGTGTCAATGCTTAACTTATAAAGGCCAGGGGTCTCCCTTCCTGCATAAGAAGGGCTCCAATACCTATGCCACACACATATGTCTCTATCACAAAAATCTTACTGAAATCTAGTAGGCCTAACACTAGGGCCTCACTCATTGATATCTTTAGTTGCTCAAAGGATGCCTTAGCCTTGGGACCGCACATAAAACTATCTTTCTTCAACAGCTATTTTAGTGGCCTGCTAATCACCCCATAACCCTTCACAAACCGTTGATAATACCCTATCAACCCTAAGAATCCCTTTAAGGCCTTAATAGTTGTAGGCCATGGCCAATTTGTCATAGTTGCTACCTTTCTTGGGTCAGTACTCACCCTCTTGTTGGATATAATATACCCCAAGCATTCTACTTGTCCCTGTGCGGAGGCACATTTGGACCTTTTGATATACAACCGGTTGATTTTAAGGATCTCAACCATAGTCCTTAGGTGTTTTAAGATGTAGGTCAAAAGTCTAGCTATATATCAATATGTCATCAAAGAATACAAGGATAAAGTTCGAGGCCCAAAAATTTGATTAATCAGGGATTGAAATGTAGCGGATGCATTGGTAAAGCCAAAGGGCATAACAAGGAATTCACAGTGTCCATGATGGGTCCTAAATGTGGTCTTTGGTATGTCCGATGGGTTCATATGGATTTGGTGATAGCTAGATCCGAGGTCAAGTTTAGAAAAAATGGTGGCATATTTCAACTCATCCAATAGGTCTTCAATAAGGAGAATAGGGAATTTGTCTTTGATTGTCACAACATTTAATTGGCAATAATCAATGCAAAAATGCCATGAGTCATCTTTCCTTTTGACTAATAACACAGGTGATGCAAATGGGTTATGGCTTGGTCCGATGAGAGATTTCTGAAGCATCTCTTTGACCATCTTTTCTATTTATATCTTTTGGTTAGGAGGATAACGTTAGGCTCTAGTATTGACAGGTTTTGTCTTAGGTTTTAGGATGATCGTGTGGTCAAGGTGTCAATTGGGGGGTAGGGAATTAGGCTCTACGAAAAGATCCTCAAATTCAGCTAGGAGTATATTAAGAAGGTCAAGTTGGTGTACCTCTATGTTAGATTGAAGCAAGCTGCTCACAATCAACATGAATTCCCCCTCTAATCCCAAATCCTCCTCCATTCGATTTGTGGCTTGAATGGAAAAAAATTAAGCCACTTGATTCATCTTGTGGTTAAGTATCTTCTACAGTCTTTTCCCTGTGATCATTTTACATATTCCTACCTCCTTGGTGCCTGTTAAGGTCATTTTCCTACCCTCTTCCTTGAATATTACCTCCATTTTATTGAAGTCGAAGCAGATTGGACTCACATGTTTCATCCAATCTACTCCTAGCACTACATCACACCCTCCTAGTTTAAGTAGCTTGAGATCAGCCTCAAACTCTTCTCCCTGCATCTCCCAACAGAACCCCACGCATGTTGATCGACTCGTAACCTTATTGCCATTGGCCATCGTCACCGTTAGAGGTTGTGTGTTAACTAAGGAGCATGTCGACCTACGAGCTGTACTTCATCCAAAAAACTTTGGGTGCTCCCACTATCAATTAGGATCATCAACTTACAATCCTCCGCCTTCCCTTCCACTTTGATTATTTTGCTATTAGTCAATCCCTTCAAGGTTTGTAGAGATATCTTACTATTGTCTTCATCTTCCTCTCCATGAGAATTAGGGGTGTTTTCTTCCTCTGCTGCTTCCGCTTCTTCCACTTCTAATAGCAATAGTTGTTTCTTACAATAGTGGCCTGGGAAGTACTTATCCCTGCATTGAAAATAGAGGCCAACCTGCCCCCTTTGCTCAATCGTCTTGCCTCCTTGAATTGTAGGGGAGGGTAATGGTAAACTTCAAGGCCCTTGAGATCCTCTCCCTATCTCCTCAATATAACTCTTTCCCCCTGGTGTTAAAACACTTTGGTTTTTTCCCCCTTTGGCTATTGATCTTTGCCTTTTCATCAATGCCTCTACCATCATCTCATGCAGCCTTGCATTGTCTGCCACATGCTTAAGGGCCTTATGCTGTAGCACCTTCACCATCGGCATCAATTCTTCATTCAAGCCACTTATAAAGCTTGGAACGAAGCAGGCCTTTGTCATGTATAGGTTATGAATTAACATGAGAGCCTTCAACTCCTAGAATCTTAGTTGATATCCCAGCACCAATCCTTCTTGCCTGATCATATTAAACTCCTCCACTATATCGGTCAGCCCTTGATCTCCAAACCTCTTGCACAATTCCTCTCGCACCTTGGACCAACTCCAACCTTGGTACCAAGCATTGCCCTCATCATTGGGATAGGTCGCAACCATGGCCACCTTCTCTCTCTCTATCACTCGATACCACTCAAACATCTGTTCACACTTTCTAATCCACCATCAGGGGCTCACACCATCGAACAGTGGAATATCCAATCGCGGTATAGGAAAACCATGTGGAGTTTGCACTACCGATGCTTCTTGTCTACGTCCCCACACATTCTCATCGGTCTCCGACTGATCTTCTCCTAATTCAAAAGTTTCGATAGCCCTCTGATTCACTCCCTACTTGGGAAGAATCGGATCCGATCACTCCCTAGGAGGGATCAGGGGAAATTCGTACCTGATTTTGCTTAGCAAACATCACCATGAATCCCAAGAGTTGCTCCCTGATCTAAATCCCAGTTCTTCCCGAATCTGAGTAACCGCCCCATCTAGTTTCTTGTCGACAACCATGATGGCCTCGTGATTCCTGTTGGAGCCTAACTCCAAATGGTCCACCCAAGCTTGCAAATCAAACACTATCAAACCAAACTATTGCAACTGAGTCTCTAATTTCTTCATTCTAGTTCCTTCAACCATTGATAGTATCCGCGAAAACCCCTCCGGCCAAGGACAAGCTTTGATACCAAATTGTTAGATCTTAAGGGATCTGGCAGTTGATCAGGCAATTAATCTCCTCCAATAGGAAGGAAATCATAGAAATCCGAGAGAATTATTGAGAGAGAGAGAGAATTGGAGGGAGGAATTCAAAATTGAATTTGATTGAACTTTCTCCAGATGCCTCCACTAGTTGGATCAACGTCTTTTTATGCTAATCCTCCTGTCACATGGGTATTTCTCACTCAAAAGCCGCCTGAGTACAACGTGTTAAGGCTTCCCTAGGTACAACATACAACAGCAGTCTATAACTACGTTTCATTCACCAATACAACACAGCTATAATTGGCAAGTACATGACACCGTTGTTTCTTCATCCAATTCCTATTTTTGCTATCTGGTTCATCTTCCCTTCTCTTTTCTCCTTTTCCTTCTTGGCTTTATCTTATGGATGAAAGAGGAAACAACATCTCTTTGTTCAACAAGTATTTCAAGCTCTCTTGAAGCACCTACTTTACTTACCTTTGCTAAGACCAGCACCAAATCCTCTGCATAGACAGTTGCCAAGATATCTCCAGCAATATCATCTCCAATGATTTCCTCAGTGGTGCCTATAAGATCAACAAAGTCTGTTGCCAAACATTGACACTTTTTTAACTTTTTTTTCCTCCCCCTCTCTGGTTCTATTCTGTAGATCCTCAAATACTAGCTTTGCATTATTATCAAGTATTGGAGGAGTACCGATTTCTTCAAGAAAAACAAACTTAAAATCATCAAAATACAAAGTTGATGTGATCGTATTTGTTCTGACATTCACAGCATCTCTTACTTCCTTATTTTCGAAAGGCATCTCCTCAATTGGTGTCACGTCAATTTTCCCATCAACTAACATTCTTTCCTTGGCATCCAGTATTCCTTGGTCCAATTCAGCTGATTCAGTAGCTTTTTGTAGACTGGAGGTATTAGGTAGGATTCAAGCTTCTGCTGGAATCGGTTTTGTTGCAGTGGATCTTAAAAGAAGTTCCATTGGTAGGCTAAACTGAAATTTTTTTGACATCAAAATTAGTAAGTCATCTAGCTTGTGGTTGAGGTTAGCGAGTGTTTCATGTTCTTCTTGGATTCCTTTTCTTGTTGCAATGCATGCTTCCTTGATTCATTTTCTTGTTGCGGCACATTCTTCCTCAATTCCTTTTCTTGTTGGGCGCTTTTTGCTCAATAGCAACTCGCCTCCACCTAAATCTATCCTAAGCTTATTTCCAAATTGTCCAGCCTGGTTTCTAATTGTTTCATTTGATTTTCTTCTTCCATCTCCACTACTTGCCTCATTCAGATAGTCACCTAAGATCAGAATCAGCCTCCTGAATCAATCATTTCTGTCTCAGCTAGCTCGCCAGAAATTGCTTGGCTCTGCTTCAATTAACAACAGAGAAATAAGTATCGCCTCACAAGTTAGCAACCAAAGATCGGCTATGTTGAAGTAACTGTTGCGATCGATTAACCTAAGATCGACTAGAATCCTTGAAATTCGCCTCTTGATATCAGCTAGATCTACATAATTACTATCCTCTGAATCAATCGAAATTACTGCCTCCTGGTATCACCTACTAAAATCGCCTAAATCTACAGAAATTGTTTCTTGAAATTGATCGACTTTGATAGCGCCTCCTAAAATTGATCGCCTCTATTGCAGGTTCTTGAACATCGCCTGCAATCAACTCCCGAGGATAGTCTTACTATGATACCAAATGTCACACACCTAAGATCTGAGTTAGGGCTTTTTAGGTAGGAACCAAGAATTAGAGGGAGAATTAGACAAAAAGAAAGGTGAGAATAGAGGAGATCAAGAGGGAGAACAGAGAATTGACAAGAAAATTAGGGAGAAAAGAGAGAATTTGAGAAAGACAATCTGAATATCATTCCACAATACATTCTCTTACTACTTTAAACTATATATAGGTTGTTAATAGTTAACTAAAAGGTACAATATGAATCAACATCCTAAGGTACAATACAATCAATGCATTATACTACAACTACTAACACATTTACTACTATACCCTTGGGGTTGTGACAAAGTGGTCATATCACCCCCACCCACCTTATACCTCTCTTTCTCGGAAACAACTATTACCAACAATACCTTCTGGATTCTTGCTCCACTCACTTCCAAATGCATGAAAATATAAGTTCCACATTACAATAGGAGTCACTTGGGGCTGCTTGACCAGTTAGTTACGTAAGCCAGTGTTTTAAAAAGTGTGCTTTAAGCACAAACCGCAACACATTCAAAGCTTTGTGTGTGAAGGTTAGCAACTTTAGCATAGTGAGAGGCCCTCGGTCCACTGGATGTACCAAAGACGATCCAAGGGGCAGGGGTAGGAGAGTAAATTGGCTGGCTGGCATAACAGCCAGCCATGTGCTGGGGGGATAGAGTTGGAAATGAGGAGGAGGAGGAGGAGGAGAAAATATAAATAGGAGAGAAAATTGGAGGAAAGGGTCAGATTTTTTATTTTGGACTCAGTTTCTGGAGAGTTAAGGGCCTCTCGAATGCCTTGTTTTCCTTGTAATCCTAATCGAATTGGTGGATTGAATCAAAGTGCAGTGAATTTTTTTTAGGTACCCATCATTTTGGTATCAGAGCACTGCCGATCCTCATGGTGAACTTAACGGAGAGAGTGGGTGATTTGGAGTCGAAAATGGATGGCATGCAAAGGGGAGTCAAAGCCATGTGAGGAGATATCCAGACGATGGAACGGAATGTGGCGGTGATAATCGAACAATTCGCCTTCATGCGAACAAAGTGGGATGAGCAGGAGAGAGAGAGAGAGAGAGAGAAAGAGCAAGTCCAAGGAGGGCAAAGGACCTTCGGAATTCACCTTGGATTCCGAAGTAACCCCTGGAATCGGAGGCGGCAATGACTTGGAAGGAGGAATCGGGGGTGGGTGTCAGTCAGAAATACAAGGAAGAAGGCTGGAGATGCCTATATTCGAAGGAGAGAACCCAAATGATTGGATATTCTGAGCGAAAAGGTATTTTGCGATAAATCAACTAACGGAAGAGGAGAAGATAGACACGGTCGCACAGTGTTTTCAAGCTGCGACTCTGGCTTGGTTTCAATGGGAGTTGCTGCGAAGGTCGAATTCGGAGTTGGGAAGGCTTGAAACAGAGAATTCTGGGCAAGTTTCGCTCCACTCAAGAAGGGTCGTTGGAGGAGCGTTTCTTGGCTCTCCAGCAAGAGGGGACTATCAAGGAGTATAGGTTGATGTTTGAGACGTTGGCCACGTCCATGTCGAATGTTCCTAAGACATTTTTAGAAGGCTAATTCCTAAACGGTCCCAAACCTGAAATAAGGGCTGAGATCAGGGTGCTGCAATCCCGAGGGCTCGATCGGATCATGACAGTGGCTCAAAATATCGAGGACAAGAATGCTTTAGAACTACTTCAGGACAACAAGACCACCAAAGAGTGGGTACCCTTTTGCACCATTCGTCACCAACCGAACGTCCCCTGTATCAACAAAGAGTTCGGTTTACTCCCAAAAGTCTGTGATCCCAACGAGACCCCAGTTTCACACCTTTGGAAGTGTCAGGAATTTCCCTTTTAAACGGCTTAGTGAGGCCAAATGGAAGGCCAAATGTGAGAAGGGCCTTTGTTTTCGCTGCGATGAGAAGTATTCGGTAGACCATAGGTGCAAAAACAAGGAACTCCAAGTTATGATGATCCATGACGAAGAAATAGGAGAGGCTGGGGGAGAGGAGGAAACATTAGAGGGGGGTGTAAAGAGTTGGTGAGTGGGGGGGGGGGGGGGAAGTGATCGAGCTATCCATGAACTCGGTTGTGGGATTGACTACACCACAAACGATGAAGCTAAGAGGACACATAGAAGGGCAGCCAGTAATGGTGCTTATTGACGGAGGAGGAACACAATTTTATAGCAACTGAGTTGGTGCAGCAATTGGGTTTACCAAGGGTGGAAACAACAAGATATGGGGTAATTATGGGAACGGGAATAGTAATGCAAGGGGCTAGAATTTGCAAAGAAGTGAAGCTTAATCTCCAAAATCTGCAAATTGTGGAGGATTTTTTTACCTCTAGAATTGGGGAGCTCGGATGTAATTTTAGTAATGAAGTGGCTAGCAGCCGTTGGAAAAATGAATGTGGATTGGAAGACCCTAACGATGAAATTTCAAATAGGAGGCATAGCTGTAACGTTGCAGTGGGACTGTAGTTTGAGCAAGACCTTGGTGTCCTTGAAGGCTATGGTGAAAGCCTTTAAGGAAAATGGGGAGGGAATGTTGTTGGAATTGGGAACCCTGGCAGCCGAAATTAAAGATGATCAGAAGGAAGCTTTAGTGATACTAAGGGGGGTGTTGGCCAAGTTTGAGAGGGTTTTCTCTAATCCAGAGGGGCTACCACCTTGCAAGAGGAAAGATCATGCCATAAACCTGGTTTCGGGAACAACCCCGATTAGTGTAAGGCCCTATCGCTACCCTTATTTACCAAAAAATGAAATTGTGAAGTTAGTGGGAGAGATGTTAGCTGTTGGAATTGTTCAACCTAGTTCCAACCCATTTTCTAATCTGGTGTGGGTGGCGTTTTTGTGTGGACTATAGGGTTTTGAACAAGGTCACTATTCCGGACAAATTCCCATTCCAATGATAAAGGAGTTACTTCATGAGTTGCACGGTGCCATGGTCTTCTCGAAGCTCGATTTGAAATCTGGTTACCATCATATTAGAGTCAAGTCTAAGCATATCCCCAAAACCGCTTTCAAGACTCATGAAGGGCATTACAAGTTCCTAGTAATGCCATTCGGGCAAACAAATGCGCCAGCCACCTTCCAATCGTTGATGAATGATATTTTCATAGAATATTTGAGGCATTTTGTGTTGGTATTTTTCAATGATATATTGGTGTATAGCAGGAATTTTGAACAACACACACAACATTTACATTGTGTCTTAAAGGTACTAGCAGACAACCAACTCTCTGCCAATAGGAAGAAGTGTGTGTTTGGGTAGTTGAAAATTGAATATTTAGGCCATATTATATCCTAGCAAGGGGTTTTAGCTAATCGAAATAAGGTACAAGCTATGTTAGATTGGCCTACTCCTACAACGGTGAAGGAATTGAGAGGGTTTATTGGCCTCACAGGGTATTATAAACGTTTTGTGAGAGATTATGGCAAGTTGGCAAGGCCTCTAATGGAGAGAATAAGGAAGAACAATTTCTTTTCGGATATGGAAGCCGAGCAGGCCTTCTAGCAACTTAAAGCTAAAATGGTATCCCTACCTGTCTTAGCCTTGTCGGACTTTAGGAAGCCCTTCGTCATTGAATCTGATGCCTCGGGACAAGGTATCAGGGTTGTATTAATGCAAAAGCAAAGGCTTATTGCTTATTGCAGTCATGCTTTTAGTTAGTTGGGGAGGAAAAAATCTGTTTATGAGAGGAAACTGATGGCCATAGTGTTTGCTGTGCAAAAATGGAGACACTACTTGTTAGACATAAAGTTTGTGGTTCGAACTAATCAAAGGAGTCTCAAATACTTGATGGAACAGCGGGTGGTGAGTCCGGAATACTTGAAATGGATGGTGAAATTGATGGGGTTCCAATTTGAGATACAATATCGACCAGGTTTGGAGAATAAAGCTGCTGATGGGCTATCACGAATCTATCATCCAGCAAAAATAATGGCCTTAACAGTGCCTAAGGTGGTCCAAATTGATCATTTAGCCAGTGAGGTAGAAGCAGATGAAAGATTACAAGGAATTATCAAAGATCTCCAAGCTGATCCTTCTTCACAACCTAACTTCCAGCTGGTGAACAATCATCTCCTTTACAAGGGAAGGTTGTATTTACCAAAGGGATCCACTCTCATTCCGTTGTTACTTCATGAGGGGCACGATGGAAGTGTAGGAGGACATTCAAGGCTCTTAAAAACTTACAAGAGGGTGGCGGCAAATGTCTATTGGCAAGGAATAAAGGAGGACATATATTGGTATGTAAGTGATTGCTTGGTTTTCCAACAAAATAAATATATGGCCTTAGCACCAGGGGGGACTCTTGCAGCCCCTTCCCATCCCAAACCAAATTTGGGACGACATTGCTATGGACTTCATTGAGGGATTGCCAAAGTCTGGCAAGATGGACTCAATTTTGGTGGTGGTGGGAAGACTTAATAAATACGGGTATTTCATTGGCCTTAAACACCCGTTTATAGCTGGGAGGTGGCAAGAATTTTTATTAAAGAAGTGGTGAGGCTTCATGGAATGCCAAGGTCCATTGTATTGGATAGAGACAATTTTCATGAGCAAATTTTGAGAGGAGATGTTCCGACTACAAGGCACCAAACTCAATAGAAGCACAGCCTATCACCCTCAAATGGATGGGCAAACGGAGGTACTTAATCAGACTTTAGAAACCTACCTTCGTTGTTTTGCTTCCTCAAAACCGAAGGCATGGTACCTATGGTTGCCCTGGGCTGAATTATGGTATAATACCTCCTACAATACAACTGCCAAGATGACTCCATTTCAAGCAGTGTATGGGCAAGAACCACCACCCTTATTGAGGTTTGAGAAGGGAACTACCCCTGTTTCAATGGTGGAGCAGCAGTTGAATGAGAGAGATTTAATCCTTGAGGAATTGAAGGCACAGCTAATGAGAGCACAAGCAATGATGAAGAGAGGAGTAGATCTGAAAAAAAGGGAGGTGAAGTATAAAGAAGGAGACTTGGTTTATTTGAAATTAAGGCCATATCGTAAAAAATCATTGGCCGTTTGTGCAAATGAAAAGTTGGTTGCCCGATATTATGGTCCGTTTGAAATTGAGAAGGAGGTAAGCCATTTAGCCTATAAGCTGATACTGCCCACTCATTGCCCTATCCATCCCGTATTCCATGTGTCCCAACTACCGGTGGCAAGAGGGGGCATTGAAAGCTAATGTGGAGATTTTCCAACAACTTAATGAAGACCTTGAGATGCTGGTAAAACCAGAGGCAATGCTTGGAGTTCGGCTGGGGATCGGAAAGAACTTACGGGAATAGAGGTGCTCATACAATGAAAGGGGCTACCATCGTTAGAAGCCTTGAGGACAAGGTGAAAGTGTGTGTGTGTGTGTGTGTGTGTGTGTGTGTTGGGGGGGGGGGGGGGGGGAGTAATGATAACAATCCAAGGGCAGGGGTAGGAGAGTAAATTGGCTAGCTAGCATAACAGCCAACCATGTGCCGAGGGGGGGGGGGAGGGTTGGAAATTGTTGGTTTGTGTAACAAACTAGCAAGTGCGGATCCAAATTCGATTAGAGGAGGAGAAGAAAATATAAATAGAAAATTGTAGGAGAGGGTCTGATTTTTTATTTTGGACTCAGTTTCTGGAGAGTTAAGGTCCTCTCGAATGCCCTGTTTTCTTTGTAATCCTGATCGAATTGGTGGATTGAATCAAAGTGCAGTGATTTTTTTTCCGGTCCCCATCGCATAGCATGAATAACGCACACATAAGTTGCACTTTTATCAAAGCTGTCATCATATCTTAAAAATATCTGATATACATTTAAAAAAATGAAGACTGCAGATTCCCAAAAGGCCTAGACTTCTGATGGAGGATGAAGAGTTCAGGCGTTTCATCTTTTCAATGAACAGTTCAGTATATTCAATGCACAGTTGTAAGCAGATATAAAATCCAAATGAAAAATGGTATCTTATCTTTTATTAGATTTGCATCCCTCATTCTTATTTATTTTTCTTTTTTTTATAGTTCACATTTTTTATGCTTATTAAACAAACCCTAAGCAACCCTGGACTGCAGCTTCTAGGAGAACCGAGTTGGAAGAAACAGCCAAACTCGTTAAATTGTATTCATGCGAGACTGCCTATTTATACAAATTTACTCTATGTTGCTAACCCTATTGTACAAGAGATAGAATCCTAACTAAACTTAAATATGTTACAGATATACAACTACTTAAAGATAGGCTAACTAGAGTACATTATCTTTATTATTTGTTGCATATTATCTCTTATAATATCAGCTCCTATAATTTCTCCTATTATCTAGGAGCTCTTCCTTAATCTCTTGGGACTTCAATCTTCCTTATCCTTATCTTCAGCAAGCTCCATGTGGCCTTGTCTCTTCCATAAGCTATCTTTATCATAAGATAGCTTGTTATCTCATCATCTCGGATTTCCAACACTTATAAAAGTTTATAAGCATATACTTTTGTTATGTTCGCTTCACTTCAGTTAAGCGTGTGCTTCGCTTTGCCCTTTGTGCTTAAGCTGCACATAAGCCTTCTGCACTTGAGTGTGTTTAGCACTTTTGAAAACACTGGTGTGTGCATCTATCTATATATCTACTATACATCTCCTGTTTCAATGATCCTCTTCCATCCTAATGTCATCTTTATTTCTTTGCACAAGTGTCCAATGGAGCTACCAAGTATATGTTCCCTAATTCATTAGACAACACGAGCTATTAACTGCCACCAATCCCTCCCTCCATATGGCACATTTTCCTTCTCAGTCATCCTCTTTCTCCTTATTTTATTTCTCGCTCCATGACCATGTACGAAGAAATTGGCTAGCTCCAGTTTTTTCTCTTCATGTTTTCCTCTAAAAATAATAATAACATAATTGTGAGATTTCAACAACACCCCCCCCCCCACCCCCCCCCCCCCACCCCCAAAAAAAAAAAAACAGAAAAAGAGAGACAGAAAGAACCCAAATAACCAATACAGTTTAATCTAAAAACTGTTTTGTTTTATAAAAAATTCATGTATAAACTGTAGCCCACTATTCCAGAGGATGCAACTTTTAGATCAGGGACTTGATGAAAACCATTCTCTGAAGAGACGCACCATTAAATATCAGTCAATCATATGAAACAAATACTATCTAAAGTTGTTTTTGACGCTTATCATAATTAGAACTAAATTCTAATTACAAGTGGCAATAAAATGCATACTCATACATAACCAATCAATTTAATTAATTTTTTATTTCTTTTTAGTTATAAGGCTCATATTTCATTCAATTCCAATCAGTATCTCACCGAATTTTAGTATTAAATGGACAAGTTTAACTATTTATATCACATAAAATGAGTTAATTTCATCAAATAATTAAAGTAGTCTGCCATGGAAGCAACCTTCAACAATTATTTGCACAACTTAACCCATCTAATCCATGAAATGGAGAGAAACAGGAGCTTAATAAACATCTAATTTTCTATGACATATTGTTTGCAACAAGGAGATCATACTCATCTCTGATGTAGGCACAAGGATGGACTCATACCTAGATTCAGGAACATTCTGAGGTTCTGCCTTCGCTGGAGGTCTCTGTTGTCTAGGAGGTGCAACTTCC
Source organism: Diospyros kaki (assembly GCA_036245055.1). Classification (NCBI taxonomy): domain Eukaryota; kingdom Viridiplantae; phylum Streptophyta; class Magnoliopsida; order Ericales; family Ebenaceae; genus Diospyros; species Diospyros kaki. Next base: position 47,747,589 of record BSEG01000016.1, read on the forward strand.
TTATCAATGGAACCATTCACATTCACATTTGAAGTGGGAAAATTTGGAGGAGTAACATGAGGCCTACGAGGAAACTGTACTCCTGAAGTCTGAAATCATATATTAGTATAGCATCTGAAGTAGTACAGTTAAAAAAAGCTTAAAATAAAACAAACCATTTTCAGTTACCGTCAAAACTACATCAAATGAACATTCCACAATGACCATAAATAAAAACTGAATCAGATAGCACTCATGGATGACCCCTGTAGGTCATGCATATTGTTAAGAAAATTACAGAAATAGACCCAGACCAATAGAACTTGATATTGCATATAGAAACATAAAAGAAAAAGAAGAAACTCTTATTAGGCCTTTGGCTGCCCTTTTAATTCCGTATCTCTAACCAAGACACATAATATCCTCAAACCTGCCACATCATACAATTAGGTTTCCCCAGTATCTCCTAATCTTGAAAGACTGTGTTTTGGTCCTCCATCACAACTTTCTGTTGCTAACCTGAAATCACTGCTGTATCAAGTTTGATTTCTCACAACCTTGTAGGTTGCCGTTCTGCACATTAATCTGGTTTCCCATTAAATATTTAAGTTCCACCCTAATACAAAGTTTTATCCCACACCAAGGTCTATTACATATTTTTTCATTGCCTTTTGAATCCACTACCTTTTCAAACAAGTAATTAGAAGAACGGGTAGAGGAAGACCCAAAAAAAACTTGGTGGGATAAAGTGGGAAACATTTAATTATTTTATTGTGACACAGCTTAAAACTATCAGAATAATTAGAGAAATACTGGTACACAACCCATCGCCATATTTTTTCTAATGTACCAAAGTCATTACTGTTTCTTATATTTTAATCTTGCCAACTTAGATCCTCATAAGGGAACAACAATGTTTTATGTGAATCATAGGGAGAAGTGTTCCAGAATAGGATCATCTTGATCGACAGTGCTCGGTACAAAAAGAAGATAGAGAGAAGCTGGGTATTTGTCTTCTTGGCAGGATTGAATAAAGATCTCGATGAGGTTAGAGGTCGCATCTTAGGGCGAAAACCTTTGTCGACTATCAGAGAAGTCTTCTCGGAGGTGCGTAGAGAAGACGCACGGAGGCAAGTGATGCTGAAGAATACAAATGAAACAAAAATAGATAATGAGGGATCAGCTCTTGTGGTCCGAGGTGCAGACTCAGAAGGAGAAAGGTGAGGAGGAAAGCAGAGGCCTTGGTGTGATCATTGTAGAAGGTCGTGGCATACTCGGGAAACCTGTTGGAAGCTACATGGGAAACCAGCAAATCTTAAGAAAAAACTAAGTGGGATAACAAGTCAAGGGGAGATGTCTGTGCATTTCAAGTGAGCAATTCAGAACCAGGGCAGCAATCATCCTCAGAATCTCTTCCTTTCACAAAGGAACAAATAGAGCATTATATAAAATGTTTCAATCTCAATCTTTAGGAAACTCTAATCCATCTTGTTCTCTAACCCAGTCAGGTAATTTTTTCACTGCAGCCATTGCTTGTACAAAGTCTAATGGCTCCATGATATTAGATTCAGGTGCCACTAATCATATGACCGGCACTTTGCAAATTTTTTCTTCATATACACCTTGTGCAGGGAATCAAAAGGTCAAAATTACAGATGGTTCCTTTGCTACTGTTGTTGGAAAAGGAACTGTGTCTATTTCTCCTTCTCTAATTGTTGTTGCATACAATTTTTGCCTGTCAGTAAATTAACCTTTGATCATAATTGTCGACTTAATTTTTGGTCCTCCCATTGTGAAAATCAGGATTTAACCTCGGGGAAGATGATTGGGGGTGCTAAACAAGATGGTGGCGCTAAACAAGATGGTGGCCTCTACTTCCTCAATCAAGGATCAACCTTTGAAAGGCAAGACCAGCAGACTTGTTTCAATTCTATTTCTGTGCCTAGTGATAGTAAAATTATGTTATGGCATGATCGATTAGGACATCCCAACTTTCTATATTTAAAGCATTTGTTTCCAAAGTTATTCATGAATAAAAGTCATCTGTTTTTTCGAAGTGAATCTTGTGAATTAGCAAAACACCATCATGTTGTTTTTCCATCTCAACCATATAAAAAATCAAAACCATTTACCATGATTCACAGTGATGTTTGGGGTCCCTCTAGAGTGGCAACCCTTTCTGGAAAACATTAGTTCATTACTTTTATTGATGATCATACTAGGGTCACTTGGGTTTTTCTTTTGAAAGATAAATCTGATGTTGAGAATGTGTTCCAAAATTTTTATAATATGGTTCAAACACAATTTTAGACTCAGATTAAAATTTTTCGAAGTGATAATGGAAAAGAATTATTTAACAGTGTGTTAGGGAATTTTTTTGCTGAGAAAGGAATTGTTCACCAAAGTTCATGTAATAATACACCTCAACAAAACGGGGTGGCTGAAAGAAAAAACAAACATCTCCTAGAAGTCACTAGAGCTCTAAGTTTTAAAACTAAGGTTCCTAAGTATCTATGGAGAGAAGCTGTTTTAACAGCCACTTACTTGATTAATAGACTTCCTACACAAATTTTGGGCTTTAAAACCCCTTTACAGATTTTCAATAATTGTTTTCCAAACACTCGACTAACAACATACATTCCCTTAAAAGTTTTTGGCAGTGTGGCCTTTGTTCATAATCATGACCCAAAACGCTCAAAACTTGATCCAAAGGCACATAAATGTATTTTTGTAGGTTATCCTACTAATCAGAGAAGTTACAAAAGCTTTGATCCAATTTTGAAAAAGATGTTTGTCTCTATGGATGTCACTTTCTTTGAAGGAACCTCATACTACAACAACTCCCATCTTCATGGGGAGAGCAACACTAGTGAAGATGGTTTTCTAGGTGGTTCTGATTCAACTTTCGAGTTTTATAATGATATTCCTCACAAAGGGTCACCGGAATTAATGGAAACAAATGAATTAAATGTTGGAAATGATGAATCTTCCAATAAACAAATGCCATCTCAAAATGGAAATGCTGAAACTACAGAGATGTGTGCGAAACAGTATAAAGGTCTTGTTTATTCAAAGGAGTATCAAGCACAGAAAAGGAGAGGCACCATTCCTCAGCATCACCAAGAATCTAATCAGAGGTTGGATCATGAAATTCATGATAATTCTTCAAAAACTCCTTAAAATAATGCTCCAGGTATTTTTGAGTCAAGTTCTTCAAGTCAAATTGATCTTCCCATCGCTCTTAGGAAAGGTGTTAGGTCTTGTACAAAACATCCTTTGTCAAATTTTATATCTTACAATAATCTTTCATCTTCATATTGTGCCTTTATCTCTCAAGTGTCTAGTGTAGCTATTCCTAACAGTATCCAGGAGGCTCTAAATGTTTTTGAGTGGAGAGAAGCTGTTTTTTAGAAGATGAGAGCTGTGGAAAAGAATGCTACTTGGGAGAAAGCGAATCTACCGATCGGGAAAACAGCTGTTGGTTGTAAATGGGTATTTACCGTAAAGTACAACTCAGATGGATCCTTGGAAAGATACAAGGCTCGCCTAGTAACTAAAAGTTTTACTCAGACACATGGAGTAGACAACTCCGAGACGTTTTCCCTAGTGGCAAAGCTAAATATAGTTTGGGTGCTCTTATCAGTTGCAGCAAGTCTTGATTGGCCTTTGAATCAGTTAGATGTGAAGAATGTTTTTTTGAATGTAGACTTAGTGGAAAAAGTATATCTGGAACCTCCACCTGGTTTCTCTAAGAAGTTTGGAACTAAGGCATGCAAGCTAAAAAGATCTCGATACAGTCTCAAACAGTCTCCCAAAGCATGGTTTGAAAGATTCACAAGATTTGTTAAAGGCCAAGGATACAGTCAAGGACAATCTGATCATACTCTTTTCACAAAGAGATCCACCAAGGGCAAAGTTTTGGTTTTGATCGTCTATGTGGATGACATAATCTTGACTGGGGATGATATAAAAGAGATGAGCAGACTGAAGCAAAGCCTAGCCAAGGAATTCGAGATTAAAGACTTAGGCCAACTAAGGTACTTCCTCGGAATGGAAGTGGCAAGATCAAAAAAAGGCATCGTGGTGTCACAACAGAAGTACATTCTTGATCTTTTGAAAGAAACTAGGATGAGTGGTTGCAAACCTTCAGATACTCCAATAGAAGTCAATACTAAGCTCGAAGAAGTCAAAGATGGTGTGCCTATTGACACAGGTAGATACCAAAGGCTGATTGGGAGATTGATTTACTTGTCACACACTCGTCCTGACATTGTTTTCGCTGTGAGCATGGCGAGTCAATTTATGCATTCCCTGTGAGAAGTACATCTTGAAGCTATGTATCGAATTCTTCGGTATCTAAAAGGCACACTAGGAAAGGGACTCCTCTTCAAGAAAAACGAGAAGAGAAGGGTTGAGGTGTATATCGACGCTGATTGGGCAGGATCAGTTACAAACAAAAGGTCAACTTCCGGGTACTGCACGTTTCTATGGGATAATTTGGTCACTTGGAGGAGTAAGAAGCAAAGTGTTGTTGCTAGAAGTAGTGTTGAGACTGAATTCAGATCAATGGCTCAAGGAGTTTGCGAAGTTCTTTGGCTAAAGAGAGTTCTAGAAGAGCTTAAGAGACCAGTGAGTTTTCCTATGAAGTTGTACTGCGATAACAAGGCAACTATTAGCATTGCTCATAACCCAGTTCTACATGACAGGACGAAGCATGTTGAGATTGACAGACATTTCGTAAAGGAAAAACTTGAAGAGGGAATAATTTGCACTCCGTTTGTACCAACTACACAGCAAGTGGTAGATGTTTTAACTAAGGGACTATTGAGACAGCCATTTGAACTTCAAGTTAGCAAGTTGGGCATGATAGATATCTTTGCACCAACTTGAGGGGGAGTGTCGATAAATTAGGAAAGCTAAGATTTGGGTGTTAGAATTATGAATAATTTAGGAAGTCAAATTTCCTAGGATTAAGGGGAGAATAAATCAATCCCTGATTTTATGTGATTCTAGGATTTAACTTTTTGTTCTTCTCTTCCTATTTATGCGGCCTCTGTAACATTGTTTTAGTAAGAATAAAAAAAGGAGAATGAGAGCGTTTCTTCTCCTCTTCTTGTTCCTCCATATATCTCTACAGATCATATCCTTCAAAGAAGGTTTGTGTAATAAATCCTGTTGTTTTCAGTAACAACTCTTTTATTAAAGCCATCCAAAATAGTGAAAGATCACAGAGTATTTCACAATAATTCAAGGAAATACATAATTTATTACTATCAAATATTCAGAAGAAAACTTTTAAAGCAACAGGCTTTTATACCTACCACTAGGTCATAATATGCGTTATAATATTGTGGGAACTTTCCAGACACTCCACCAAGAGAAGTCTGTGTGGCATCAAGAAGAAGAAATATCTTCTCTCTTACAGGTGAATCTGACTGTAAAATAGAGATCAGTAAAACTAGTTTTAGAAGGAATAAAATTAGCAAGCAGGTACGAAATATCAATAAAAAAAAATGCCATACCTTCTTCTTTACTATTTTCACAAGTATAGGGAGGAGACCTAAATCAATCACATGCCTATGGACATGGTCTCCTATATTATTCATCAACATCTCCAACAGCTGCAAGATCAAGTCATTACCCACTGTCATAGACAAGCAGCAGAAACATGATGGAAAAAGACATTTGCCTCATAACATTTATTCTCTTCTTTCCTTTTAGTATTCCGTTTGTGATATGCTGTTGGCAAGCCTAGGTAGCAATGATAATGTTGCTTCCTTGTGATTAGAAGGTCATGGGTTTGAGTTTTGCAAATAACCTCTATGAAAAGTAACAAGGCTGAGTGCAAAATGCCCCTCCCTCAACCCTTGCAATTGAAGAGCCTTAAGCACTGGGATGCCCTTTAATTTCTTTGGGATATGGTATTTAAATTAATTTGGTAGGAAAATACTTTTGTACTTTATGCTATATTAATATGCTATAAGAATAGAGAAAAAAAAGTAACCTTCTCTTTTCTCATTATTTCTTCTTTTCCCATTTTTTCTTTCTTATCTTTATTTCCCTTTGCTGAAAATCTAACCAAACTGTGGATGTGGATTAAGTAATCCCTTCAAGATTTCTACTGTTGAAGACATTCCTCCTAATCCCATCCGGTCCCAAGCCCAAAAAAGTGAGGGTTGTGTTAGGTAGAGGACTGCCAGCACACAAATAGTCAGACCTTATATTATGAATTCTGTTACCCTTAAACATGACATAGGATACAATGGTCTTACAATAGATGCGGCCATGGATAAACATGGCTGGGATGCTAGAATTAATGTAGTTGACCCCAGTTAGCTTGGATTAGGCTTGTACTTTATTTTTTTGGTCATCACTATCATTGTTGTTCCTGAATATTCAACCAGTTACCCTCCCCCTCTCAACAAAAAGGGTCTACAAAAATATTCCAATATGATTGACTCCTTAATATAACTTCCAAGAACATAACAAGCCTGAAAACTAATTGGTGGCATTGGCCTTAATAGAGTTTCCACATACACAGAGATTTGTTTTCAAGTTCTGTTGATAAGACTTCCCTATTTCAAGTTCTGTTAATTTGCTTTGGAGCAAATTAAAGCATGGAACTGAGCTTTTTGGCTTGGAAGGTCCAACTAGGGTTTTTCTAGGAGTTTTTTAAAACTTTCTACACAGACATTTCCCAAACTAAAACTCTCTACCATCAGCACCACCCTCATCAAAAGAATAAGAAAAGAGCCACAGGCCGAGTCTGCGGTTTCCAAAGAAAACCATTTGGAAACCGCTGACTGGCCCAGCAGTTTCAAAACTGAGAACATCAATGGAAACTGCAGTTCCCATTTTCTTGGAACCACTAACCCAGCAAGTGGTTCCCAAAGTGGTTCGTGTTTGGAAGTGCTGCCTCAGCCATTGATTCTCTCCTCTGTCCTTCCCCTGACCCCCCATGTGATGTTTCTGTGCGATGCAGCCTGTGACATGACAACAGAGTTTTATATTAGGAAAAAGTTCAGTTAGGGCTTCGGTTTGGAAATTTGTTTTGCATAAAGTCTTGATTCTGTATGGGAAAAAAAATTACTTTCCTAGCCCATAAAAGTGAGTTATCACAACATTTTCATCTTTCAGGGCCTTTTTGTTGTCAGTTTTGCTAAACCTAACCTCTTGAGTAATCCACAATCTTGTGAAAATTTCAATGGTTTTTTTTAACTAAGCCAGTGTTCTGTTTGTCATATATACTATTGCTCTCAGAAAAATGGCAATAGGAAATAAGGATCAACTCGAATTAAGGAGAGCGTATCCATTTCTGTTGCATGTCCATTTCTGTTGCATAGAGATAGCAAATCTCTTCAAATAATTGCAGTTAAGTTGGATATCGCCAATTACTGTTTTGGTCAAATTCATAAAAGTTGGTTATCACTACTTGTCCCCAGACTGGTCCTGTAGAGGAGCTTTTCAGGATTCAAGGTGGACCACCACTATTCATACCTTCTATCCAACTCTCAAACTTGAAATGAGTAAGTTTTATTGAGATTAATGCCAGCTTCTCATTCATATCCATGAACCTGTTACTGAAACTTGTTCAAGAAACTCCGTCCGACCATAGTGAAAGGTGATGACAAAAACAGCCTCTTATAAGTGAATTTTTCTTAGTGTTTGAAAACATTCCTACTTAATGACGCCATTGACCAATTGCTTGCCTGTGATTACTACAAGATGAGGAAAGCAGAAGAGGAAGTATGACCATTCTTTCTCCCTCTCTTTTATTATTTGCTCCTTTTCTATGACAAGGGAGAAAAAATAGCAAGTAAGGAAGGCTTCAACATTTTTGGAATTCAGATTAAATTTCAAATTAACTTGGAACCAATAACAGTGGAATAGGGGCAGAGCATAAAATTGGGTATACAGCAAGAGTATTATAAAAAATAATTAAATAAAGAATATGCTCTAAATTGAAATGTAGTTTTGAAATCATTGCATCACTCAATCATTTAATCTTGCTCCATCAGTTATAGTGAAAGCATTCATAGTTGGACTTCAAACGAGTAACTTATATTTTTCTATCCCAACTATTCTTCGTTTCAAGTAAAAAAATAGAAGAGTTGACCAAATAAAAGAATGCATAGCAAGTTCATGGCAAGCATAAAGATGGTTATTTTGAATGCATCACTTGCAGCCAAAATTGAAACAATGTTTACAAGGCATTAAAACAAGATGAGTAGTAGTCCCCCAGAAGGGAGGGCCAGAAGACATTTCTTTTATAGAACATTCTGCCAGCACATTATACTCATTGCTTGGACCGGGTGTTGCTCCAGCTTAGGTACAGTTATTACTTCTTTGGGTAGCTTTAGGAATTTCCTCCTAATGTGAGTTCAATTCGTTGGCAGTTTCTCTAGTTTAGACAAGATAATGGGACTCATACCCCCTCTGTGCTTTCACATGCATGCTTAAGCCTATGAGTATATTTTTAGATAAATTACCAAAAACTTAAAATTCCAAAATGAAAAAAGAAAGAAAAAGAAATATATGCATCATATGGCCCTAGAATTGGTATATATAAAAATAGCCAAACAAAGGAATCACACAGGTCTCTGCTGTACATTTACTCCACGTTAAGCTAGGTCAAGGCAATAAAAGGTCATATCCTTTCTCTTAAACACTGAAATACGGATGTTGATCAAAAAACTTGTTACTTACCATAACTGTATATAACTGAGTATTTGAGTGTTTACTACCCAATCGCTTTTTAATAGCCTTGATAATATCCCTAGCTTGCCTGTATAATTAGACAAGGAAAACCATCATAAAGAAATGATGGGATAATAAATTAAACAGATGCAATTTAAACAAAGCAAGCACCCATGAGAAAGAGAGAGATAAATTATAACGAATGAGATTTTATGATTTCAAGCAAGCCAAGGTTGTCGGGGGCAAAAGGCGCCCTTAAGGTGCTATGAACCTTATATTGCCCTAGGTGCTAGGCACTAAAAATAATCTAGAGCAATTCAATTGAAAACTTGATGCTAAGAAAAATTTTAGAAGAGATGTTCTACCATATAAAACAACCTAGTCTTCGTTGATTTAGCGCAAAGTTTAATTAGTAAATCCAAGCATATACATAGATCAATATAATCCCAAATACATGAAAAGAAAAGAATTAGCCTACATTTGATTGCTGTCGATTGATCTGTTCTTGATATTATAGAAATGACATGGTTCACAGGCCAACCTCTTTCAGCAAGAGAAACCTCAGGAACCCCACCGGCATTTTCAGCACTTGGTGGTTCTTGAACTCCAAATCATCTAGGTAAGGTTGATAGCATAGTTGTGGATGGTGAATTCGTTGGCTACTTTTAGGTTCTAAAGACCCATCTTCAACAATAAGTGATTGTTTATTTATTATTTTATTTATTTTTACTTGGTGAGACACATGAGAACAACGAGCCCACCCTAGGATAAGAAAAGACTAAGAGAGCCAGATTGGGGACACTGAGATGAACTCAAGCCAAACTATTTAAGGAGCATGTTGAAGAACCTAACCACCAAGCCCAGCGAAAAAGGCACAAGCCAGAACAAATCAGAAACCTAATGACCCAACAACCAAAATTAGCTGTCAATCAAGACGCATGGATACAAAACCAAATAGACAACCAAGATCTAGGTGTCACAACCCAAAAATATAATAGTAATTATATATTATATGTAATTCTTTTTGGTTGTACTTTCCTGTTGTAGTAGTTGTACCTTTCAGTTGTACTATAACTGAAAGATAGAACAGCCTATAAATAGGCTAAACCAGTTAGAGAGTTGATATTGTTGAATGATCATAGAAATCTGTCTCTCAACTTCTCTAATCTCTCTCCCAATTCGCTTTGTGCCCTTTCTCTCACGGTTCTTTCTGCTCTAATTCTCCCTTCTTTTCTGTTCTATCTCCCCCGATTTCTTCCAAATTCCATTCTAAACCCTAGGGCAAATCTAGGTTCATGACAATTGATATCAAAGCCGGTTGATTCTCGGCTGTGAATTTCAGCAATCCTTAGCGAGATTCTTAGCAGTTGAATTTAGGTTTTGAAGGAAACACGCAGCAAGGCAATTATTGACTGTGAGTCGGGTGATCTTCAGGTAGTTTCAATGACAGAATTTAGGCAAATTCAGTCATCTCAAATCTCAATATCGATCAATTTAGGGGTGGTATCGCATCAAATCATATCACAGGAAATGGTTTCAGATCAGATCGATTTCCTTGAGGCAGTGATTGAGGCAGATTTAGGTTGCTAAATTCAGATTTTGAGACAAAGCAGAGCAAGATCTAGGAGAGCATTGGAAGGCGGTATCAAGAAGCTACAATAGAACTGATCGTATCGTCAGGAGACTGCAACAGATTGACCGAGTATTGATCCAGGTGAGCAGAGACGAATTCAGGTTTGTTGAATCCAGATCTAGGCGAGGACTAGAATCAGTTTCAGAGGCAGTTCTTGGAAAGCGATCCTTAAATCAAAATTATTTAACACGATCTTTAAATCAAAAAAGATGCCAGATGAGTGAAGAAAGAGTACTTTGGTTCCTATATACAAGAACAAAGAAGATGTTCAAAACTGTGAAAATTACAGAGGAATTAAGTTAATGGGCCATACTATGAACCTTTGGGAGAGAGTAATAGAGCAGAGGCTTAGAAAAGAAACAGATGTCTAGGAAAATCAGTTTGGTTTCATGCCTAGTAGGTCAACAATGGAAGCTATATACCTATTGAGGCGCCTAATGGAAAGATATCGAGATCGGTAGAATGACCTGCATATGGAGTTTATAGATCTAGAAAAGGCCTATGATAGTGTCCTTAAAGAAGTATTATGGAGGGTTTTAGAGAAGCAAGGAGTCCGAATAGCCTATATATAAGCCCTTAAGGACATGTATCACGGTGAAAAGACAATGATTAGAACATGCGAAGGGAATACTGAACCATTTAAAATTACAATGGGACTACACCAAGATTCTGCACTAAATCCATACTTATTTGCTTTAGTAATGGATGAACTCACTAAACACATTTAGATAGAGGTGCTATGGTGTATACTATTTGCAGATGACATAGTGTTGGTGGATGAAACAAAAGAGGGAGTGAACACTAAGATTGAGTTATGGAGAAACAATTTAGAATCTACGGGATTTAAATTAAGTAGAAGGAAAACAGAATATATGGAATGTAAATTTAGTAAAAATGCAAGAGTAGAGGATGTTGTAATAAAATTGGAAGACCAAATCTTACAAAGAAAAGACCATTTTCGATATTTGGGATCAATGATTCAAAAAGATGGAGAAATTTATGAGGATGTCATGCATAGAATTAAGTCAGGTTGGCTAAAATGGAGAAATGCATCGGAGGTGTTATGTGATGGTAAAATCCCATTAAAACTTAAAGAAAAATTCTATAGGATAGCTATAAGACCAGCCTTGTTATGTGGCTCAGAATGTTGGGCAATCAAATACCAGCATGAGCAAAAAACGAGCGTAGCGAAGATGAGGATGCTAAGATGGATGTGCTGTCATACAAGAAAAGATAAAATTAGAAATGAGGTCATTCGTAATAAGGTAAGAGTAGTGCCAATTGAGGAGAAGATAGGAGAGACTAGACTAAGATGCTTTGGTCATGTGAGAAAGAGACCAAGAGACGCTCTTGTGAGGAGAGTTGATGAAATAGAACAATTAGCCAAAAAAAGAGGTAGAGGCAGACCCAAGAAGACTTTGGAAGAGATATTAAAGTTTGATATGAAGTGTATGGGCTTAAATGAAAATATGACAAAAGACAGAAATACATGGAAGTCTAGAATTCATGTAGCCGACCCCACATAGTGGGATAAAGGCTGGATATGTTGTTGTTGTTGTTGTAACAACACCAATCATAGGAGCCTATTGAGCAGAGTGAATTTCGAAAAAAAGTTTGAGTAATGGATAAAGGATTCCAGGAAAAACTCAATAACCTCAACCAAAAGCTGGACGAAATCACGATCATGATGACCAAACAGTTTCGGGTTAGTCTTCCAACTGAATTACTTTCTAAGGAGTATTCGGATCCAATCCTTCAAAGAAAGAGACCACTTCCAACGATAGTTGTAGAGCCATACATTACCATTCATGGAATCAGCTTTCAAAGATAAAGGAAATCTCTACTGAAGGTCCAATTATATACTTTTGGATTGCAGGAATCCGAGGAACAACCTAAAGTGGACCAGTCAGTTGTAACTCAAGACTCCGACAAGGAAGAGATCTTTCATGCATCTGATGAGTTGTGTGCCCTAGGCATATATACTAGGCTAGATCAAGTCTTTGATGCCCCACAGATAAACAAAGAACTTCTGATTGGGCAATTCGGTCCAAATCAATCTTATATTGGCTCCAAAGAAATTGGTCGTAAGGCTGATGAGGTCCTCAGACTAGGAATGGTTGTTGCAGGAAATAAAGAAAGACCTGAATTGGATCAAGCAATTCAAGATGACAAGAAAGGAATGGTAGTTGTCGGAGAAGTTATTGAGGCTCTACTGGAAGAGAAATTTGTTGAAATGAATTATGTTACAGTTGTCAAGAAACCAGAAGAAGAACTAATAAATCAAGATGTGCCTATTCATTGGTTGCAGGGAGAAAAATGAGGAATTATTCAATGGACTGATTGAGAAGGCAAAATTCATTACATTACCCCTGATGCTTGGTCCATTGTCTTAAGGACCAACTAATGTTTAGGACTAGAACCTTGGGAGGAATAGTTTTGAGAAAGAAGATTCTAAGAATATTATTCCTTTGCTTTTAACTTTGGAGAAGGACAAGGAGTCCATAGTTCTGGTACAATCAGGCATCAAGAAGGTTAAGACACTTCCAACAAGAGAATGTCTTACTGTTGTTCTCAATAATTTTGATCCTGAACAATATGACAATCTTGCTGTCATTTCAGATGATGAAGACTAGTTTCTAATGTTGGTGTTAGTAGAGAAGGAACAATTGAAGCAGATAGAATAGAAGAACTGTTATACGGTTTGGAGGAGGAAGGAAGAGGAGGTCGCTACCACAATACTTACTGTTAAAACTTACTAGAGCAATTACTACATGAAGGACAAAGAATTTACTGGAGTTTACAATATCAGTTAGAGAAAAGAGATTTGACATGGCGCTCTTTGACGACTACATTTTACATTTGCAGGAAAAGCAAAAGAGAAGGAACATACAAGCAAAGAGGAATAGGCCTAAAAGGAGAAAGACGGAAAAAGAGATAAATCAAACAGTGAAAGTAATGATTGGATGAATAACAATGACCAGTAGCCGTAAGTTCTTGGGGACAAGAACTCTCTCAAGAAGAGGAGAATTGTCACAACCCAAGGATATAATAGTAATTATGTATCATATATAATTCTTTTTTGTAGCACTTTGTTGTTGTAGTAGTTGTACCTTTCAATCGTATTGTAACTGAAAGGACATAACAGCTTATAATAGGCTAAACCAGTTAGAGAATTGATATTGTTGAATGATAATAGAAATATGTTTCTCTCTCAACTTCTATGATCTCTCCTCTGATTCTCTCCCAATTCTCTCTGTTCTCTTTCTCTCATAGTTTTTTCTACTCTAATTCTCCCTTCTTTTATGTTCTATCTCCCCTGATTTCTGCCAAATTCCATTCTAAACCCTAGGTCAAACATAGGATCATGACACCAAAAAATGACGTTATAAAGATTAAAATCAATCTGAGCTAGATGATGTCCTCCATCCCAAAAGTGACATGATGATTTGCAGCTAGCCAATTTGAATTCTCCACAAGGATGTTTGAGGAGGGATCTACTAGGACACGATGCACTACATATCGTAGTAAGCTCCAGCAATACTTTTGCAAATGTTTCCTAGGATCCCAGGGCAGAGCAACAAAGTATGCCCACGATGTTCACGAACCACTTGAGATATTTAGATCCATACTAAGCCAAAAATAACCTCTTTTTATAGGTGCAATTCCAGGACTCCTAACAGAATGTTTAGTGAAATCTGCCTTTATTAGTTACACTAGAGCAAACCATTGGGGAACCCACCCAAATCAAACATCAAAGGAAAGAGGACAATCTAACAATCTGGAAGATATGATGTATAACTGCAAAAAGTTTAGCACTATGCTCATTTTATGCTGATTGGCAGGACATGCTGAAGAACTGGAGGAATACTGCAGCATTCTGCAAACCATGTAACACTGACTCAATTACGGGTGTCTAATGTTTCACTTAGCATCTGATTCATGCAATTCTGATGCTCAAGGATGAGAAGACATGGCTATATTTTGTATTTCTTAAATAATCTTTCGAACATTCAAACAAACACAGAGCTTTATGTACAGAAAAAAAAACTTTGTGATCTCTTAGTAAATAAAATTCTATTTTATATTTATTAGATACATTTTCAACAAGAAAAAAATATACATAACACATATCAGAACAAAGTGTCACAGTGTCTGATATGCGTAGTTCGCTTATTCAGAAAAGTCCATACAACACAGCAGGATTATCTTTGAACAAGGGCAATGTTTGGCACACTTAAAAATGGCATTCATACCTTTGACAAAGTATGGAAAAGAATCTTCTAACAAAGGCCACAGTATGAAAAAATTAATAGGGCACATATACAATGTGGGAGTCACCATGTCAACTAAGTTATGGAACACAACTATATCAATTATCTTCATTCACCACCATCTCATGAAATTTCTCCATGTGAAGCTGGTGTTCAAACTTCATTTCATCATTACTCCGCCAGGGGATATTATCCACTGCCGGTCTCAAGCCCAGATAAAGGAGGAGGGTTGCGTTAGGTAGCCGACAGCCAGCGTAAAACCTAGTCGGATCCAAATATGAATTCTAGACAAATCTGTTGGGATGTAACCCACATAGAAGTCTAGAATTCATATAGTCAACCCCACATAGTGGGATAACGGCTGGATATATGTATATGTAATATATGATGTGGGAGTCACAACTTGTAAGTTAATTAGGGGCAGTTGTAGTATTTTTATTCAGTTACAATATTTTTACATTTATGTTTTAGAAGTAACTGGGTATTATTTACAATTAATTTACAGTTATGGAAAGCGAGGAGGTAGTGGAGTGATTTAGGAGCAGTTATTGGTAGCGGAGGATATTGTAACAGCCACAAATAATTGTTGATTACCTTTCTATATAAACTTATAACCCTACAGTACAGATCATGTTATGAGTTATCAAGAATTTATTGAAGTCTCTCTCTTCTCTCTCGATTATGTCTATTTTTCCCCTATTATTCTCTCTTATTTCCCCCTCATTTCTGTCAGTTCTCCCTAATTTCAATCTGTTTTCCCTGATATTATGTCTATTTCCCCCTCAATTCTTGTTATTTCTCCCTCAATTTCCAGTTCTATCTTCTAAGGAAGCATTAGTTAGGACTAGGGTCCTGACATTTGGTACTGGAGCAGCGGTTTCTTGGCTGTGATTTAGGGTTGCTACCAATTGATTTTCGATCAGAACAAGGTAGTTATTGCAAAAGTGATACGCAATAAATTTTGAAGAATTTGGACTGTGCAGATGGTTGAAGGAATTCTTGAGAGAATTCAATCACGGGAAAAAGTATTCAAGAAAGAGGAGTTAAATAAAAAGTTGGACAACTTAATGATTATGATTTCAAAGAGATTTCAAGCCAGTCTACCAGTAGAATTTCTTTCAAATTCTACTGTAGAATCAATTCAAGCAGGCACTGGGGTCCTTCCTCAGATTTCTAAGTTACAAGAAGCTAAGGAACATCCTAAATTGGATGCCAAGAAAGGAATGGTAGTTGCAAGAAAAATCACTGCAACACTATTGGAAGAGACATTAGTTGAAGATAGACCCTTGGGGTACACCAGCAAGCAGGCAGCAAAAGATGTTGTGCTGTTGGAGAAGGTTACGATTACATCAACTCCGGATCTTAAAGTCTGTTATTCTTGACATAATGGGTACCCCTTCATTACCTGAGGTCAATGCAAAGATGGTAATGGAGTATTTACTGAATAGAGCCAGCAAGGTGGAGGAAAAAGAAGTTAACATTCATCCTCAACTTGTGTCACAATTGGATAATCGTTTAGGCACCATTAAGGATCATTCACCTTACAGTCTAAGAAGGATGAATCAAATAGTAAAAGTAGGGATTGGATGAAGAAGTGTGAGGCCAGAAGCTAAGATTTCATATGGACAAGAAATCTATTAAGGGGGCGGGAATGTCACAACCTACTAGTTAATTAGGGGTAGTTGTAGTATTTTTATTCAGTTGCAATATTTTTACAACTATGTTCTAGGAGTAACGGGGTATTATTTACAATTAATTTACAGTTATGGAAAGTGAGGAGGTAGTGGAGTGATTTAGGAGCAGCTATTGATAGTGGAGGATATTGTAACTGCCACAAATAACTGTTGGTTAGCTTTCTATATAAACCTGTAACCCCACGGTGCAAATAATGTTATGAGTTATCAAGAATTTATTGAAGTCTCTCTGTTCTCCCTCAATTTTTTCTATTTTCCCCTACTATTCTCTCTTATTTCCCCCTCATTTCTGTCAGTTCTCCCTAATTTCAGTCTATTCTCCCTAATATTCTATTTGTTTCCCCCTCAATTCTTGTTATTTCTCCCTCAATTTCCAGTTCTATCCTCTAAGGGAGCATTAGTTAGGACTAGGGTCCTGATAGTGGGCCTCAAAGCCAGATCTCGAGGTCCCATGTTCCAACCTTGGATGCACCTTTGCATTAAAAGAAATTTGAAACTTATGGTTTAATGCACCAATGGTGAATATACCATCAAGGAGTCAACCCTAACTTCATATAGAACCATTAATCAAAACCTGATGGGCAGTCCACTTTCAACTTGGTCAGTGTAGGGCATAAGTGGCATCCAAAGATTAAGGCCTTGAAAAGGAACCTTCCCTGTCTATTGACAATATGCTCATCTTTCAATGACCAGGGTTGGCATCTAGTTCCCTAGAAGGGAGGGCATCCTTAGGTATAATGGATGCCAATGCTACTTGGGATTTTTGGAGAGCTAAAATAGCCTACTCCATTTGCTACCAAGTCTTAAGTATCAAGGAGGCACTTTTGAATCATATATTGGATGTCACCTCTGACAATAGGTGTTGATCAACTTGTTCCTCTCCAGGGTGCTCCACAGCTTTGTGACTAGAGAAGAATATCCAAGTTTTTGGGTTGGCCAAAGAAACCTAGTAGCTAACTTCCCAAGGAGGTATTGTTGTTTCTACTAAAACTACTCCTCCTTTTGGAGCTGAGTGTGGGTGTTTATGGTACCAACTCTGCAATCAATGCAAGAAAGTCAAGCTGAGCTATTGCGGGAAGTTGTCATCACTGAGATCAATGAAAGTTAAGAGTTTGTAAAAAGAGGAAAAGAAGAGTACTAAGGCAACAACAAGTGAGAAACAGATAGAGCACACGAGTTCACAAGTATGAAGATCTAGGAATTGTTAGGAGCCTATAACTATCGCTTACCCAAATGGAGGTCTAGGATGGGGCTCTAAAAACAGGACTCAAGAGGCCAAATCAATCCCCTCCATGGAGAGGCTCAAGATAGGGGAGTATGAATATCTTGTAAATCTCCTCACCAAATTAATTTGTGACAAAAACATAAGTGGTGTATGTTAACCCTTTGGCTTTCCATGGGCAAACCATACAAGTGTTGTCATAAAGAACACAATAAAACAAGCTAAACGAGAACATACCTCCTTCCAAAAAGCACCAAAACAAACCTCCATTTAGTAAGAACTAAACTCAGTGGTTGGTCCTTCTTGTCATGGAGTCAACAATTCAACCTAGGAGCCTGTTGTATCAAAGGAGACTCTAGTAGCATGCTTAAACAGTTTGTCAAAGGAGTCAAAATCTCAACCTAGGAGATTCCACCCAAACTCCAGGGACAGACCAATATTACGTTATTTGGCTCAAGATATTAATCATGAACATATCCACTCCAAAGGCAAACTGCTGCGGGAAAAACATTTGAAAGATGTTTAGACCTGTACCTACTATAATACCAAAAACTTGTCCACACATTGTCCCTACTTAACAAAGAATAAAGGTTGAAAACCATTGCCAACAGTCAAATTCTCTCTGCAAACTAAACCTGAATAGAGAGTTATTCCACCAAATCCTTCCTCCATGTCTCCAAACACCCAAATTTACCAATCTCACCTCTCCTCAAAAGAATTATCTAAATGCAAAGCAAGTCTCTGGAACCAGTTTACTCTAGAGGGCTCCGTTGAACAGCCCAAATTTTGAAATACCCATGCCACCCCTACTTAAAGGTAATAGACCGTATCATGAACCACAACATTAACTTGCACTCATCATCACCCAGTTGAAAAAGATTGTCCTAAGTTCTCCAGGAATTATCCACGCACTCATGAATCATAAACAAAGACACCAGTAAGTGGGAACATTAGCCAAGTTGCTCTTAATGAATGTTGGGCCTATTGGCTACCGCTTTCTACTGTTCAAAAAATAACAGATCACCTGTCCACAACATCTTAACAGCCACCCTTTTCATTGAGGCCCATTCCAAGAAATAAGTCATAACTTCACAAGAACAATGCACAGACTGCAGCCCCTTTTCATCAACAGCTCAAACTATATTTACTCCCATTCTCATAATAAAGTTCATAATACTCAATACCTGAAAAAACAAAGTTATACTGTTCAGAGCATTTATAAAATGTTTTGTAATATGACAAGCCCGTTCTTCTGTGATAGTTTTTCCACAACAGGTTTCCCCCATTTCACTCCAGGTAATTTATTTTTGGGCATGCTTGACATCCCATGGTCCAGAGTAACAAAAATAATGAGTAAGAAGTGGGGAATCAACACAGAGTCCAACGGCAATGCTAGAAAGTGATATCAAAATATATTGATACAGTGATTACAAGAGCGAAGAAAAGTCAAACAAGAAATTATTGTGAAACGACCTTTCACCTTGCCAAATGAAATGCTGTTACACTATATGGATCCAAAAAGGGGTATTTAGTTACATTTGTACTCTGCATCTAGATCATATAGCATGCACATCTTCCATAAAGAGCAAAGATATTAACATTGTCTAAAAGAGATAATACAGTGACAGTATTGATCAACAAAAACTACACGGGAAGTACCATTCACATTATATCTGAAACATTTAACAGTGATAAGTCGGGTGTACCTTTGATCATGTGATACCAATTCACAAATTTCAATGTTTTTTGTCCAATCCATTTCAGTTAGCTTTTCACTGGTTGCAGAATTGAGAAGCTCAGCTGCCATTTTTGTCTTATTTCTGGATCAAGAAACAAGCCCAAAGCAAATAAATAGGTAACAGTCTCAAGGACAGAGTAAAAATCGTCAATTAAAATTGAAAAATATTTCAATAGAAAATTTCAGATAACAGGAGGAAATCAACTTGAGTAACATCATTATGACAAATTGACAAACCTTATGAGGTTAGCCAACACTCTAGGAGTGAGCTCAATCAGATTGATGTGTATGTTCATGCTAACTTGAAGTATAGGGTTTATAATGCCAAGAAGCCAACAATAGTGCCTTGCTCATTTGTTTTTTGGGTTGTTTTAATTCTCATTCAGATTCCACAATCTAGCATAATGGCAAGAGATCATCTGCCCCAAACAGCAGCACAAGTTAAAAATCAAAAGAATTGATCTCTTCACACACACAGTCAGGTAGAGTGCCTATTCCATCTCCTATTATAGTAAAAACAAGAGTCATGTGCACTGAGTTATAGCCTTCTCTTTGTATATATTATGTACATCATTTGCTTACAATTAAGCATCAAATACCTTTACTTGAAGAAAATAAGTAACACTGAAATTAATTAAAGCAAATGTATATAATGAGACAAGAGAATACACTCAACAAGCATTATTGTCATTAAGTCTACAAGTCCACTCGTACAAAATAACTCCCAAGTATTGCCAGGTTTAAGTATTGAGGTGATTAAAACTGTAAACAAATAAATATTCCATTTGTACAAACAAAAAATAACCAGTATTTTTTCATTTTCTTACAGTAAAAACACATATATATACTTTATTATAAGAAGATAGTTATTATCTTTCACATTCTACCGACTAGAAAAGAATTGTGCATCAAACTATTAATTAAGACTTTAGAAATCACTAAATTTAAAAGTTCAATGTGTTGGCTTCTAGTGTTATTGAATTAAAAATTATAGAGGAAGCATAATTATAGAGTTAAAACAACAACATATTATAGAGTTATAGAGTTATAACTAAAAATTATAACTGATTCTTTTAGGAAGCATAATCAAATATAGGAAGCATAATCAAATATTATTTTTACTTTATAATTGATTCTTTTACTTGTTTTTCTAAACTTAAATAGTTCTAATTCCGATAAACACATATGCCCACTACGAAGAAATAATCCACCAAGTTTTGAGTCCCAAGAAAAAGGACTATTTAGATAGTCTCAGGCACATATCCAAACATGTCCAATAAGTACCATTCCACATAATATTCAACATGATGAGAAGATGGGGCTGAGATGGATTTTTTCTTTTTGAATCTCGTGTTTTCTTTCTAGGGCCTTGAGATGGTCAAACCTACAAGTTGCAATGTTAGGCTAATCAATAATGGATGAGTCAATTAGACTAGATGCAAAGAAGTTGCATGGTGACCTTATCCTTTTATGTCTCATTATGAGCAGGTAGCAAACAAGGCCTGATACGGAAACTGAAGTTTCAAGAATCCTCTCCATTTAGAGAGATGGTTAACCCCATCACTTACAAATACTACGAGGAGGCCAATGATGCATGGATTAGAATCATGGATTTTGCTAGAATCAAGTTGAAAGGCTATGGGAGGCCTGTACTAGTAACGAATAAGGTCAGCCTAGGCTTGCTTTGTCTACATTGCTACATTGGTGTGTTACGACCCTAGGGTTTGGCTAGGGTTTAAATGGAAAATTGAGAAGAATCCGAGAGAGGAGAGAAGAATTGGAGGGAGATAGCAAGAATAGAAGTAGAACAGAGAGGAAGGGAGAGAGGAGCACAAAGATGCGAGAGAGAAATCTGGGAGAGAACTGAAAAGAGAAGCATTCAATCAATTATTACTTAATATCCTCCAAAAGAGCCCCTCGGGTAGCTTATATAACTACTTTTACTGTTAGTGCTTTTAGTTATCATTTGTAACTGAAAGTATTACAACTTCTCATCTAAAACAGAAATGTAACTAAAGAAATACAAAAAAAATACAAATCAGTAATTGTCACATGCTTAATGACCATTGTATCCTAGGGTCATGACAATCCCCTCTCCTTAAAAGATTTCTTGTCCCCAAGAAATGACAGCAAGGTTCTGAAATGATTTTGGCCATTGATTCTATATGCCTCCCCTCAAAAAAAATTACTTCATCCAATTCCCATCTTCACTATCTGGTGTCTTCTTTGCCTTTTCTTGTTCTTAACTCTTGGTTTCCTTTTCTTTTGCCTTCCCATTTCTTTTCTCCAAAAACAACACTACCATGATTTGTTGCAACACCTAGTTCAACCACTCACCCATCCCCTGTTGCTATCAGAATTAATTTTAATTGACTAGTCATACCTTCCATCATATCATCTCTAATAGTAGAAAGGAATTCAAATTGCTCAGCAAGCCAAAACCAGATTCGATGCTATCGCTCTCTGAATTTGAACAAGCAAAACAGCAAAAAACCCTTCCACAATCTTCCTAGACTCATCACGTTTCTTCCATTCATCTTGCTTC
This sequence comes from Diospyros kaki, assembly GCA_036245055.1. Lineage (NCBI taxonomy): Eukaryota > Viridiplantae > Streptophyta > Magnoliopsida > Ericales > Ebenaceae > Diospyros > Diospyros kaki. The sequence continues at coordinate 47,769,368 of BSEG01000016.1, forward strand.
AATTGTGTCCTATGTTCCTCTTGAGTTGTTTCATGCTTGCTTTCATTCACCAACGGTTCTTTTTCAACCAGTTTCTCCTTCATTGGTGTCATCGTGCTATCTCCAGTATATGCCCTTCCTTCCTCGGCATCTGGAATTGCCTGATTCGCTTTAGTTGCTTTATCAACTTCTTGTTGTAAACTAGAGTTAGCCATAAAAATACCTTTGCTCTATTGGTTGCTCTTAAGATAACTTCTAAGCGGCATCCCAAGCTTTCTGCAAATGGCATCCAATGCCAATTCTTGCAACCTCGTCTTCTCTGCCACTTGTTCCACTGTAGTAGGACAGCACATCTTCACCATAGGCCTCAGCGTATCGTTGAGACTGTGAAATATAAAAAGAAAACCTAGCTTTAATATGAATACAACAACAACAACAACATATCCAGCCGTTATACCACTATGTGGGGTTGGCTACATGAATTCTAGACTTCTATGTGAGTTACATCCCAACAGATAGTTTGTCTAGAATTCATATTTGGATCCGACTAGGTTTTACGCTGGTTGTCGGCTACCTAACGCAACCCTCCTCCTTTATCCGGGCTTGGGACCGGCAGTGGATAATATCCCCTGGCGGAGTAATGATGAAATGAAGTTTGAACACCATCTTCACTAGCTTTAATATGAATATACCACTTAATTAAATTCATAGACTATACACCTATATATATACAAATACAATGGGCCATGGGCTCTAACATAGGATTAACCCTAGACATAACCATATAACTCAATACTCCCCCTCAAGCTGGAACATATATATCATATGCACCAAGCTTGCTACAAATATACTCAATTCGATGACCCCTGAAAGACTTAGTGAAGACATCTGCTAACTGGTCATTGGAATTGACAAAATCTATAGTAATATAGCCAGATAAAATCTTCTCTCGGATGAAGTAACAATCTATCTCGATATGTTTGGTCCTCTCATGAAAAACTAGATTAGAAGCAATATGTAATGCAGCTTGATTGTCGCAAATTAATCTCATCTGTGATATCTCCCCAAACTTGAACTCCTGAAGCAATTGTTTTAACCAGATAAATTCACACATTGCTAAGGCCATAGCACGATATTCTGCTTCTGTACTCGACCTAGCAACAACCTCCTGCTTCTTACTTTTCCAAGATACTAGGTTTCCTCTAACTAGAACACAATATCCTGACGTAGATCTTCTATCAGAAGGAGAACCTACCCAATCAGCATCAGAATATCTGACTACTTGAGTATGACCTCTATCCTCATACAATAGTCCTCTACCTGGAGCTCCCTTAATATACCTGAGAATCTAGACTACCGCATTCCAATGGCTATCGCAAGGAGACTGTAAAAACTGACTGACAACACTAACTGAAAAAGAAATATCCGAGCGAGTGATAGTGAGATAATTAAGTTTTCCGACTAGCCTGCGGTATCTTCCAGGATCAGCAAGAGGCTCCCCCTGTCCTGGTAAGAGCTTTACATTAGGGTCTATAGGAGAATCTATAGGTTTACAATCAAACATTCCAGTTTCTTCCAAAATGTCTAACACATACTTTCGTTGAGAGATAACAATACCAAAACTGGACTGAGCAACTTCTATGCTAGGAAAGTATTTAAGTAACCCCAAGTCCTTAGTCTGAAAATGATGGAAAAGATGTTTCTTCAACTGAATAATACCATCCTGATCATCACATGTAATAACAATATCATCCACATAGACAACCAAGTATATATACCTCCCATGTGGTGTGAGTTTATAAAAATTCGAATGATCAGACTCACTACGAGTCATACCAAAGTCTTGAATGACAGCACTGAAATGACCAAACCAAACTCGAGGAAACTGCTTCAACCCATATAGTGAGCAACGGAGTTTACAAACTTGCCCAGACTCTCCCTGAGCAACAAACCCAGGAGGTTGCTCCATATAAATCTCCTCCTGAAGCTCACCATGTAAGAAGGCATTCTTAATGTCCAGTTGATACAACAGCCAGTGGCGCATAGCTGCTATAGAGATAAACAAACGCACAAAGGACATCTTAGCAACAGGGGAAAAAGTGTCACCATAGTCAAGGCCATAAACCTGAGTATACCCTTTGGCAACCAAATGGGCTTTAAGGCGATCAACCTGCCCATCAGGACCCACCTTAACAGAATAGATCCATCGACAACCGACAAGAGATTTTTCTAAGGGTAAAGGAACCAAATCCCAAGTACCATTGGAATGCAAAGCAGTCATCTCATCCACCATTGCTTGTCGCCACCGTGGATCAGAAAGTGCCTCACTAACAGTCTTAGGTACTGAAACAGAGGATAAGGAAGACACAAAAGCACAAAAAGGAGACGAGAGACGGTGATAGCTAAGAAAATTATAAATAGGGTGAGGATTGCGAGAAGAACAGGTACCTTTTCGAAGGGCAATAGGAAGCAGATCCTCAAAAGGCAGGACTGCGACAGGTGGAGAGACTGGAGCAGGATGTGAGGTAGTAGGAGTCGCTGAAGTAGTAGGAGATACGGGAGAAGGTGCAGGAACAACATCTCCACCGAGAGGAGACCGAGGCTGATGACGCTAATGATAAACCTGCAATGGGGTAGAAAAAGGAACAAGGAGAATAGGAGCAGGAGGACTCGCGGGAAAAGGGAGAGCCTCCGAAATGGGTTGACACACGGAATGAGGCGAAGAGTAGAAAGGAGACGACTCAAAGAAGGTAACATCCGCCGAAAGAAAATAGCGGCGGGTGTCAAAAGAATAACACCGATAACCCTTCTGAAGGCGAGAGTAACCAAGAAAAATGCACTTAATGGACCGAGCAGACAAGTTATCTTAACTGGGAGACAAGTTATGGACAAAGCATGTGCAACCAAAGCCACGGGAAGGAAGACTATATAATGGTTGATCAGGAAACAAGAGAGAGTGAGGAATCTGGTGCTAAAGAACCGAGGAGGGCATCCTGTTAATGAGATAGCAAGCAGCAAGGACAGCTTCAGCCCAAAAGCGAAAAGGGACATGATGATGAAGAAGAAGAGTGCGAGCAGTTTCAATCAAATGTCTATTTTTACGCTCAGCAACCCCATTCTGCTGTGGTGTATATGCACAAGACGACTGATGCAAGATCCCTTGAGAAGACATAAAGGTAGTAAAGGGAAGAGAAAAATACTCAGGGGCATTGTCACTGCGCAATACTTGGACAGAGGTATGAAATCGCGTTTTGATTTCAGCACAAAAGGATTCAAAAATTGAGAATAACTCAGAACGATTTTTCATTAAATATAACCATGTGCAACGAGAATAATCGTCGATAAACGTTACAAAATATTGAAAACCCAAAATAGACACGACACGACTAGGACCCCAGACATCGGAATGAACTAAAGCAATCGGGAACACAGCCCGATTATTGACACGCTTTGAAAAAGAAGTGCGAGACTGTTTTCCAAGTTGACAAGACTCACAATGAAAAGATGACAAACTAGATAAACTGGAGACCATCTTCTGAAACTTAGCCAAACTAGGATGTCCCAAACGATTGTGGAGAAGAGCAGGAGACTCAATCACTGAGCAAGCAACAGGCGATGCAAGAAGGTTGAGATGATAGAGACCCTGCGACTCACATCCGACACCAATCATCTGTCCCGTATCGCAATCCTGGATAGTAACAGAATGATCATCAAAGGTGATGGAACAATTTAAGACACGCGTAAGTTTACTAATAGAGACAAGATTAAAGGGACAATGAGGAAGATAAAGGACAGAATCTAAAGGCAAAGAAGGTAAGGGTTTGGCAGTGCCAATAGCTTTAGCAACCGCTTTGGACCCATTGACTAATGTTACAGAAAGTAAAGAAATAGAATTAGTAAAATGAGAGAACAAATGGGGATTACCAGAGATATGGTTAGAAACACCTGAGTCCAGGACCCATGGGCCCAAAGAGGATGACTGAGCGAGACAGGCAGTGGAATCACCAGCGTGGGCAACAGAAGCAACTGTGGATGAAGTTTGTTGGGACGTCTTATACTTGAGATACTCATCATAGTCAGCCCCAGTGAGAAGAACAGATTGTAGTGGATAACCATCAAAGGACTCAGATCGAGAACCATCAGCATGAGCAACATTAACACAAGGAGGGCGGCCATGCAACTTATAACACTGTTCTTTAGTATGGCCCCACTTGTGACAGTAGTTACACTTGAGGCGTTTGCCCCGATTACCACGATCTCCTCCCTGTTCGCCACTACTCTGAACCTGTGAAGCCATGACTGAATGATCACTTGCAAAAGAGGGAGGCACTCTAGGAACAGATGAAACTCGAAGAAGACGAGGATACACTTCATCCATAGTAGGTACAGTAGGACTAGCAAGAATCTGATCGCGAACAGGAGCAAGCTCAGGACTAATGGCAGCAAGAGTACACACCATGAAGAACTTATCCCGCTGAGTTAGATCCTCTGCAGCAATCTTACCAGCATGTAACAAGGAGTTAAGTTCAACTTTAATAAAGGCCATGCGACCAAGAAAATCATGAAGAGACAAACCCTGCTGTCGTAAACTGAGCAGATTAGACACAACTGAATACAGGCATTGAATGTCATTAGTGTATAACGCCTTGGCCTGAGCCCACAATTCACAGCACGTGGTATAGTTAGTATAGATCGGATGAAGAGAGGGATCAATTGACTGCCGCCTTGGACCAAGAGATATAATTGGAACTGCCCATCAACTTCTCAGTAGCAATGGCTGGAGAGGGAGACAAAATACCAGAGAAGGAGCTAAATTTACTAGTACCAGCCATGTTGGATCAAAGGGAGCCCTACAAGATCAATAGATTTGAAACAAAAGGGTTAAATAACAAAAAAATAAAGGCTGGATGATCCAGCACAGAGAACAGGCGTGCTGGAGCAACGGCAGATGGCGGATGCCGGTGACCGGCGGTAGCGGATGGAAGCGGACGGCGACGAAACCACCAGGGTTGGGATGGACTGAAGGAGGCGAGTCCAATGGTGAAGACGGCGTTGCGATCGAAGCACTGGTGAGAGAGATCGGAGCAAAAATGTCTCTGTGAACAGTGTGAGAGAGGCGGCGCGTGGCGGCAGCAACGGCGATGGTCCTCCGGGGGTCAACAGATCGGAGGTCGGCGAACGCAACGGCGGTGGTAGTGTGCGTGATCGGTGGCCGGACGATGAAGACCGGCTTTGACCAGTAGCGCGCGCGGAGGAATCGTAGTGGGCGACGACGGCAATGGCACGGCAAGCTGCGGCGGTCGATGGCGATGCAACCGACGGTGGTCGTCGGTGATGTGGGCGGCGGCGGCAGCTAGGGTTTGTATGGTGGCTGCTAGGGTTTGTATTAAAAACTAGGGTTTGTATTTTGGCTCTGATACCATGTGAAATATAAGAAGAAAACCTAGCTTTAATATGAATATACCACTTAATTAAATTCATAGACTATACACCTATATATATACAAATACAATGGGCCATGGGCTCTAACATAGGATTAACCCTAGACATAACCATATAACTCAATAGAGACCATTACTGAATTTCGACACAAAGTAAGACTCATTCAAGGTCGGATGGGAGTTGAGCATCAACGCTTTCCATTCCTCAAACCTGACCTTATAATCTGTTATTAAGCCCTCTTGTTTTAGGTTGTCGAGTTCTTCATTGCATCTCTCACCACCGACCTGATTTAATTTTACTCCACCTGTTGTCTGCCAACTGTGAGCATTAGGTATGCTTCCAATGCTTGCTCAAATTGGTCCTACTGTGGATCTTAAGCTTTCCTTTATCTCCAGAAGCTGACTCCATGGACAAGTAACGTCAAGATCTCCACCTGTCACCGGCTCTAATCTCTTTCTCTGGATAATCAGAGCCAAAATTTGCTTGGAAAGTAACTTTGCTGGAAGACCAATCTGAAATCAATTAGCCATCATAATCATAATTTCATCCAATTATCTATTTATTCTAGTGCATGTTTCCTCAAATCTTGTGTCCATGACTTGCTTCTGAACTACTTCTGTTGCGTAACAATGTCAAAACTCTTGAATGCGCTAAATTTGCCTGAAAATCACAGCTCGTTTATGATCTACTTTGATGAAGTCGGAACTCTCTTGGCCAACGTCATCTTCATTTACGGGCCAAAGTTTGCTTCACACAGCTTTGCCTTGCAAATTCAAGTTCAATTCCACCTCAAACGAAATCCATTGAGATCTGGAGCAGAAGGAGTCGCCTGTCAATGTGATGCTCTGATCACCATAGTTACTATAGAGAATCTACAGGCTCTTCGTTGCCTTCAAGTCAAACCAAGAATCACCGTCAAAGATTAGATTTATCACCATCGAGGATCATCGTCGAACCAAGCCAGAATTCACCTTCAAATTCCAAACCTAACAGCTACCAATTTGCTGATTGTCGAACTTGCTTGCAGTTGCTCACGACCGCTACAAATTCAAGATCACCCCAAGCCTGCGCCCAATTCTTACCCAATCACAGACCATTGGCTCCGAAATCACAGGCTCTGCTGCAATCTTCTTCGAGTCTCGGTCGAAACTCCTCTATCCTGCTTCGCCCTCAAGATCAGAACAAGAATTGCCTGAGCTCGGTCGTTACCACATGACGCTACTCAATCTTTCAATTTCGAACCACTTCGGATTAAACGATGCAATTGCTGAGACTTAGCAAAATTCACATCTGCGAAGCTACCACCTACTTCCCCTTCAAAATTCAAGTTGGATCGAAATATGAAATCAGCTTTGCCTATAATTAACCGGAATTCCGCCAGGCTTAGTTACACTAAATTGCCTTGGTTACTGCTAAAAACTTATGGATCACCGCCGAGAATCGTTAGCTCTGATACCAAATGCTATGACCCAAGGATTTGTCTAGGGTTTAAATGGAAAATTGAGAAGAATTCAGGAGAGAAACAGAGAGGAAGGGAGAGAGGAGCACAAAGATGCGAGAGAGAAATTTGGGAGAGAACTGAAGAGAGAGAAGCATTCAATCAATTATTACTTAATATCCTCCAAAAGAGCCTCTTGGGTAGCTTATATAGCTACTCTTACTGTTAGTGCTTTCAGTTATCATTTGTAACTGAAAGTATTACAACTTCTCATCTAAAACAGAAATGTAACTAAAAAAATACAAAAAAAATACAAATCAGTAATTGTCGCATGCTTAATGACCATTGTATCATGGGATCATGACATGGTGGAGTCAAGCCTCTACAGCAACGTTGAACTACTTTTTTAATTGTGTGTCCATTGCTCGTTAGATTTAGCGATATTGAATGCGAGTGACAGACCAATATGCACTAGGAATGGAACTAGATCAGATGGTGTAAAAAATTCAGTGGGGGCAACAATTGGATGCATAAAAGGCACTATATATTAGTGTTAGTGCCCTAGATGCTAGATTTACACTACATGTGATGTATATGCGTGGTACTAATGATGTAATCTTGTTAATATATAAAAGGTTATATCTTCACTCATACGCTCTGATTTTCCTTTATGAATGAGTCCCTAGATTTCCTAATAGATATCTAATTCTTAAAGAGTTAAGAATGATGTGACACATATGTCTAGTTTAGGATTTCTTAAAAGAATTCCTGGTCCTGAGATTTATCAAAAGAGGAATATGGTTTAGCCATTACAGACCAGCACATATGCTACTACCATTATTTAGGTGAGTCGTATACCACCTTGCATGAGATGGAAATAGTAAACATGTTGGTAGGTGTAGTTGAACATCTATTGAATGTGATGCATGTGACATATCACATGGCTTTGAGGATTGTTGGGAGGCCAAGCTGTCAAGCTGATGAAAGGCCGAGCTAATGAGGCCAAGCTGCCAAGCTGATGAGGCCGAGCTGATGGAAGGCCGAGTGTCACGACCCCAAGGAACCCTAAGAATATATTAGTAATACATGTCATGTATTTTCCTTATTACAACAACATATCCAGCCATTATCCCACTATGTGGGGTTGGCTACATGAATTTTAGACTTCTATGTGGGTTACATCCCAACAGATAGTTTGTCTAGAATTCATATTTGGATCCGACTAGGTTTTACGCTGGCTGTTAGCTACCTAACGCAACCCTCCTCCTTTATCCGGGCTTGGGACCGGCAGTGGATAATATCCCCTGGCGGAGTAATGATGAAATGAAGTTTGAACACCATCTTCACATGGAGAAATTTCATGAGATGGTGGTGAATGAAAATAATTGATATAGTTGTGTTCCATAACTTAGTTGACATGGTGAAACCAACAAGTACAATATGAAAACCAACAAATTTTCCTTATTAGTTGCATTTTTTGTTGTTGTTGTTGTTAGCATCTTCAATGGTAAGCCTATAAATAGGCTTGAGTAGTTAGAGCAAGTTAGCTAATGAATGAATTGAATTCCATTTTCCCTCTCTCAATTTCCCTCCATTCTCTCTCTCTCTCTCTCTCTCTCTCTCTCTCTCTCTCTCTATGTAAATCTTCTCCAACTCTTGCTATTTCTTCCTCTCTTCCAGTCTAATCTCCCTCCATATCTTCCAAATTCCCTTCCTAAACCCTAGCCAAACCCTAGGGTCATATCATTTGGTATCAAAGCCGATGATTCTCGGCGGTGATCCGGAAGTTTTGGTAGTAACCAAGGCAATTTAGTGCAACTAAGTTTGGCGGAATTCCGGTGAATTGCAGGCAAGCCCGATTCCGTATTTCGATCTGACTTGAATTTTGAAGGCGCAGCAAACGGAGCAGCATCAAATGGTAACAGCCAAGCTCAAGCAATTCTTGTTCCGCTCTTGAAGGCGAAGCGGTACAGGGGAGTTCCGATAGAGACTCCAAGAAGATTGTAGCGGAGCCAACAATTTCAAAGCCAGTGGTCGGTGATTAGGTAAGTGGACACAGGCTTGGGGAAATTACAAGCGATTACCATAAGAATCCAAGTGAGCTGGAATCCGCAACGAGTCTAATACAGAACGAGAGGATCGGATGTGCATGCACGGCCATATGCAATTGATTTCAGTGACAAACTCAGACTTGATAGGAAGAGGAATTACGCAGCGGAAGTTGCTTCAAAAGCGAGATAGTGGACGGTGATTGGGTGGCAATTGAGAATTACTTAGATTCGGTGAGTAGTGAAGGCGCGACAATCCTTTGCAGTAGGTTTGGGAGTTGAGTAGTGAATTTCGACGATATATAGTAAGTATTTACAGAGATTGGCATCGTTCTGGGACTCGTTCATGCTAGTCTTGTTTGACATTTTGTATCTCCATGCATGGTGGTCGAGCGATTCCGACTCCGAGAGTTGGAGGACAACTTGGTCGTGTGAATTGAGGAACGTTGCAAACGAGCAGGCCGGTCGATTCTAAATTGGAAAACGATTTGGTCAAACAGATCGGACTGTGATTCCGACGAGTTCATAACGGTCAGGCTCGTATTGTGGAGGTGCAAGTGGACTGCTAAGCGTATTAGTAGTAGCCAATTCTCAGCTACTGGATCGTAACAGGAGACGATATTGATAGGGTAGTTATTCTTGCAATTCTGGCAACTTCAAGCAGTTCAACAAAGAAGAATCAGACTCAAAGATTGGTCTCAGTGGTGATTATTGGAGATTGTTCCTGAATCAAAGATTCAGGAAGATTATACAGAACGATTGATGGAAGATGGATTTCCGAGGCTGTTGATCATTCTAAAAAGAGGAACTATCAGCCTTAAAAGTAACTAAGGGGAGGTTTCTGGTGTACTTGGAAGCTCACATGGTCACTCAAGCATAACAAATAGAGGTGGAATTGGTGTTGTCGGAAGCCCTGGATTTAGTAGCAACAATAATGGAGTTAGTGGTTCTATTTCTAGCATTCTGTCAACTGCTGCAGCAATGGGTAACCGTAGTGTGGTTCCAGGACTTGGAGTATCACCAATTCTGGGAAATGTTGGTCCTCAAATAATCAGTTCAATGGGAAATATGGTAGGTGGGGGAAGCATCAGGAGAAGCATGAGTTCTGGTGGAGGATTATCTATGCCTGGTCTTGCTTCTCACCTAAATTTAGTTGCCAACAGTGGCTCTGGAAATTTAAGTGTTCAAGGCCCTAACAGTCAATCAGTGGTGGACTTCAACAAGCTTCTCCGCAAATGATTGCTATGCTAGGAAACTCCTATCCAACTGCTGGTGGGCCATTATCTCAGAACCATGTCCAGCTAACCAGCCATCCCAATTCTGTTGGAGGGTCTCAAGGACAATTGGGTTCACTTCGTAAACAAGGCCTCGGAGTTAGTACCATTGTTCAGCAAAACCAAGAGTTCAGCATCCAGAATGAAGATTTTCTGGCTTTACCGAGATTCAAAGGTGACAATGCTGGTTATGCCATGGACTTGTACCAAAAAGAACAGCTTCATGATAATAGCAAGTCTATGATGCAGTCTCAACATTTCTCTATGGGGAGATTTGTTGGATTCAACTCAAGAGGAACTGAGGAAACTGGGGAAAATGATGTGCAATCATGGGAGAGAAGTTGCGCTAACTTCAAGCAAACGCTGGATCGAATGGATGAAATGTTGGTTTTGCATGCTAGGATATATCAGGTCAGTATTTCAACTGAAATGGAGGTTAATCAGACTGAGTTTGTAGAGGATCGAGATGACCAGTTTGGAGAGAAGTTAATGACTGAAGCGATTGACTAATTTCACAAACTTAAACAGGTTGGATCGGTGATGGAGTATCAGGACAGGTTTGAAGAATTAAGGTCTTTGATGTTGACCTTGCAACCTGCCTTAACGAAGAGATACTTTGTCTCCAATTTTATTAGAGGTCTGAAGGACGAATTGAGACCCTTGGTTAAGATGATGATGCCCGACTGAGAAAGCAAAGGATCAAGAACGCGCCTTGGAAGCCATATTTAGAAAGAATGAGTTGCAGCCTAATAGATCTACTAAGAGCAGCCAACAGATTGAAGAAGCCTCTATGGCTGCAAATCAGATCGAACACGAATCTGAGGAAAACTTGGAGTTGGACCAACCAATTGTAACAAAAAAATCCAGCACGGAGGAAAGAACAAGCAGGGTGGTAGGTGGGAATCATAGTTTATATGTGCAGGAAGTAAGAGATACCCCAATGAAGGAGACCTCTACTGAAGTTGAGGAAGGAGCAGATGCTAGGGAGATGATAGAGGAATTTTTTGTGGAGAGAAACGAGGCTCTTGCTGCTTTGCTTGTTTATATTTCCGTGGGAGAGTGGCAGCATCGAATCAGGTTTTGGCCTGCAAAGCAGTTCAAATTACTCTCTACTGTTGGAGAGGATAGGGTGGAAGGCGTGACCGATCAACTAGAATTAATTTTGACAGCAACAAGGAATGGGTGGATGGATGAAATAGGTGTTGTAACAAATCCTAATACTGCTGTTTTTAGAGAAAAAGACATGAAAAGGCAAAAGAAAAGGAGAATACGAGATAAGTACAAGAAAAGGTGAAGAAGAAACCACATTGTTAAGGCTAGAATCGGCTGAGGAATGGGGTCAACAGCTGTCAATTCTTGGGGATTGTCACGACCCCAAGGAACCCTAAGAATATATTAGTAATAAATGTCATGTATTTTCCTTATTAGTTGCATTTTCTGTTGTTGTTATTGTTAGCATCTTCAATGGTAAGCCTATAAATAGGCTTGAGTAGTTAGAGCAAGTTAGCTAATGAATGAATTGAATTCCAATTTCCCTCTCTCTCTGTGTAAATCTTCTCCAACTCTTGCTATTTCTTCCTCTCTTCCAATCTAATCTCCCTCCATATCTTCCAAATTCCCTTCCTAAACCCTAGCCAAACCTAGGGTCATATCACCGAGCTGATGAGGCCGAGCTACCAAGCTAATGGAAGGCCAAGTTGTCGAGCTGTTGAGCTGAGGGACGGCCGAGTTGTCAAGCTAATGGCCGAGTTGCCGAGCTACAAAGCTCGTTATCATCTGATTTATTCTCTGTGATTTATCTTGATTTATATTGTTGTTATATCTTATCTTTCCTTTTTATTAGATTTGTTTGTATTTAAGGTTTTTGTAATCTAGTCCTAAAAAGTAAGAATCTAATCTCTAAAATTATGGAGAATTCTTAGGAGAATTCTTAGGATCCACTGTGTATATATTTGTGGCATTCTCAAGGGAATAATTAACGGAGCATTATTCTTTCAAAAGAAGATTTCTTCGTGGCATCAGAGCCTGCTCTTCGATCCTAAAGCAGCCTCTATTCTATTTTTCCGTCCACACCTTGCTTCATCAATCAGTTTTATTTGTTTCTTCCATCTATACCCTATTTCATCAATGGCAGATACTCAACCTAATCCCACTCCAACTGAGGCTTCTGCCACAAGTTCTCCAAATCTTTCCAACAACTCAATTGATCATCTGCCTATACAGATTACTCACCATAAGTTGAATGGGAGTAATTTTAGGGAATGGTTTCAGTCAGTTATGCTGGTTATCAAGAGAAAAGACAAGGTTGGTTACTTAACAGGCTCTACTCCTTCTCCACCAAGCACAGCAGCCACATATGGTACCTGGGAAGCCGAGAATTCCACCATAATGGCCTAGCTGATCAATTCGATGGAGCCTATAATAGGAAGAACTTACCTATTCTATAAAACCACAAAGGAGATATGGGATTCGGCTGTCACGTAGCTAGCATGGTAGAGGGGTAGAAGGGTCCATCCCATTTTGTAATTCTGTTGGATGAGCCTCGGCAGTGGGCAGGCTCAGTCACGGCATGCCTTCTAGAAGATTTCCCTAACAGCCTATAAAGCTGAATGTAATGGAGCAGTGCTCCTCAATGATTAATGAGAATATTTTTCCACTTTCTCTCTCCATTCTGTTAGCTCTTCCTTCTCCCTCACATTCTCTCCCTTCCCTTCTCTTTCTGACTCGCTGGAATTCCCTTGAATTCCATTCCTAACCTTGTCAGCCCCAGGAGTGCTGACAATTGGTATCAGAGCCTACGATCCAGGATCGACGAGCTGCAACCCACAACCATGGCGGAAGGTACCCGCATGAAACAAATGGAAGCTCGCTTAGACGCTATAGACGAAGGAGTGCGCCATGGCTAGGAGCTGGTGGAGGAAAGGTTGGAAACAGTAGAAGCGGGTATCAGAAATACCCACGAAGACATAAGCAAGATAAAGTTAGATGTTATTGAGATGGAGCGAAATCTGAGGGATGATTTTGCTCATCTCCAAGCAGAGTTTACGGGACGAAGCCAGCAATTGAACGCTGCACTAGCCATTTTTTCGCGTCAACCAAATGCGACCTTGCTAGCGGATTTTCCACCTAGAACAGCTGCGGCTCCCATCTTTCAAGGCGCACGGGGCCGTCAAGATAGAGATGAGAGGATGGAGCTTGCAGGGGAAGCAACCCTACGAGGTGGTTTTGGTGCTGCCAATAACGTACCCATTCCACGGATGGAGATACCCGTGTTTGAAGGAGTGAAGCCTCGTTGGTGGATAAGGAGGTGCGAACGTTTTTTCTATCACTATCGGGTGATGGAAGAAAACAAGGTCAACATGGCTACAGCATACTTGAACGATGCAGCAGATTCATGATTTCAAAGCTGGAGTGCTAGACGTCAGGAATGGAGATGGCCAGAGTTTGTCGAGGAATTCTGTGCCAGGTTCGGTGAAAGCAGTTTGACGGATGTGGTGGAGCAGTTTAATAAACTGAGACAAGATGGGACAGTGGAGGAGTACCAGGCCCGATTTGAGGAACTGAAATCGAGGTTGGGACACGCCCATCCCATGCTAGACGAGCAGTATTTTGTGTCCAGCTTCCTTAGTGGGTTGCATGATGAGCTGCAACCCATGGTAAAAATGCTACAACCCACGATAGTCAGACAAGTGGCTGAAAAGGCTCGTCTGCATGAGTTGTCCCTGGAGGCCTTCACTCGAAAGCATAGACTCTTACAGAAAGGGTCTGGAGTGGGGTGGCAAGGGTCGGCAGGGGGGAGTCAGAAGGTTGGCAATCCTTAGCTGCACAAGGTAAGCTATCCTCCAAAGGCCCCAATCGCAGCTAGTCCCCTACGGTCCCTTACCTGGGATCAAAAAAGACAAATGGGCTTGTGTTTTAAATGTGGGGAGAAATACACAGCCGGCCACCAGTGCAAGAGAGCACTCATGCAGATGGAAGGGGACGATGAAGGAGAGGAAGATGACATGGCTGAAGAAGACACCGGGAAGCAAATGGAAGAAGAGGAGGAAGGAGGACAGATTTCATTGCACGCTTTGAAAGGCTACCCTTCGGAAAAAACGATCAAAATCAGAGGTAATGCGGGAAAGAGTAAGCTGTTGGTATTAATAGATAGTGGGAGTTCGCATAGTTTCTTGAACGAAAACACAGCCAAGGAACTACTATGCGTCCTCCAGCCCACCGCTCCCCTCTGTGTCACGGTTGCTAATGGTCACAAGATGATCAGTCGATACAAGTGTCCAGGGTTTACATGGAGGATGCAAGGCCATGAGTTTTCGGCAGAACTCAGAATTTTACAGTTAGGTGGATGTCAAGTAGCTTTAAGAGTAGACTGGATGAAGACAGTCAGCCCTCTCATATTTGACTTTAACACGCTGGAGGTGACTTTTGATAAAGGAGGACAAAGGATAACATTAACAGGGAGCGGGGATGGACGAGAGTGCAGAGCAATCTCAGGCAACCATCTGCAGAAGCTCATGGAGCAGGACGAAGGGATCATTGCACAGCTTCATTCAATCTATGCCATTGAGGTGTACGAAGGAGGGCCAACAAAGGACACAATGGGCAGTCTAGGGTTCACGTTACAGGCATCAGCCAGCGCCTCGAGCGAGGTACCATTTACTGACTCTTTACACTCCCTATTTGTTGAATTTGAGGAATTGTTCTTGGAACCCACCTCTTTACCTCCGGACCGAATTCTAGAACATACCATCCATCTTAAGCCAAGCACCGAGCCTATCAATGTCCACTCTTACCGTTATTCCCCATTTCAGAAGGCTGAAATTGAACGTTTGGTCAAAGAAACGCTATCCAAACAGGTCATTAGGCCAAGCCAAAGCCCATTTGCCTCACCTGTACTCCTGGTTAAAAAAAAAGATGGTAGTTGGAGGTTTTGTGTTGACTATAGACAACTAAACTCCTATACTATCAAAAACAAGTTTCCCATCCCTATTATAGACGACTTACTTGATGAATTATCAGGAGCTACAATATTTTCAAAGCTAGACCTCAGATCTGGTTATCACCAGATCCGAATGAACACTTTGGACATCCCCAAAACCGCATTCCGTACCCACCAAGGGCTCTATGAGTTCCTAGTAATGCCATTTGGCCTAACCAATGCTCCCGCAACATTCCAAGCCCTCATGAATCACATTTTCTGCCCATATCTCAGAAAATTTATCCTTGTATTCTTCGATGATATTTTAGTTTACAGCCCAACCATGGAACAACATTTAACCCACCTTAAAACCACATTCCAAGTCCTCAAATCTAATCAATTGTTTGTCAAGAAGTCTAAATGTATCTTCGCAGAAGGAAAGGTAGAATACCTTGGGCATATAATCACTGGAAATGGCGTGCTGACTAATCCCAAGAAAATTACTGCCATGGTGGAGTGGCCTACTCCTAAAACTGTGAAGGAGCTGCGGGGTTTTTTGGGGCTAACGGGCTATTACAGAAAGTTCATCAAGAGGTATGGCATCATTAGCAAGCCATTAACTGAATTGCTCAAGAAGAATGGGTTTGTTTGGGGAGAGGAGGCAACAGCCGCCTTCACTTCTTTGAAGGAGGCTATGACACAAGCTCCCATTCTAGCTCTACCAAATTTTTCCAAGCCTTTCATGCTGGAAACAGATGCATGTGACACGGGCGTGGGAGCAATGTTGGCACAGGACGGTAGGCCAATAGCATTCCTCAGCCAAGCTTTAGCTTCCAAACACTTGGGACTAAGTATCTATGATAAGGAATTAGTAGCGGTGCTAATGGTAGTAGACAAATGGAGGTGTTATTTGGAGGGGAATTCATTTATTATCAAAACCGACCATGAAAGCCTCAAATTCTTAGGAGAACAAAGGTTACACACATAGTTACAAAGGAAAGGGGTCACCAAGCTGTTAGGACTGGATTACAACATCCAGTATCACAAGGGCAAAGAAAATACAGTAGTTGATGCACTGTCCAGAAGAGAAGAAAAGGGGGAATGCCAGGCAGTCTCTGTACTTGTTCCCAATTGGATCAAAGAGGTGTCACGCAGCTACGAAGGGACACCCTGGGCTCAAGAACTCATGACCAGTCTCGCCATAGATAGGGGTGAACAGAGAGGGTACACGTTGAAGGCAGGGCTATTGAGGTATCGTGGACGGGTGGTGATTGGGGAGGACCCTGACCTAAGGACCTGAATCTTACAAGCTCTGCATGCATCCCCCATGGGGGGACACTCCGGCCTCAATGTAACCTACAACAAGGTGAGGTAGTTGTTCTATTGGTCGGGGATGAAAAAAGAAGTGGCGGCCTATGTTCTAACATGCCCAGTTTGTCAACAATGCAAACACGAATAAGTGCCCTACCCGGGTTTACTTCAACCTTTAGAGATATCGGGTCAAGCCTGGCAAGGAATTTCCATGAACTTTGTGGAGGGATTGCCCCTATCCGAAGGGAAGAGCACTATACTCGTAATGGTGGATAGACTGACGAAATTTGGTTATTTCCTTAGCTTAGCTCACCCCTTTACAGCCCCTGAGGTGGCCCGGATACTGCTAGACTCGGTGGTGAAGGTACACGGCCTGCCCTTGTCCATCACCTCCGATAGGGACAAGATATTTACAAGCAATTTTTGGAAGGAACTGTTCAAACAACTGGGAGTTGGCCTACATATGTCTACCGCCTACCACCCGGAGACGGATGGACAAACTGAAAGAGTAAATCAGTGCTTAGAAGCCTACCTACAGTGTGTGTGTTTCACTAGACTGAAAAGCTGGAATCAATGGTTACCCTTGGCTCAATGGTGCTACAAGTCGAACTTCCACAGCTCACTCAAGCGGTCACCTTTTGAAGCACTCTTTGGGTACAAACCACCACTCATTCCAGCAGTAATGCATTACTCCGAAGTAGAAAAGAATGTGGATAAATACTTAAGACAAAGACAGGAAGCCCTCCAGATTATTAAACAAGAGCTGACGGTGGCACAAAATTGAATGAAGCAAATGGCAGACCGGAAGAGAACTGAAAGGAATTTTGAAGAAGGAGATTCTGTCTACTTAAAATTGTGTTTCCATATTGTACTTGTTGGTTCCACCATATCAACTAAGTTATGGAACACAACTATATCAATTATCTTCATTCACCACCATCTCATGAAATTTCTCCATGTGAAGATGGTGTTCAAACTTCATTTCATCATTACTCCGCCAGGGGATATTATCCACTGCCGGTCCCAAGCCCGGATAAAGGAGGAGGGTTGCGTTAGGTAGCCGACAGCCAGCGTAAAACCTAGTCGGATCCAAATATGAATTCTAGACAAACTATCTGTTGGGATGTAACCCACATAGAAGTCTAGAATTCATGTAGCCAACCCCACATAGTGGGATAACGGCTGGATATGTTGTTGTTGTTGTAGATTCTGTCTACTTAAAGGTCAAGCAATTTCAGCAGCCGTTGTTCACCGGCAAGCGCTCTTCTAAGCTAGGACCTAAATACTTTGGCCCTTTCCGCATAACAGCTAAAGTTGGAAGCTCAGCATATCGATTACAGCTGCCAGATGGAGTAGGCATCCATCCGGTCTTCCATGTATCGTTACTCAGGAAATCTGTAGGGTCACATGAAGTGGTTAGTGCTGAACCACCCAACTTGGAGGAGGAGAATGTAGAGGAGTCTGAACCTATGGCCATTATCGACAAGAGGGTTATATATCAAGGATCCTTACCCTTGATTCAAGGGCAGGTTCAATGGAGCAACCGGCCCCCAGACGACACAACTTGGGAATACTTCCTGGAGTTACTCAAACAGTTTTCTAGAGTGACTGGACTCTTGTAATTTCTTGAGGACAAGAAATGTTTTAAGGAGGGGGGAACTTGTCACGTAGCTAGCATGGTAGAGGGGTAGAAGGGTCCATCCCATTTTGTAATTCTGTTGGATGAGCCTCGGCAGTGGGCAGGCTGAGTCACAGCATGCCTTCTAGAAGATTTCCCTAACAGCCTATAAAGCTGAATGTAATGGAGCAGTGCTCCTCAATGATTAATGAGAATATTTTTCCACTTTCTCTCTCCATTTTGTTAGCTCTTCCTTCTCCCTCACATTCTCTCTCTTCCCTTCTCTTTCCGACTAGCTGGAATTCCATTGAATTACATTCCTAACCTTGTCAGCCCGGGAGTGCTGACATCGGTCCAAGACATGTACTCAGATTTGGAGAGCTCATCTCAATGCTTTGAGATCAGATCTGCCATTAAGACCACACAACAAGGTAATATAAATGTTACAGATTACTTTAATGTTTTGGTTAAACTTTGGCATGAGATGGATCTGTTTTACACCATTAATTGGGAATGTTTTGCGGATAATACAAAATATAGTAAGATGATTGAGAAAGATCAGGTGTTTGATTTTCTACATGGCCTTGACCATGATTTGGATGAAGTAAGAGGCAGAATCTTGGGTACAAAACCTCTACCTTCACTTCAAGAAGTTTTTGCTGAGGTTCGGAGGGAGGAAAACTGAAGAAAGGTAATGTTAAATCAACAAGGTGAGTCCCCTTTAACTCACCAAAATTCTACTTTAGCAAGTTTTAAACAAGAAGAGAGTCAACCAAGGAATCTAGGATGAGAGAAGCAGTGGTGTGACCACTGTAAAAAGCCATATCATACCAAAGAAACATGTTGGAAAATTCGTGGGAAACCAACTAACTGGAAGCCAAGAGGAAAAAAATGAGAGTGGAAGGACTGCCAACATAGTTGATGCACCAAAGGAAGCAGGAAGTAGTACTAGCCTTAATCTATCAGAGGAGCAGATTCAGACCTTGTATAAGTTGTTGAATCAAGGTATATCCTCTCCAAGCCCTCCTATGACAGCTACTGCTTTACAAGGTAATCCTCATTACTCTCTAAGTTCCAGCAAACTCTCTAAGAATACATGGATAGTAGATACGGGTGCTTCTGACCATATGGCATGTTCAGCCTGTTCAATGACAGAATACACCCCTTGTGACTCTTTATAAACATTTCAATGGCTGATAGTACCACCTCTCCAGCCAAAGGACATGGAACAGTTTGTATGTCTGGTTTAAAACTTAAATCAATTTTACATGTTCCTGGTTTAAGATGCAATTTATTGTCAATCCATAAGATTACTCAAGATATGAATTGTTGTGTGACCTTCTTTCCTTCATATTGCTCATTTCAGGACCAAATATCGGGGAGAACAATTGGCAATGCTAGAGCTAAGGATGGGCTTTATTATTTGACAAAGGATAGGATTTTTTCTTCTACAAATAAGGTTGTTTTGACAGCCACAACCAATGTCAAGATTTTGTTGTGGCATAATCGTTTAGGTCACCCAAGTTTTCCTTATCTTAAATTCTTGTATCCGCATTTTTTCTTCAATAAAAATCAAACTTCCTCATGTGAACAGTGTACCATTGCCAAATAGTCTCGTTCTTTTCATCCAATTCAATCCTATAAGCCATCTAAACCATTCTATTTAGTTCATAGTGATATTTGGGGACCATCTAAAACCTCTAATATTTCTGGTTCTAAGTGGTTTATAACCTTTATTGATGATCATTCTAGGGCATGTTGGGTGTACCTTATGAGGAAAAAATCTGAAGCTTGCAACATTTTTAAGAAATTTCACAAACTCATCTTAAATATGTTTCAAACTTCCATCCAAATTCTTCGTACTGATAATGGTCAAGAATATTTCCCTCATGACCTTACCAATTATCTATCAGAACATGGCATTTTACATCAAAACTCTTGTCCATACACACCACAACAAAATGGTGTAGCGGAAAGAAAAAATTGTCATCTTCTAGAATGGCTGGCACTATGATGTTCACCACCCATGTCCCACATTTCTATTGGGGGAAGCAGTCCTTACAGCTGCATATTTGATCAATAGACTTCCCTCAAAGACCCTAAAATTTCAGACCCCTCTTGCTATCCTTTGTTCTCTCTACCCAACTATTAGCCACTTACATTCTCTTCCTCCAAAAATTTAAGGCTGCACTGTGTATGTTCACGATAATCAGCTTAACCATACAAAGTTGGACACCAAGGCCCTTAAATGTATCTTTATTGGGTACTCTCCCTCCCAAAAAGGTTACAAATGCTATAACCCACTCAAAAGACAAGTCTTGGTCTCCACAGATGTCACATTCTATGAAGACCAATCATTTTACCCCTCACCAGTTTCAGTTGTTGCATCTCCATCCCTCCCAAATCCTAATCCTATTTCCTTTCCTCCTTCCCTTGATGCGCCTTTGCCCTTATGCTCTCAAGGGGGAGAATTTCTGTCCTATTCGCCTGTTAGGCCTTCAAGTTCCAATAGCATAAGGGCAGATCCTTCAAGCTCTTCTCCTATTTCTCCTAATCCATCTTCTCAGCCAGAAACCACAACTAAATCTCATGTTCCAACTCCATATTCAGCTGTTAAAAATCCTCTGCAAGTGTATTCTAGATGTTCAAAGGCCCATCCTGAGGGACAGCAAAACCAATCATCACTTCCAGATGCTGGTGTATCAGAAAACAGCATTGAGAATGAGTCTACCAGCAGGGATAATTTGGATTGGGCTATGCCTATTACTCTAAGGAAAGGGGTGAGATCTTATATCGAGTATCCTATGTCTAATCACTTGACTTATGCTAAGTTATCCCCTTAGTACAAGGGATTTGTTGCAAGTATTGGCAGCATTGTCGTTCCAAGGAATATTCAAGAGGCTATGAGTGATCCTAAGTGGAAGGTTGCAGTTATGGAAGAGATGAGTGCCTTGGTGAAAAATAACACATGGGAGATTGTTAAACTACCTTCAAACAAAAGGGTGGTTGGTTGTAGATGGGTTTTCACAGTAAAGTATAATACAGATGGAAGTGTTGAAAGATACAAGACAAAATTGGTTGCACAAGGGTTTACTCAAACATATGGAATTGACTATGAGGAGACTTTTTCTCCTGTGGCCAAACTCAACTCAATTCGGGTATTAATTTCTCTTGTTGTTAATCTTAATTGGCCTTTACTTCAATTTGATATTAAAAATGCTTTTTTGAAGGTGACTTGGATGAGGAGATATATATGAGAATACCCCCAGGATTTAAACAGGAAATTGGCAGTGGAAATGTGTGCAAATTAAAGAAATCCCTATATGGATCAAACCAGTCTCCAAGGGCTTGGTTTCAGAAATTTAACATGACTCTCAATCATTTGGGATATAAACAAGGGCAAGCTGAGCATACCCTATTTATAAAGTCTACAGTAGAAGGAAAAAAGACCATATTAATTGTTTATGTTGATGACATTATTGTGACAGGTGATGACTTACAGGAGATTGAAAATTTGAAGAAGCAATTAAAAACTGAATTTGAAATGAAAGACCTAGGAGTCATGAGATACTTCCTGGGAATGGAGATGGCCCAGAGTAAAGAAGGGCTATTCATCTCTCAAAGGAAGTACACACTTGATTTGTTAAAGGAAATTGGGATGTTAGCATGCAGACCAACTGGTACTCCTCTAAAAAAGGGTTGGAATGTCGAAGAAAAAGAAGACACTCCTGCTGAAAAAGAAAGGTACCAAAGGTTGGTTGGTAGGTAGACTAATTTATTTGTCACTTACAAGGCCAGACATAACCTATGCAGTAAGTGTCATAAGTCAATACATGCATTCTCTTACGCAAAAACATATGAATGCAGTGTTCCATGTTCTAAGATACCTCAAGAGAACAACTAGGAAAGGGCTGATGTTCAGGAAAACTAATGAAAAAAGACTTGAATGTTTTGTGGATGTTGATTGGGCTGGCTTACGTGAGGATAATAGGTCAACTTCAAGTTATTGCACCAAATTATGGGGTAATGTGGTTACTTGGAGGAGCAAAAAGCAATCCGTAGTGGCTTGAAGCAGTGCCGAGGCCGAATTTCGTGCTATTGCTCAAGGGATATGAGAAGTTATTTGGCTGGAAAGGATGATGGAAGACTTGGGGATATCATTATCTCAACCAACAAAAGTTTATAGTGATAGCAAATCTGCTATCAGTATTGTAAAGAATCCGGTTCAGCATGACCGAATGAAACATGTAAGAATTGACAAGAGTTTTATAAAGAGAGAAATTGAAGAAGGAGGAATCAACTTATCCTACATCCCAACTACTAATCAAGTGGCTGATATTTTTACAAAAACTATTGCAAGGCCAGGGTTCGATTTACTAATTGGCAAGCTGAGAATGACTTGTATCTATTCCTTAACTTGAGGAGGAGCGTTGGGAGGCCAAGCTGCTGAGCTTATGGAAGGCCGAGCTACCGAGCTAATGGCCGAGTTGTCAAGCTACTAAGCTCGTTATCATCTGATTTATTCTCTATGATTTATCTTGATTTATATTATTGTTATATCTTATCTTTCTTTTTTATTAGATTTGTTTGTATTTAAAGTTGTTGTAATATAGTCCTAAAAAGTAGGAATCTAATCTCTAAAATTTAGAAGAATTCTTAGGATCCACTGTGTATATATTTGTGGCATTCTCAAGGGAATAATTGACGGAGTATTATTCTTTCAAAAAAAGATTTCTTCAAGGATTAATGATCTATTGCTGGTTTTCGATTGCTTATTTAGTCATTTGACCAGAAGCGACAGAGTTGTCTTGTGCACTGGTGTCGGAGATTTACCGTTAAGTAGAGGTGTCAAAAGGGCCGGGCGGCCCGCGGGCCGCCCGACCCAGCCCGGGACGGGCCGGGCTTTGGCCCGGCCCGTTACTGTTCATGGGGGGCCGGGCTGGGCCAAAGAAATTAGGCCCACGGCCCGGCCCGGCCCGTTTAAGGGCCCGGCCCGGCCCGTGGCCCTTATGGGCCGGGCCCATGAGGCCCTTATGGGCCAGTAAGGCCCTTATTCATTTTTTTTAAAAATTTTATTATTCTTTAGTAATTATTGATATTGGATATTAAAACATTTAATTTCACAATATATATAAATAATAACCATCAATTTATTTAAAATTTTTAAGTTAAATTTTTTATATATTTAAATTATAAATAAACATTCTTCTTTTTATATGTACATTATTTTTCATATTAATTCACAAAAAAATTTATAAGGTATATAAAATTTTGAAATATAAAATGATGAAATAATATTTAAGAATTAAGATAGAAAATATTTTAAAAAGAAAAAAACTAATTTTTATGTATGTATTATTTTGATATTTATATATGTATATATTATATGTATTATTTTTAAAAAATTATTTTAAAAAAAGGAAAAAAAGGGTCGGGCCCACCGGACCCGGCCCGCTAGGCCCTATGGGCTAAGGGCCCGGCCCTCCAGCCCACGGGCTGGCCCGGCCCGGCCCCTTTGTAGGGGGGCCGTGGGCCGGGCCGGGCCCTATCAATGGTAAAAGGGCCCGGGCCCGGCCCGGCCCTTTTAATAAAAGGCCCGGCCCGGCCCGTTTAAAAAGCCCGTGGGCCGGCCCTTTTGACACCTCTACCGTTAAGTGGAACCATCCGGAGTAAGAAGCAGGAGTGCTCGTTGTGTGGTCTTCATGCAGTGGTGTATGGAGGTAAATGCTCACTAATGGGATCCATTTGTCAAACCCTTGAATTAGGGCTGGCAATTTTGGTAATTACAAAATGTAGGAGTAAGTGAGAGAGATAGAAAAGAGAGAGAAAGAGAGAACAAGAGGGAGGAAGAGATGATCGTTATTATTCATTTGATGCCCTCCCATCTTGCCAAAGGTCTCTATTATAGAGCCTCTAGCTAGATCATCCTCTATTATCAATCACCTAACAACCATGCTAGGTGTTGCACAAGTTAGTTATTCCCTTTCCCACCTAACCTCTTAACCCCTTTCTGTTAGCCCTCCTAACAACTTATACATGAGTAATTTCCCCAATTACAAACATACCCATAGGGTCATGACACCATTGTCCTCTATCTAATAAGGGTGAACATCCTATGTGGTCTCAGTTGGTTGTGATTGGTAAATCCCTAGGCAGGGTGAGCATGATTGGAAAGGTGTTTCTGATGTCAGAAAAAGTTCTGAGATGCTACCTCGATCACACCGTACTGGATCTGGCATAGTCACCGAGTCCAATGAGTTTAATCAATCCATGACACTCACTCGGTAGGGATGTATGCCAGTGGAAGGATTAAAGTGCACGATAATTGAAAAACCTTAATAGATTCATCTGAAGTTCAGACTTCATTGCCATTAGGATTGTCTTGAGTCCTGATTAGGGATACTCAGGATCTTTCAGGATGCTATGGGGATTTGGAGAGATCTTCTTAGTAGGTCGAAATGTTCGACCGATGTCGAGGAGTTGATGTGTCTTGATTGCTACATCGCTATGGACCTAGAAAGCCACACGCAAACCGAGTGATGTGTCCAATTATTAATTCATTATTGTAAGTGTGTTCCTCTTCACTAAAGAGTTAACGATGCCAATTGCGATTAAGTGTTAACCAAACTGATCCAGATGTATGGGAGATTGCTAAGAGTTAGTGGGGCACATTGTTAAGAGTTAACGGGCTTTGGTTCCACTAAGTGTTAGTGGAAAGGCTATTAAGTGTTAATAGCAGGGCTAAAGTGCAATATTTCATAATGGCTACTAACATAACTGATTGATCGGAAAGCTTATAGCTATCAACCACTTGGAGCGGTTGACCACTTCTGTCAAAGCTTTCGACCGCTAGTGCCAGGCGCAGCCTCCTATGAAGTGCTAAATATTATGGTTGTTGGAGGAAATGGAGGCTCCACTCGCATATTTGGAAGCTTGGAGAAGAAGAGAGAAACTTCAGAGCTCTCTCGGCTGCTTCTTCCTTCTTCCTCCATTTCCTCCATTGTTGCATGTAAGCTTAAGGTTTGTTCTTACTCCAATCCTTAGAAGCTTGCTTGTCTCTTGGATATCTTGTTGCTATTGAACGGCAAGGAGCAAACCTTGGAACTACTCCAGCTCTGCATCACCTTCTTCGAGAAGGTGCTAGCCGTGCTCCAAGGAAGGGTTCAGTAGCAACACAGGCATGGATAGACTAAGACCTCCACATTTGAGGAGGCGGGCTAGTCACCCGACTTTAGGGTTAGTGGGAGCTGCTTGGAGTTGGCTTTGTGGACAACTGGCAACTGCAAACTCTTCCTAAGAGGTATTTCTGAATCCCCCTATGGTTGGTTTTACTTTTGAGCATATGGATGAATTATACCGGGTCTTGCAAGGGCTGTTTTGCTTCTGCTGTTTGCTTTGGTTTTTGAAAAGTTTTAAAAACTGGTGGCCCTTGTATTGATCCATCAAGTGTTGGTTTTTTGAGCCTCTTCCTTTCACTATAGATGGTATCCAAAATCTAGTCTAAATTGTGACATGAATGGTTTGTATTACACACATCAAAACATGCCCTTTGGCCCATTTCATTTTACTTCTTTTACTACCAGACACTTTGAAAAACAATGAGCCACTGAGCAATCAATGAGATCAACTTCACTAATGTTTAGAGAAATAGGAAAATTTTATTCCAATTTTACATTTGGAAACTATTCCCATCAGCAGTTCCCATTCCTGTTCCTAACAATGGGCACCATTGTTGGAACAGCAGTTCTCCTCTGGAACCACTAGCCCAGCCAGCTGTTATCCCCAGGCTCCTATAGCCAGTGTAATGGCCTATGACGTGTGTGACAGCGTGGGACTTTGTGGGAGAGGGTTATTATGGGAAATGGTTTAGGAAAGTTTTACTTGCGAATTTTTTTATGGAGGGTTGTGAAGTGATCCTTCTTAACATACAAGCAGGAATTTGATGATCTTGAAAATTGGGATCAAGCAAAACAAAACCACTGCCAAGGAAAAGCGCCCATCTATATTGTACTCGTAAGCTATTAGCGGAAGCACAACCTTCCTCATCCGCAGGACCTCATAATTTTGAGCTCAGTTGAGTTACTATTTTAACTTATCCTGAACTATAATCAGTAATAAGATTAAGAGTAAAGTTCAACTAGCTTTGTAATTTTCAAACCAACCGAGCCCAAATTTCTTAACTTAATTTTTCCAGCAGATGAAATGTCACCTCCATTCATAAGTGGTGAAGAAATGTGGAAAATAATTCATACAATTCATTATCACGCTGCTATTCCTTGGATTTTGTTCAAATTAATAAAAGGCTGGAACCAAGTAAGCAAAAACGTGAATATGCCTGCTTGAGCGCCTTTTTTTTCCTTTATTCTGGAAGTTGGTAATTTCTTTCTGATCTGTCCTTGTTTTTTCATTATCTAAATTTCCATCAACTCAAATGGATCATTACCCTAAGAGCAGATCAAATTCCCAGTAAGATTTGGATGAATCAAATAGCTTAACCAGGACAACCACTTTGCTATCTCAAACCACCAAAAGAAAAAGGCAAAGAAATAAAAAGTATGACGCGATCTGAAATGGGAGGTACGGATTGAAGATACAATAAACTAGAGGAAATCCACGCGAACAGCAAACTTATCAGTGGCTAATAGAACATAACAAAAACCTACCGTCTGAATGAGATGAAGATGAAACCAAAAAAAAGAAAGAGATCAATTGCGTACCGGCGGCCGGAAGAGTAGAAAGAGCCGATAACCTACGCACTCACCCAAATAACTTCAGTCATTTGATCGCCTTGAATACATCTTCGAATGCCTTGACATCTATTTTACAGTATGAGTATCAGATTTGAGAATCTCTCTCTCTCTCTCTCTCTCTCTCTCTCTCTGATGGAATTGGAACGGATTCCTTTTCTCTTTTCTGCTTTTCCTTTTCTTCTTTTCACTACTTCCCAGCTTTTGCTCCCAGTAATTTCCAATTATGTGTATTGTATGGCCTTATTTGTGTTTGTATTTTAAGAAGAAATTGTTAGCTTTACTACTACGAGCAAAAGCCGCACCGCCATGGGACAATCCAGCGGAGCTCCAAGATGAGTGCACTTCCCATAGAAGTAAAAGAAGGGAACCTCCTATGAATAAAATAATGTCACCCGCTGTGATGCTCTGTCTCAATCCGTCGCACGACGCGTGACACCACGAACGGTCGAGAACCTTCCTTTTGGCATTTTTTTTTTCTTTTTCTTCTCTGAGAGTTACTTCTCTGCACACAAAAATATTTGTTTCATTTGACCGCTGTCAATCTATATACGCAACGGGAATGCTGAAATTGGGTGACATGATGTTTTTTAAAGAATTTTTCACAAATTTATGACTTTTTTCAAATATTGAATATCATTTTAAAATATTAAGTATTAAAAAATATTCATACAAACTAATTAGTGGGCTTAAGTGTACATAAATTTGGTTCTAATGAATTACACATTTGTTTTTAAGTATTTAGCAAATTGAATTTTCGTATTTTATATGAGTCATACACCTTTAAAATTTTAGTAAATGTGTACAAAATGTACACATTCAAAATCTTAATGAATGATCCCGTTTGTTGCAACTTAAATAGAAAAATTATAATTTATAGTTTCTCAAATTATAACTTCTAAAATTTAGAATAAGTTGTTAACTTATTTGTTGTAGATTCTTAGAAGTTGTAATTAAGCAATTATGGTGTTTTATACCATAAATTGTAAAATAATTTATTTTTGTATAATTGTTCATAATACTCTTAATAGGTATAGAATGATAATTTAAAAATTAATTAATGTATATGTATAAGTTTAAAATGTTATAAAAAAATTAATTAGTGTATAGAGAGAAAGGGAGATGGCGAAAGAGAGGAAGAGATCTAAAAATAGAGATGGCGGTAGATATGAGAGACACTTGATTGCATGGACAAGATGATAATTCTTTATTAAAAACAGAGGTAAAATTGTTACAAAAATGTCATTAAAATGAGACTATTTAATCAGAAGTTGTAGAAGTTGTGATATCCCAACTTTGAAAATGTCAGCTTTTACCTCTTCTAAAAGCTAGTAGAAGCTATAAACTATAATTCTATAAGTTAAAACAAACACTACATTTTCACTTTTTTAAAACTAGAAACTAAAAGTTACAACTTTTAAGCTACAACAAACAAGCCCAATGATTACAAAATGTAGTGACTTTATTATGGTTTCATAGTTAACTCAAAAATAGAAGTTTCGACGAAATGATTGTATTGTGTAATCGAACTATTTATAAAAATTGTGTTGTATTGTGAACCTTATATGCAGGCACAGATTTACACGTGAGCTGCAGCCCACAATCAAAATTATTTTGTATATTAAAAAATTATTTTTTAATATAAATAAATAATTTTTAATGATAAATTAATTCAAAAAAATTACAACTCATCTCAAAATCTGTGATGTATAATTTTACATCTTAAAAAAAAAAATAATCTACCCCTACTCGTATAGTTATTGTTTTGATGTAAGTCTATGTGGTATCATGTATGTGCATTATGTGTGCTTGAGTTGTGATTTTATCTTCAAATTGTGGCACATTTTTGTAGTAAGACATGATATTTGCTAAATTATGTACTCCAATATATGTGCACTCGTGTGTTAAAAAATACAGATTCCCGAAGAAAAATGGGATTGCTTTAAGCTGAATTCCTGTCTTGAAGATTGCCTAACTAGGTGATTAAATGTGTTGATTACAATCTCTCATACATTACATTACATTACATAAAGTTTTCAATAAAAAATAAAAATCTCAATGAATGAATCATCTTTGTTGTTGGTTTGATGAAAGTGCATGCGGTAAGTGTAAGTATTTTGTTTCAATTTAGGCCAGACCTTGATCCTTATCATTCATTCAACATTGTTGGAGATGATCTCCTTCCTTTAAAGAAGCACTGGGGAGCTGGACTAAGATAAATAGAATAAACAAACATTAAGATAAATACAATAAGTAAAGTGTAATTAACGAAATTTGCAGTATTAACGCGGTTTGCAGCATATGTATAGCTACAACTTCATAATATTTATTGTAATAAACTAATTATATATATATATATATATATCAAAGAAACAGAACATAAATAGAAATAGTTTGTAAGTGCACTACAGATCCATCTATCTAGCTGTAACTATATACACTTGCTTTATTGTAGGAAGTTGTTTTGAGGGACCAGAGTCGCTGCTCTACGAGATGTCAATTGACGTTCACAATTGCTATATAGAAGAAGGAACACTAGTGTTGGTTGTCGCCACAACAACACGGGTTGTCGCTCGTCAATGGTGCTGTTCGAAATATTACAAATGCTTATAGGACACTTGTGCAAATGCCAAATGTGACCTCTATTTTTAGTAATAGTTTCATTTTTTGACTACTAAACACTTGATGAATGTTTGTTGCCTAAGCTATAGATAAAAAAAATGAGATATGAAAAATATTTTAAATAAAAATATTTTTATTTTATTTGTTAAATTTATTTAAAAATAAGTCATATAAATTCTTATTTTAAATTATTCAGATAAATTTATCTCTTATCACCATTCGGATAAGTTATCTCGAACCTTACAAATAAAAAAAAAATAACGCATGTGTTATTCAGTATTTTTTAAAAAATTTAACAAATAGTTTGATAAAAATATTGAAATGTTTACAAATATTATCTTGGTCATTGTACATCTTTATCAAAAAAATATTCAAATATTATCTTCATATAATTTTATTTTAATCATTTTAACAAATGCTATCTTAAAAAACAAATTCTCAAGATTTTGAATACATCTATTAAACTAACTTGGACAAACATAACAAGTCAAAAAGAGCTAAAAACAAATTAAAAACTAAATAAATTTATATTATTAGACTTCCTAGCCTTTTAGTTTTATGAATTTTGAATCTCCAAAACTTTGTATAAAAAGGTTTTAAAATTATATACAATAATAACCATAAGTTTTAATTCCACTAAGTGGTTAAACTACATGAATTTTAACTTTTTGATCATTTATGTCCATGTTTATATATTTTGTAAATTATATCATATGTCGTGCTAAAGTTTTTTGAAGTATATACAACAACAATTATCTCAAGCCTTTATCCCATTATCTTAATAAGATGGGTCAATTACATAAATTATAGATTTCGCATGATTATTATATCTGTGGCCATATTTCGTATGAGATAATTATATCTCATATCAAATTTTAGGATTTATATCTTGTTTATTTGATTTTTTACTACATATTTTTGTACAATTATTTTTTACTTATATAACTTGCCTCACAATCATAGACTTATCTATTGGTCTTTTTCTTAATATTTTAATAATTATAGTCATGTCCCATACAAGACCAACTCAAGAGTCGGTGGGGCCTAGTCGATAATTAATTTAGTAGATTTTTAAAAATTATTATTATTTTTTTATATTTTTTAGATGTAAAATCACTAATTAAATTTTTATATTATAGTTTAGAAAGTAAACATCTTTCAATTGACAATATAGACAAGAGAAAAATATCTGAAAAAGTAAAAATTAAATAAGCAACAAATATGAAAAGTTGTAAATAATAAATTAATTTTTTTTATTTTTTCTTTAATACCCATATTAGTGCATATTCCCCAAACAAAAATTTCGTTGTTCAAATAATCATTTTATTAAATTATCCTCATAAAATAATATCATTTATTTATTTTTTTGTTGCATTACTAGTTTATCTCATATTATTCATTGCTTAATATTAAAAAATAATCCATATATTTAGGAAATTAAGGGTCTTCTCGTCTAAATAATATTTCACTATATATTATATAATATTAAAAAATAGTCTATAGACTTTGAGAGTTATGAGTCATTTTTGTTCAAATAAAATAACAAAATAAATAAAGTATAAATTCAAATGAATCATCATAAAATAAAATTATTAATTTTACATCTCAACACATATAAAAATAAATAAATAATTATTAATTTTGAGCCCTTCCTTCGGGACTTGGTGGCCTATGCCATTAGTCAAGGTTGATGCCATATATATATAGGTTAATGTTAGTGTCGTATTTTAAATTTTGGAGTTCTAAATCAAAATGTATGAATAGGCTCTCTCAAAATTTGTTGACGTTATCATTCAAATTTTCTTGTTTTTTTACTAAAGTTTTATTCAAGTTTTTAACTTTTTTTTGTTATTATTAAAGTATTTAAATATATCACTGATTTAATATTGAATTAATGATTTTTGTCTCTAATTTTTTTATAAGCCTAACAAACAAAATTATGATAATACACGATAATAATAAAATTTAATTTAATTTATAAATTCTAAAAATTATAAAAAAAAAATCATTAATAACCTAACAAAATCACAAAAAGTGCTATTTGCCGGGGGTGGGGCGGCACCAAAAAAAAAAAGTATGGCCTCCCCCCAAGAATTGACAAAATTTTGGGTCCTGAGGCATCTGACATAAGATCCGACCTTGGTCTATGTATATGCACATACACACATATATTTAATCAATATATAAATATACCTATATAAATATGTACAAATACATAAATGTACAAATATATATATGTATGTTTCGTACATTTATATATATCTAATTGATATGTATATAGTTACACACACATTTATATATACATATTCAGATATACATACTCATGCAAAAGATATTTATACATTTGCATGTACATATATATAAATAAGTGTATATATATGCATAAACATATAAATATACATATACATATATATAAACATATATACCTATGTACAAATCATATATATGTATATATATGTACATAGACCTATATGTATATATACATTTCTGTAGGTATATTTGTATATACTAATACATATATATGTATGTAGGTCTATACATATGCTTATATATATGTTTATGTACATTTGTGTATGTATATATGTATATATATACATGCTCATGTATAAGTATATATCCACATATGTATGTATATATATGATTTGTATATAGGTATACATGTTTCTATATATGTATAAAATATATTTGCATAAGTATGTACACTTGAATATATATGTATAAATGTGCAAATAACTATATATATATATAAATTAGTTATGTATACACATATATAAATATATGAAATATGCATATGTATACTTGCATATTTATGTATATGTATGCATATATATAGGTATACATATAATTTTTTTTATATATTGGTATAAATATAAGTATGTATGTATATATATACAAGTACTTATATATACATAAGTGCATATATGCTTATATATGTATGAATCATAAATACATATATGTACTTACAAATATGTATTTATATATAAATATATGTACATGTATATACATATAAATATACAGGTACATATGCAAACAAATATTTATATAAAGGTATACACTTATATATGTATATATAAATTTGTATATACCTATGTATTTACATAGATATATGTACACATATACATATACCTATATATACATACTTGTATATATGCAAGTATGCATCATAAATACAAATATATAAGTATATGTGCACTTATATTGTAAAAATCTGAATAAAATAAAATAATAATAATAATAAATAAAATTATATATATGTGTGTGTGTATTATTACACATTAAAAGAAAAAAGGCAGCCGGATCCGGTCGGATCACCCACCAAGAAAGGGGGCCGACCCGTTTGGAAACGGGTCGGGATAATAGAGGTTTTTTGCCCCGGGGGGGGGGGGGTTGGAGGCGCTGGTCGGAGACGAAAGGCCTCCCACCACTTCTGCTCTCTTCCTTTCTCTCTCTTCAAATTTCGCTCAAATACACCCACTGTAAATCACCCATTTTGCAAAATCCAACCGTCCGATCTTCGATCCGACCCATTTTCACCGTTAAAGTGCCCCGATCTAGAAGTAGGTAAGTCTTTTAGTTTCGTCGGCAATATTTTCAGTATAGATCCATGCTATATACATTTATGCGCGCGATTTGGGTGTTAGGGGATAAATTAAAACTTAGATCTACGAAGATCCGGCCGTCGGATCTTGTTGATTTTTGGGTATGTTGGTCGATGGGGTTTAGGGTGTCGAGTGGTTGCCTCAGATCGCCGGAAAAAGCCGTCCGCGGTGTCCGGCGGCGACTGGCAGTGCGTTTTCAATTGTGTCGGAAAATTAAAAATTAGATCTACTAAAATTCGGCCGTTAGATCTGCCCCATTTTTGAATATATTAACCACTTAGCTTGGTATTGCAAACGGTAGGATTTGATCAGGGAAATCATCAGCCGGCGGCGGTCGTCGCCCACGGCCGCTGGCGGCGGCGGTTATGGCGGTTTAGGCTATTTTTGGGGGTTGGCCCAGTTTGGCGGGCACAGCTGCTTCGTGGCCCAATTGTGGTAGCAGTTGGGGGCCCAGACCCCAAGTTTATTAACCCATTAACATTGATTGTTATTCTGTTTGTTGTAGGCCCGGATTTTAGGATTTTACTCAACTTTCTCCCCAGCCTGACTTTAGTTATTCCTTCCCGGGCGAGTAGAAAGATTACGTTATGTTTAACTTACCTTCTTTCACGTATATACTACTTCATGCATACATGATCTTTGCATGTGATTTCTTGAATAATATGCAAATTGTTCTAAATGCATGAAATATTTTCTTCCTACTGGGAGAGTGTCAGGAATAACAGATAATTTTCTTAGAATTATCTGGTGCGTGAATTATTGTTTTTCCATGTAATTGTTGATGTGTTTTTCAGTTGTATTTATTTAGTAGTGGGCTAAGTTATGTACTTAGTTTGTGGTTTGTTTCAGATTAGGTGGTCAGCTAAGTGCTTCCTTATTTTAAGGAAGTGGGGTAGTGGAGTAGTGCTTCTCCTAAACTGTATATATACTGAGATAGTGTACTGAAAATAAGATGATTTTTCCTTCCTAAATCCTAACATGGTATCAGGGCCATAAACATCCTATTTTGGAGAAGCCAACACCTTGTTCCACGACCTTAAGCCTAGCAATCTCGTGACCCCTCTCATGACCCAAGAAATCAAGCCCAATTTCCCTGGAAGCTATGCCTACTTCAATCGAATCAAGTGGTGCATCTAAAGCACCGGTTCTAGCAACGGCTAGCGGGGAGAACAAGAATAGCCCCTTGACTGGAGAATTGCAGAACATTCAAGAAGCCTATAGGCTAAATGGTAAGAACTATTTAAAATGGTCTCAATTGGTTTGTAAATTTCTAAAAGGGAGAGGCAAGCTGAGCCACCTACTCAGTCCTGGACCTAAATAAGGAGACTCTATGTTTGAAACTTGGGATGAAGAAGATTCTATGGTAATGTCTTGGTTATGGAACTCATTGCTTCCTAAAATAAGTGATACTTTTATGTTCTTAACTACAACTAAAGAAATTTGGGATGCAGCCAAGTAAACTTATTCTAAAGTGAAAGATGTAGCCCAGATCTATGAGATTTAAACAAAGATCTCAGTGTCAAAAGCAAGGAAGTGGATCTATCATTGAATATTCCAATCTATTGCAAACTTTATGGCAGGTAATAGATCACTATTAGTGCATCAAAATGACACTCAGTGAGTATGTAGCCCTACCTAAAAGGTTTGTTGAAAAGGGAAGGATTTATGAATTTCTTGCTGGCCTAAATATTGAATTTGATGCAGGAAGAATACAGATACTTGGGATGGAGTGATTCATGTTCCTCAATATATTAAAGGTGCCCTAGTTGCAGTGTGATGAATGAAGATCATGGAAACAACCAAATTGTGGGATATATAGATGTTGATTGGGTGGGATATATAGATGTTGTTGGGGGGTTAAATGGTTAGGGGGTTAGCTAACTGTACAACAATCTACTTCCTTTGTTGTTATGCTGATAGAAGTTGCTGAAATGTTGTTGGAGGCTCTCTGAGAGACTTGCAGATATGGGAAGAAAGGGGTATCGAGAATAATAAGAAAGTTTCTCTCTTTCAATCCTCTCTGAACTTTCTCTCATTCTCTCTTTCTCCCTTTCCTCGTTCTATTTGTTTCCTCCTAAATTCATATCTTCATTCTCGGAATTCTGCTCGAATTCCCAAAATTGCGCCACCCTCAATATGAGGTTGTGTCAGCAATTTAGTCTCTTAGAAGATTAAGAAACAAAGTGTTGTTGTGCAAAAGTTGAATATAGGGCAATGACACTAACAACTTGTGAGTTATTGTGGTTGAAACAATTAATTGAGGAGTTAGAAGTCATTAAGGTCAAGTCTATGCAGTTAAAGTGTGACAATTAGGCTACCATGCACATTGCTTCTAATCTTGTATTCCACAGGGGAACTAATCACATTGAGATTGATTGCTAGTTTATTAGAGAGAAGGTTCTTATGGGGATGTTTTTACAACGTTTGTAGGCTCCAATAATCAATTGGCTTATTTACTCACTAAATCACTTAGAAGTTCTTGTGTGAGTGACACATTTGTACCAAGATGAGCGTGCTTAATATACATCCTCTAGCTTGAGGGGGAGTGTTGAAGTGTGTAAGTACATTGAAAGGGTATTATTGTAATTAGGGTGCTTAGTATACTCTTGTATATACATTTTAGAGAAATATACAGATTATTTTATTCCTCTACAAACCTAAAGATGGTTCACTCGATTAGTATCTTGTTTTAGTGCAAAAACAATTAAAAATTAATTGGTTCCTATTAATTAATTTACTAATTACCGGGATCCATCAGACATCATCTTTGGCCCAAACAATGCCACAGGGAGGGGACTGTTGAATGCACACCGTTTCTCTAAGAAAATTAGGGTATAACTGGAGATTTGAATGTCATAGTTTCTAATCTTTCAAGCTGCTGACTGCTGAGAATCTTCTGACTTTCCTGTAAATTAGGAAGACCATGCTCAATAGAGCAGCCACAATTTCCACCATCCACCTAAATGACTCTTGTTAGATAAGACCTTTAATAGTTTTTAATTTTGATGTTATATTATATGATATGCGATCTGAGTTTTTATTGCATTCTGGATTTCATCTGATATGTGGCATTTACACGTATCTGTTCCTCTGATTTTCATCTTGTTTTTGTCATCAAGGTTTGTAATTGAGAACTGCAATGGGTCTATCATCTGTTGCAAGTGTCAGTGAAACAATAAAGTTATGCATATTTGATTTGAGAAGAGGGCAACACGAGGGACAGGAGCTGGACAAGATTTTGTTCTTCTTTCCTGCTGATTTGTCCTTCTCAACACAACTTTCTGTCATAGGTCTCAGTGAAGGACTTATCACATTTACAAGGTAACCACATCATTATTTATGTGCACATATCTCTGTGGAAATGACTCAACCTGGCATTAAATTTTAAATGCAAAATTGCCTATTTTTTATGTATCAAATCATCTAGTTTAATTACATTTCTCTTTGCTTCCTTTAGGCACAGGGTGGTTTTCACATGTAAATGGCACTTGACAGTAATAGATTTTTCTTTCTTTTCTTTTGTTTATATATAGCATCCTGTTCCATGAAATCTTTAGGAACTGCATGCTCCTCAACAAGTTTAACTGCAATTAAGTTGGTATGGAACATTTTCAAGGGCCATGTAGATTCAAGTTTTAAGAAATGTTGAGCATTTGCATAATGACAAACAAAAAAAGATTATTAAATAGCAAAGTAATACATAGGTAGCACAACAATTTTGCTTCCGGACATCTTTGCAAGTCATCACAAAGAACAATATTCTAGATTTGGTCAAGTGATTGCCACAAAAAGGAATAAAGTTGGCCAACAACCCACTGGTCTTTGAAGACAAAGTTCTAAGTTGTCAAATGCTCAAATGAAGATGAAAAGTCTGGGGAACGAGTTTCCTGGAAAAAAAAAATACAAATTTGGTGCTTGGAGCACATTAAAACATGTAATTGAGAATTCGAAGAATGGCAGAGAGTAGCAAAAATGACTTATGATCTAAAAGCCATGGATAAAGAAAGGGATGTTAATATCACATTGCATGGAATCAAGGACATTGCTATAGGTAAGCATATTTATATACATATATATCAAAGTACTAAATATGTCATATTCCAATTCTTTTAGTTTAAAACTTAAAATGCATCTCATCTTTGTATAAGTAATACATGAGCTTGTTTTCTTTTCTATTCGTTTGACAAGTAAAGATATCCAATGAATGTGCGACCATAAAGGAAATGATGGAATTGAAAACAAGGTCATTTATAACAAGATTAGAGTGGTTCCTATTGAGGATAACATGTGTGAGACATGATTAACAATGAGTACTGGAGAGGTGTATGGACTAAGGCTGGGCTTGATGATGGTCCCTTGTAGCATGTCCTTGATCATCTTTTCTATCTCAGCCTTCTGTTTGGGAGGATAACGGTAGGATCATATGTTTATGAGTTTAGTGTTAGGTTTGAGGTTAATTGTATGGTCTAGTGGTCTCTCAGATCATTGGGTTCCCCAAATAAGTCTTGAAACTCAACTAGAAGTGAATCAAGGTAATTGAGTTCTTGTACCTTCCATGGAGTTTGGTGGTTAGCATCAATTCTCCTACCAGTTCCAATTCCTCCTCAATTTGTTCCATCGCAAGGATCGAGAATAGTTGTACTACTTGCGATAATTTGCTTCTAAAGATCTTTTGCAACTTCTTTTTGGTTATCATCTTACACAACCCTGTCTTTGCATTGCCTGATAATGTCATTCTTTGCCTTTCTTTTCAAATGCCACCTCCATCTTATTGAAATTGAAACAAATTGGGCTCATATTCTTCATCCAATCAACTCCAAGTACACTGTCACAGCCCCCAAGCTTTAGCAATCGTAGATCTGCTTCAGACTTCTCCTTGTGCATTTGCCAGTATAACCCCATACAAGCTGACTTACAATTCCCATTTAGCTATTGGCCACTGTCACTGAAAGGGAGTGTGTACCTGTAAGGTTACACTTAAGTTTCCTTGCAATACCCTTATCTAAAAAGCTGTAGGTACTCCTCCTATCTATCAATATCATCAGCTTGTTGTCCCGGGCTCTGCCCTCCACCTTGATGATTTTATTGTTGGTTAGCCCCCTTAATGCGCGGACTGATATCTCCACCTTCTCTTCCCTTTTAGTTTCCACATGATTGGTATCCTCTTCTTCTTCTGTCCCTACTTGTTCCTCCCCTTCCAATGGTAGTAGTTGTCTCCTATATTGGTGCCACGGGGAGTATTTATCTCCATAGTGGAAATAAAGGTCGGTGTTACGACCCAAGGGTTGAATTGTAATTGGGGAAACTACTGTAACTGTTGTAGCAATCTAATGTTTAGGTAGTTAGAACAAGCCTAACCAACTTTGGCTAGTAGTTAGCCCTCCTAACTGAAGGAGGTGCTTTAAAAGAAGGTTGTTGTAGAAGGAGACAACAGTTTTTGAAATAACAGATTACCCTCCAATTCTCTTATTCTCAATTTATCTCTCTTTCTCTTCTCTTCCTTTCTCTCATTCTCCCCAAATCCCATCTTTTTCTCAGAATTCTTCTCGAATTCTCGCGATGCCCAGCCCTCAACACGAGGGCTTGACAATTTAGTATTAGAGCCAATTATCCTCGGTGGCTCCCAGGCGTGGCGGACAACAGCAGACTCTAGTGGAACCAACGATTGGAAAGTGGTTTGAGATAGACCCATCAGCATGGCAGAAGGGACCTGATTGAAGTAGTTGGAGAACTGGATGGAGGCACTGGAATTCAACATGTCTTAGATACAAGAGGCCATGATCCAGAGTTGGGAGGACATGGCAGTCATCAAAGAAAGCATACACAAATTGAAGAAGGGCAAGGAAAAGGCAGAGCAATATGGGCAAAAGATCAACAACATGTTCAGCATGCTGGCTGCCTGGCCCTAGTTGTGCCTACCGCCCAATTTCCCCCCAAGAATGGGTCCTGAATAGATCTTGGATAGGGACGACATTTTGCCTAGGTCAGATGAAGGGCTGGAAGTGGGAGATCTGCTTGCATTGCAGGGGGAAAATCAGGTAAGGGGTACTTCTTCCCAAGTTATTGGTCATACGCCTATGCCTCGATTGGAAATTTTAGTCTTTGAGAGTGTAAAACCAAGGTGGTGGATTCACCATGATAGATTCTTTGAATTTTACCCAATTAGTGAGGAGCAAAAAGTAACCTTGACAGCCTATCTCAATGATATGACTGACTCATGGTATCAAGGTTGGAGGCAAGCTAAGGGTGGGGTAATGAGTTGGCTTGAATTTTCGGAAGAACTATGTGATCAGTTTAGAGAGAGGAGTATGGTGGACGCAGTTGAAGAATTTAACAAGTTAAGGCAAGAGGGTTTAGTGATAGATTACCAAATGAAGTTAAAAAATTCTGGGCATTACTATGGTTATCACAACCAAGCCTAACAGAATCCTATTTCATGTCTAGTTTTATTAGTGGATTGAAGGATGAGCTGTGACCGATGGTTAAGATGATGCCATCATCGGTGAAACAAGCAGCGGAGAAATATCGACTGCAAGAATTGACTCTAGAGGCAATATTCAAGAAGAATAATATGTGGACAAAGCCTAACATGATCGAAAATCCACAATTTGTGGGTAACTTCAAGGCTGCAGCCATGGGTGCAAGTCAAGGAGGGATCAAGAATTCCACAATTCAAGGGGCAAATAAGAATCGAACCACAGAACAGAGGAGACAACTTGGACTATGTTTTAAATGTGGGGAGAAGTCAATCCAGGGCATTAATGTAGGAGGCAATTGCTGAAAATATAAGGATTTGATAAAAAGGATGAAGAAAAAGAGGAAAGAATGGAAGAAGTAACTGAGGAGAATATAGAGGAGACACAAAGGGATGGATGAGGAGAGATTTCTTTTCATGCGTTGAAGGGGAGTCCAATTGGGAAAATCTTTAAAGTGAAAGGGCAGCTAGGAAAAAGAAGATTGATAGTCCTGACAGATAGTGGCAACACTAATAGCTTTTTGAATAAGGCTATTGCTGCGGGTCTCAAGTGTGATTTTTTTGAAATTGGGAGCATTGTCGGTCCACTAAATCACCCAATAAAACAAGAAATCTATTCACTTGGACACTCTATCACCGATTAAACATACAACAGAAGCAGGAATTAAAAGTATTAACAAAAGTCAAAGATAGAACAATCAAATCACATGAAAACACCGAGAGTTTATCCTGATTCGAACCGGTTTTCACCAGTCTTGCATCCAGCCTTCAGAAAAATCAATCCACTATAAATCTTGATGAAGAACAGTACAAGCAATCACTCTCGCACATCCCCACAACACTCAATGATACCCTCAAGAACCCTTATTGCAGATTACAAAGCTTTCTCTCACTTTTCTCTTATAGTTTAGCACTCAAGCCTCAATGAGATCAATCAGATTTTAGTACCCATCATACTGCGTATCGCCTCTTATTTATAGACATAAGTGGCGTTAGTTACAAGGCGTGAAAATAACTGGAATACAATACCCTAACTACCCCTCACATAAATACACGCAATTAGCCCTTTTATTCCTAATTTGCCACTGCCAGGTATTCACACTAATATGCTCGAGATCTTCTACTCAATGCAAAACTTGAATAACAATTCTCCACCATTTTGCTTTGAGTTTCTGCCTGAAACTTGCGTTCATCAAGCTGCTTATCATCTGGACCTGCATGAAAACTGATCATTTACATAAGATAACTTGTAAGAGTCTTAAACAATGGTGTAATTTAGCCATAGGTACTACTTTAGTGAATATATCGGCTGCATTATCATCACCAGCCACCTTTACTATGTCTACGTACTTTCTCTCAAGGATCTCCCTAATAAAATGGTACCTCACATCAATATGCTTAGTTCTTTCATGGTGAGTTTGATTCTTAGCTAAATGAATAGCATTACCTTTCAACCATAAGGTTTCTTTTATAGCTTCTGTAACAGCTATATATTTAGCCTCAGTGGTAGAGAGAACCACTACAGATTGTAAATTTGTTTTCTAGCTAATGGTTGAATTCCATAGTTTAAACCCAAATCCTGTAGAGGATCTCCTCTTATCTATATCCGCTGTATAATCAACATTAGTAAATCCTAGAATATTAGGCTCTTCGTCTAAACTAACTCCACCATAAACTAAAGCCATATTGATTGTTCCTTTCAAGTACCTAAATTTCCACTTAACGACAGTTCAATGGTGTTTCCCCGGATTAGCCATAAACCTGTTAGCCACACTCATAGCATGGGCTAGATTCGGCCTTGTACACACCATACAATACATAAGACTACCAACAACACTAGAGTACGAAATACTCTTCATCTCTCTCATGCTCTCTTCGTCACTCAGTGATTGACTATTGGACAACTTTTGTTTTTAATTTTTTGAAATAAGTGAGCTCAATTATATTAATGAAAGCATAGAAGATGTATATCAATGACCCGGAACAAGAGAGTTCCAAACAAAAACTATATCGACCCCCCCCCCCCCCCCCACCACAAGCCATTACGGGAAAATAACAACCCAAAACTGACATTATAGCCAACAAGCCTAGAAGAGGGAGAAGAACTTAGCAGCCAAGAGCAGAGGCTGACATGATGACTTGATCCACTGAGTAGGGGAAAGATGGCTCTACAGCTCTCACCCAAGCAACTAACCTAGCAAGCACCAAGTTAAAGATATCAACTGCACTTGACCCTCGATCTTTGAAAATTATCCTCTTCCGCTCTAGCCACATTGTCCATAGCGCTGAATAAAAGAAAGACTTCTATACCTTCCTTTGACCTTTTTCCCGAGCAAAGAAATCCCACTACTTAAATAGACCCCCAACTGATCTCGGACAAACCCACTCATGGCCCCACCAACTAAAGATTTGTTGCCACAACTACAAGACAACCTCACAATGGACAAAGAGGTGATCCACAAACTTTGGAGCAGAGCCATATAAGATGCAAAGCAGATCATCCCCTTGCAGAATTCCTTTCCTACCCAAATTGTCCTTCGTGTTAATTTTACCCCATATGACCAACCACACAAACAGCTCCACTTTTGGAGGTGCTAGATTGCCCCAAACATGAGCTGCCACTGAATTAATTTGAGGAACATGGGAACCAAACATTAGGGAGCAAAGCCTCTCATTGAATGAGTGCGACGAAAAGGAACCAACCGCTTCAAACGACCAAAATACCGTATCCCTCCTCCCTCTCACCAAGTGAACTTGGGAGATAACTCTTAACAGCTCAGCCTGGATAGACTCTTCTCTATCAAGAAGTGGCCTTCTCCAGCTAAGGCTCTGTCACGAAATGACTGGTCATTTCCCGCATTTATTTCCGTTGCATTTCTAAAATTCCAACATTATTGTTCGGTAGTAGCTGGTAGGTTAAAAGGCTGCCATTTTGGATGATTAGGCGTTAGCTGAATTAAGGTGGTGATCGGCTAGGTAGGAAGAAGACAAAAAGGAATATAGTTTGTTAGAAGTTGTACCAGGGCGAGCCCACCCCTGACAGGGGAATATCCCCCCAAACGGCCTATATTTCTGTACCCCTCCATCGGGAGGAAATCATCAATGAGAATTATCAGAATCTGTTTCCTTCCTATTTCTCTCTCACTCTCTAACCTCTCTTCTCTACTCTCTACTCTTACTCAACCCTAACCCTTCACGGAATTCTTACCGGAGAAGGATCAATTCCTTCCTCAAGAGCAGGGTTGTGACATCTTGGTATCAGAGCAAAGATTCTCAGCCAGAGCTCGGTGACTTAGAACAATGGCGGAAGGGACTCGCATGAAAGACATGGAGACGCGGCTCCAGCAGCTGGGAGCGGCAGTGACCGAAATCTAGAATAGAATGGATAGGACGGAGTTGGAAGCTAGCAGAAACCATGAGGCAGTGATCGCCATGGACCGAAGGATGGAAGACTCTATGGAGGGGCTTGAAAGGAGATTAGAAAGGTCGATCGCACGGGTGCGAGAAGAGCTGGGTGCTCAAATCCAGCAGTTCATGGTGAAGTTTACCCAGCAAAATCGGGTCAGGTTAGCTCCAGACTTTCCACATAGAGGGGGGAATGAACCTCTCTTGCAAAGGGTCATGATTAACCCGGAAGAAAAAGGTTAGGAAGAGTTAGAAATAGGAGGAGAAGAGCAGAACCACCACCCTCCAGGATTTCCTATGCCTCGGATGGAAATTCCGGTATTCGAGGGGATACATCTGCAGTGGTGGCTGAGGAAGTGCGAGAGATTGTTCGAATGGTATAACGTACCTAGAATGCAGAGGGTAGGCTTAGCCGCTGCATATTTCAATGAAGTGGTAAACGCATGGTTCCAGGGGTGTTTGAGTTTAAGGAGAGAATACCCATGGGAGGAATTCTCCGAGAAGTTATGTGAACGCTTTGGGGAGACAAGTGTGGCGGATACCATCGAAGAATTCAATAAGCTGTTTGAGCTCTTCACATTTCAATTAATACGATTGCATAGTCCCTTCCTGCTTAAGCTTGTTAAACTCCTCCACAATGTCTAACATGCCTCGATGTCTAAAAGGTTCGCATAAGCCCTCCACAAACTCCAGCCTTGTACAACTCTTCTCCACCCTTGAAACTAGACATCCCCAGCATCATTAAGATAAGCAGGGACTAAGGTAACCTTTTGTTGTTCGGCCACGTTATAGATGCTAAACATACGTTCACATCACCTAACCCTCCATGTTGGGCTTTGGCCGTCAAATAAAAGAATCTCCATCTTTGGCGCATGAAATCCAGTCTGATAAAGAACAACCAGAGCTTCTTGCCTTCTCTCCACATTATTCTCTTCGACCACTGGGGGTTCTACCTCAAACTCCGACAATCCCTCGGATCGGTGGGCTACTCCTTGCCCAGGAAGTATTGGCTCAAATCTCTCTCTAGGTGGAAATTTGGGAGATAGCCTTACTAGTATTTGGCTGGTGAACATTATCGTGAATTGTTGCATCTGATCCCATAATTGTTGGTTCTGCTCGTGCATCTGATCTTGCAGCCGATTGTGCTAGTCACAACTCTTCTCGCTCCATCTTTCCATTGCTCCTTCTATCCTTCTCTCTACCATCAAATCCACTGATGTCTCCAACATTCCCATCCGAATTTTTGTATCCGCCACCACCATAGTAAACTGCTACCTTGAATTGTGCTCTGATACCAATTTGTTAGACTCTAGTTCTGATTAGGGAATTTCTCGTTCGGAATTGAGGAGAATTAGGAAGAGAATTGAGGGGGGAAGAATGAGGGAAGAGTCGAGAGAGAAGATGAAAGTGAGACAGGAAAGAGAATTTTGATTATATTGATTGATGGCTTCTTTTTGAGCAGGATCAGAGTTATATACTGATCCTCTAATATCAAAATTAATGTAACCGCCTACTTCTAGGTTATTATAGGGAAGCCCCTACTATCCATGCAACATACAATTATGCCCCCCTTGCCCTTATAACTTGCGGGCGCATGACATAATCCTACTTTTTTTAATGTATCTCAAATAAAATATCTTTCTTAATTAGTGCATTACTTAATATGTCCCTACTAGAATTTTGTCTTGCTGTTTTTTCCTTTTTAAAATGGCCTAGTTGTTCAAGTAGAGC
This sequence comes from Diospyros kaki, assembly GCA_036245055.1. NCBI lineage: Eukaryota > Viridiplantae > Streptophyta > Magnoliopsida > Ericales > Ebenaceae > Diospyros > Diospyros kaki. The sequence goes on from BSEG01000016.1 coordinate 47,813,975, forward strand.
AAGTTATGAACTGGTAAGTGGTAACTGACCATGTGAACCTTGTTTTCAGATATTTGAGTCCTACTTTGCTACCATGCGGGTTATAGTCTTATTTTAATTTTTTTTCTTGCTTAGAAAAACATCTAGTTCATGAGTAAGGGTAGCAAAATGGAATAAATTATTATTGACATTTAAGTACTATAAAGAAGGTTTTGGAAACATTTATGATTGGTTATTGGGTGTTCAGAATACAGAGCAAGAGTATGTGAGTCTGATTTGAGAAATATGTTGGTAAATTGCCTTTAGAGCATGTAAATATGTGTACTATCTTATGATTTCAAATTTTCATATTTGCAGAAGCACTTAGGGCAAGAAAGAAGTAATAGATTGATAAGCAAACGGTAATGGCAGTTATAAGTAGTTCCATGACATTTTCCCTAGTTCATTACCTGGGAATAACATATCTGAAAACCAACTGAGAAATTGCTCCCTGTCTGCCAGTTCATTGAATTTTATTTTGTTATGTGTGTTATTATTTATTTTTTTTTTTTGGGGGAGAGGGGGTGTGGATGCTCTTGTGTTCAATTAGGAAGTTGGCTTACATGTGTACTGTCTCTTCTGCGATGTTTTCTTCCTGCTCTTCTTGATGGCTCCCTCCTCCCAAAACCATCCTCTTCTTATAGCAGTCAAATATCATATGTCAATTGAATAGATCAGGAAATTACTTCTCTTTCTCTCTTCCAAGGAGGAAATGTTGCAGATCTCTAGAAAGTTCCAACTCCTTGACCTGCTAACATTGTGACTATTAATGGTACTATTTTGAAATTCTTGGGTCTATTAATTCAGTATTTCTGAACTTCCATTCTAGTTTTGCTAATTTTCCTTTCTAATATCTTCTTCATGCCTCCGCTAACTATTTTATTTATTGTACTTGCAAATGACTGCCTTTTATTTTTGTCTTTTATTTCAAATATATTCATTTAATGGGCATGAATTGTAATGGCATGGAATATGACATTGTCAATGTCTTGGGCTGGAGCCCCTTTTTTTGTCACACTGAGAATTTACTTAATCATCAGAAGAATAGATTGTTTAGTAGCACATTGATGTTTCAGCATTTGGAAGACGTCATTTTCTGTATTCATTTAATCTAGTTTGCTGTCATTTATTTTTCATATGATGGCAGACCTTTATAGTTACTACCGATTTTATCAAATTCCTTGGAAAATGATATGGGTTAATTCACTGGGCAGTAGAATTTGTTGTCATGGTCACTATCCACCAAAAAAAAGAAAGATTGTTGTCATGAAATGTTTTGCACTTTGTTATTCTCTTTCTCTCGTTTTTTTGGAAGTATGATGTTACCTTTTCTGCAGAATTTTCTCTCCCGAGGCAGCATGTGAAGTCATAGAAGCAGAGGGGCATTCTCATATTTTTCATGAAGCAGAGCCAGATATTTGGATGGTGATGGTGCGGTATCTGTTTATTTCATAGTGTTATATTTACTCTGGTTATGACTTGATTAAGTAATGTGCCACATTGTTCATTGGTTTATCCCATCTATAGATTTATTATAGTCGACCTGTCTTGTTTCAAAGTTAATAGTTTTCTACATCTAGTCCTGGTCTTTCCATACATTCATATTCCTATCTTTCAAGTATTTTCTCAGTGCAGTCAGTGAGTTCGTTCCTTATGTCATTGTAGTTAATCTTGCTCAATTGTGTAGATTGCGAACACTCACACAGTGCTCAATGTAAATATGTATAAAACTTACATGTGCCACAGGTATGAGTCCTCTGTTTTAACTTTTATGGATTTTGCATGATCAATTTAATACAATCAACTAATTATGACTTGCAAGAATTCAAGAATATATATCTGTCAAGTGCTTTAGCCATATTGCTCCCTTGGAAACGTTCATCCCTGAGTGTAAATTTTATCAGGGTGGATGATTAGCTTCTGTCATTTATGTGCTTCAGCCACTTCAAAGGTTCTCTTTAGCTGTGTGCTTATTCCCTTGGGAGGAGGGGGAGAGGAGACTCTTGTAGCTGTGCACATTTAAAATAACTCGCTTGTCTTTGTGAAAAAATGTCTCCTCTAGTTCTCTTTAGGAAATGTAGGTTTGAATAGCATGTGTATTCTTTTCTCATATGGTTTGATCAGCAGATTTTTATCAATGAGGAGATGTAATTGCATGTTGTCACTTCATATTGTGCTCTCTCTTAATTGTTTAATTAGTGCCCTGCACTGTTTTAGATAGTGGAGAAAAACAAAGAGTCCGGAGCCATATGGCGGGTTGATGCATTGCGTAGGGTTCTCAAGGAAATACATTCTCTATTTGTGATGTTCCATGGATCTGTTAGAGGATTGCTTGATAAAGAACCTTCTGGGAGACTTATTCGACCTTTCTTGCATTCTTTCATCATGGATTACTTAAGTGGTAAGGCTTTAATAGATAAGCCATTTTTGCTTCATTGGAAATTTATTTTTCTATATTTTGGAGTTCAAAATATTTTACTGTAAGTCACTAATTGTCAGCATTTCAAAAGCGATCTCCATTGGATTTGTGCTGCTGGGGTAATGCTGAAGTTGCTGTATCAGATGATTTCCATTGGATTTATGCTACTGGAGCAATGCTGAAATTGCTGTATCTCATTCCTTACATATGGTTCTTCTCTTTGAGGCAGATTTCTTTGTTGGGAAGAAACTTCAGTTACCAAACTTTCGTGACTCTTTAAAGGAACGTGGAACCGTACAGATGTTGACAGTGGGACGGGAAGCTGCAATTGAAGTTCAGGTTTGCCTTAAGAAAACTAATTTGTACATTTTTTGGGGATAAATAATCCTGTGTAAATTCATCATCATCATCAACGGAACATTATTCTAACCAAGTTAGGGTTGGTGGCATAGCATCCATAATGTCAAGTCACATTGACAACAATATGAATCCATGCAAGAGAACAATGTAGCAAAATTTTAGGCTGGATGCCCTTCCTAACGCAACCCTCTAGTGAGGGAATGTTTAAATAAAGTTTCAATTCCATCTTCACGTGAAAAAGTTTCACGAGATGGCAGTAAATGAAAATAATGCATTAACAACAAAAAAAATGAAAGAAACCACTGAGGTCCCTGCACAAAGGGGAGATAGGGAACCTGAAGTTCATATATTGAACATCTGGAATAAAACATCTCATTTATGAATTACATAAAGGAGGACAGCCGAAAAAGGAATCCACCTTCAACCACAAAAGAAGGGTAGAAAAAGTGAGCCTTACAACAAAACATAGAACTATCTGCTTTCAAAGTCTTTATTATTATTACAGTTATTTTCTAACTTAATATATACCATAATAAGTAAAAAAGAAAGGATGCTCAAACTGTATGCTTCCCAACCCAGAAATACATCATTGAGGCCAACACTTCCAAGGATCCACCCAAAAATATTATAAACAGAGCTCACACCTCCTTGGCCATAGGAGCAATAGAGTAAAAGATGGTCCATCGATTCACCATTACTTTATACATGAAGCTTCAATCAAGGACTACCTTTCTAGGCTTCCTTGATCGTCCAAAGTAAGGATGGCATTTAGAGTAGCTGTTGAGACAAAGATGGCAACTTTGAGGGAACACAGTATGGCCAAATCCTTTCCAACGGAAAGACAAGTCTATCTTTATATGATTGAGCCTCATAAAAGGGCAAATAGAAGGTCTTCACCTGTAACCGGCACCATACCCATCTGTCTTCCCGTTGGCTAATCTATGGTTGGTCATCAGGCAACCTTAGAAAGCAACATGCAGTCAGTTTCTGAGTCTTGAAATTGCATCTGAACCTTTGGGACAACTTAACTCTCTAAAACCTCTCCCTATCTACATCTGGCCTGGATTGCACATTATTGAACTTGTAAAAATGATGATATCTTTCTTATCTTGTTGAAGAAATTCGTTCTGCCCTAATGTACCATCCTGTTTCTTGTGTTTTCCTGGTGATTGCAGTGCTTCTGCTGATGCATCTCACTGGCTGTTTTATGTTTCTAAATGGCTTTTTCCTTGGAATGCATGTAGGGTCTCTTTTAAAATTACAGGAACACGGGTCAATTTAGAGTTCTAGTTGATTTGCATGGCTGCCAATCTGTTCCATACTGTTTGCAGTCTTATTTTTATGTGATGTGTGAATTTCTGCCTGGTTGTTCTGGAAGAGCCCAAGTAGAAGTTCTGTAATAATTTCCTTCGTGCTTGGTTTTTCTTAAAGAGTCCAAACAAAGGTTCAGTAATTTACCCTTTTTTCACGGTCGAGGAGGGTTCTCCATTCTCTTTTGTTACCTTTTTCTTTTCTTTGGATGATATATCAATTTAAGTACCCTTGTAGGTTTTTATTTTTAGAATGTTGTTTACCAGCTACTGGTTGTGGTTTGGTTCTCTGGTATCGTTACCTACGCTTCCAATTCTTTTTAATCACTCTCATTTTTTCTGATTAAAACTTACTCTATCTGATTAAAATTCACATGCATATGAAAATAAGCAATGTCACATTTTTTGTTAGGGCTAGTTCAGGTTTGGTGAGATTTTCTTTGGCATATTTTGATTATGATGTCCTTGTTTGGCAGTCACTGGTCAGAGTACTTGAATCATGTGCTGGCAACATACCATGCTACTCTATGATCTTGTTTCAGGACCTGCTGGTGTCCACAACACTTGCCCCGGTATGGTCTCATCTCTGGTGCCTCTTAGTTTTGGTACTTTTTACTTTATTTTTAGTAATAGAGTATCTCTAGTATTCTTTGAAGTTGAAAAGATGGTTAGGGATTGATGCAATTCTGATAGGGGCTAATGCAGGATGTTTGAAGCCCTAATCATCATTATGGTTTTTTGTCAGGAGGACACTATAAACTTATTTACATATGCCATCCTAAGGTTGTCTCCACGTGCTTTATCCTCTGGGGTGAGTTCCTGGTCCTATTTACGTAAAGGAAGTGCCTCATCTCATCCTGAAGCCGGATCTATCTCAGGAAACACTGCTGCAGTTTCGGATCAATATCCTTCATCTGGTGGTGACAGCAGTTGTAATGTTGCTAGGCCCTTACAACATGAGAAGTGGACCAAAGGGAAAGATGGTTTTCTTGTCACTGATATTTGGAATGCAGAGGCTGGTAACTTGGTTCCTACCACCCCAACAATTTGGCTCCAGCAAACGATGAATAGAATGTATCTTTGTGCCTTTCAGCATAAAAACCTTACCTTGATCCTTCTCGTTCCTGTCACTTCCATTGTTAATGGGGAGCAAGACATCTCCTTGGTGAAGCAGCAAATTCTTGAAAATGTAAGTCTTGTAGCAATTTAAATATTTTTTTTCCCCAATCTTCCACAGCTGTGTATCCGTGGGTTAAAAGTGTGCGATCCCTTGTGCTTTCTCTATTGTATGTGCTTTTGATATTGAATTCACCTGTTGATGCTCTCAAGTTCTTTTTCTGTTCAGTAGCTTGAGATGATGGGATGATCATTGAAAATTTTTTAAGTGTAATGCTAAGCTTGATCATTTATTGAAAATAAAATATAGCTAGACATACAGTTTGTTATTAAGCCAGGCAAGGGCCAAAATTTACCATTCTGGAAAGGTGGTTTAGCTTGCTATCATATTTGGTCATTTGTTCAGCTCTTGCAATTGGAATGCTTGCTCTTATGATGTTCTGATTATGGATGCAATTAAAATGAATATTCCATATTGGGTTCTATGAGCTCAACAATCTATTTTAAGCTTGTGTTTTATCCCTTCATGTTCTTAAACCTTTTACGGGTTAGATGCAACTTTTTAATCTGGTGATCTCTGTTTAGCTATTCTCTCTCCTGCTGCGAGTCATAAGCATCATAAACCTGTGGTCTTATGCTGCCTGGTTTTATAAGTACTGGGCAAAAACGTGAAAGCTTGCTGAATGATGATTTGGTGTTAAGCTGAATGATGATTTGGTGTCCAGCCTTTATCCCACTATGTGAGGTCAACTACATGAATTCTAGACTTCTATGTATTTCTGTCTTTTGTCATATCTTCATTTAGGCTTATACACTTCATATCAAACTTTAATGTCTCTCCCAAAGTCTTCTTGGGTTTGCCTCTATCTCTTTTTTTGACTAATTGTTCTATTTCATCAACTCTCCTCACAGGAGCGTCTCTTGGTCTCTTTCTCACATGACCAAATCATCTTAGTCTAGTCTCTCTCATCTTCTCCTCGATTGACACTACTTCTACCTTATTACGAATAACCTCATTTCTAATTTTATTTTTTCTTGTATGGTCGCACATCCATCTTAGCATCCTCATCTCCGCTATGCTAGTCTTTTGCTCATGATAGTATTTGGCTACCTAACATTCTGAGTCATATAACAAGACTGGTTTTATAACTATTCTATAGAATTTTTCTTTCAGTTTTAATGAGATTTTACCATCACATAACACCCCCTATAGAATTCTATGCGTGACATCCTCGTGAATTTCATCTTTTTGAATCATCGATCCCAAATATCGAAAATGGTCTTTTTTTTGTAAGATTTGGTTTTTCAATTTTATTACATCCTCCACTCTTGCATTCTTACAAAATTTACATTTCATATATTATGTTTTCCTTTCACTTAATTTAAATCCGTTAGATTCTAAATTGTTTCTCCACAACTCAAGCTTAGTGTTCACTTTCTCTTTTGTTTCATCCACCAACATTATGTTATATGCAAATAACATTTACCATGGCACCTCTGTCTGAATGTGTTTAGTGAGTTCATCAATTATTAAAGTAAATAAGTATGAACTTGGTGTAGTCATTTGGTGCAGTCCCATTGTAATTTTAAACGATTCAGTATCCCCTCCGTATGTTCTGACCCTTGTCTCTGCACCGCGATACATGTCCTTAAGGGCTTGTATATAGGCTATTCAGACTCTTTTCTTCTCTAAAACCCTCCATAATACTTCTCTAGGGACCATATCATAGGCATTTTCTAGATCTATAAATACCATATGCAGGTCTTTCTGTTGATCTCGATACCTTTCCATTAGGCGCCTCAATAGGTATATAGCTTCCATTGTTGACCTATCAGGCATGAAACCAAACTGATTTTCTGAGACATCTGTTTTTTTTTTTTTTTGAGCCTCTGCTCTATTATTCTCTCCCAAAGTTTCATGGTATGACTCATTAACTTAATTTCTCTATAATTTTCATAATTTTGAACATCTCATTTGTTCTTGTATAGGAACCAAAGTATTATTCCTCCACTCATCTGGCATCTTTTTTGATTTAAGGATCGCGTTAAATAATTTTGTTAACTAAGAGATGCCCTTTTCTCCCATGCATTTCCATGCTTCTATTGGTATATTATCCGGTCTCACCGCTTTATGATTTTTCATCTTTTTTAATGCTTGCCTTATTTTATTTGAATTTATGCGTCGATAAAATGTATAGTTCACATTCCCTTTGGAGTTACTAAGATGTCTCAACCTAACTCTTGTGTCCTCACCATCTTTGAATAATTTTGTAAAATACTCCTTCCATCTCTCATTAATCGCTCCCTCATTCACTAATAAATTTTGGTTTTCATCTTTTATGCATTTCACTTGGTTTATATCCCTTGTTTTTCTTTCTCTTACTTTAGCTAATTTATATATATCCCTTTCTTCATCTTTTGTATCAAGTTGTTTATATAGATTCTCATATGCTTTTGATCTTACTTCACTAACAGCTCTTTTTGCTGCATTTTTTGTTTCTTTATAATTTTTTAAGTTTTCTTCATTGTTGCATTGATATACAATCTTATAACAAGTTTTCTTATTTTTTATTTCTAATTTTTAATTGTACCTCTTCATTTCACCACCAAAACTCTTTAAGGTTTGAGGCTCTACCATTTGTCTCTCCAAGAACTACTTTTGCCGTGCTTCTCAGGGCAGTAGCCATTTCCCTCCACATTTAGTTTGCTTGTCCTACTCCATTCCATTCCCTTTTACCCCTTAATTTTTCTTTGAAGATTAGTTGTTTCTCCCATTTTAAATCCCACCACCTAATTCTTGGATTTTGTTTTATGTGATTTTTTCTCTTCCAATTTCTTACTTGGACGTCAAGTACCAAAAGTCTATGTTGAGTAGTTAAACACTCCCCCGGTATCACCTTACAATCCCTACAACATAACCGATCCTCTGGTCTTATGAGGAAGTAATCTATTTGTGTGCTTGATGTGATATTTTATATGTGATTAAGTGTTCGTCTCGTTTTTTTAACTTAATATTGGTTATGATGAGCCCATATGCCATAGCAAAATCTAGAATAGACTTACCCTAATTATTAATTTCCCCAAATCCATACCCTTTATGTACCTCTCTATAGCTGTTTTCGTCTCTACCCACGTGACCATTTAAGTTACCTCTATAATCACTTTTTCTCCTCTTGGTATCATTTGTATGAGTCTCTCTAGATCCTCTCAGAATTTTGCTTTTATCTCATCCCCTAACCCCGCTTGTGGTGCATATGTACTAAAAATATTCATAGTCATTCTTCCTAAACCAACCTTCACCATAATAATCCTATCCCCTATTTTCTATACATCCACTATCTTATCTACTAAGCTTTTACCATAATAATCCTCACTCCATTTTTCGCTCGATCATTTTCTGTGTACCATATTTTATATTTAGTTTCTGATAAAGTTTTTGCTTTTTTCCCTACCCATCTTGTCTCTTGAAAGCACATAATATTAATCTTTCTCCTAATCATCACATCTATCACTTCCATAGATTTGTCTGTTAATGTTCCTATGTTCCATGACCCAATATTGGAATGTATAAGGGAGAATGAACAATAGAACATTTACTTAAATGTCTTTTTCATAATGAGCACAACAGAGTAGGCATTGGATATCTGATCTGCAATTCTGCGTCTTAGTCTCTTGGGCCTATGCTTAAGATTAAAGCTTATTTTGCACAAAGCTTCTGTTGGAGATTCAGTCTAATATGAATTTTGCTAGAGGTTGTGTTTTTTTCTGTGAATTCCATATTAAAGTATGCTTGTCAACACATTGTAAAAGTCTACCTAAGACGTAGGATTTGCTCAAAATTTGTTCTTGGATGCTACAAAGAATCTCTAGCATTATGCAGCGTGATTATTAAATAACAACAAATCCTTGTTGAACTATTTTATGCTCTGGAAGAATTTGGGTTCTATTTTCTGCCAGAGTAATATGATGTGATGATTTATAATGTTTCTACATGCTTTCCCATTCTGTCTCTTTACTTTCAAAATCTGGCAGGCATCACTAAAAATTCTCAAAGTCGAGGAAAAATTATCAAAAGGATGGGGTGGGGAGAATGCTTATCATGTCAGTGGTTACCGTTATTTACTGGTTGATGGTGATAGAAATGTATCTAGAGCTTCTCCACCTGGAAAAGTGACAACCTTAACAAAGGTTAGCAATTCTTGTACATATGGCAGGTTTTGTGTTTGTTTTCAATCCTTATTTATGTTTAGTTTATTTCTCTATTAAAAGAAAGAAAAAAATGAACATGTTGTTTGTTGACAATGTCTATTTTCAAAATTTTGAAAATAGAAACTAAACGTATTGTCTGATAAAAAATTGTCTCTTTTTACATCAGCAAGAAAGTCAAAATTTTCAAGGCCAAGGATATTTTCACCCATATCAAGTAAATTATTACAAATATAATTGGTCTCTTTTTGGTCGGTGAAAATGACTCATGCAAATCTGGGTTTGGTCAGCAAACCCTGATCTGTTGATAATTCTTCTTCTCTTACTTGCAAAAGAAGATCTGGGCTTGACCAACCCAAATTGAAGAAAAGGAAGAAAAAGAATCCTGATGAAGGAGAACAGGGTGTATATATGTTGGTCTTTTTACTTTTGAGAAAATATATAATGTAAAACCGCATGTGTGCATGTGTGTTGAGTAAAAGTCACAACCTAATGTGTTCTGGTGTGACTCATTCTAATAAGAAAATAAAAGAGTTGTGGATTTTTTTATTTTATCTTCTTTTGGACTGAAAATAAGCAAACTGAGATGTTGGGTATACTAATGGGAATAAATGTGACAGGAATCTTTAATTGGCTTGAATAAGCTTCGAGAAGAGGTTGATATGGAAAAGAGCCGAGCAAAATGGGATGGCCCAGACCATGAGAAGGATATGGAGATATGTATTAGGGCAAGAAACAATGCATGGGTGATTGCTGGGGTTATGAGAGGGAAAGAACTCTACATGGTTTTAGAGAGAGCCAACGAGACACTTCTCTATGCCTCTGATGCAATTGAGAAGTTCAGCGACAGGTAAAAATTTCTTATGCTTCTGTACTTTCTTCTTATTGCTTGGTTATTTAATTTCCCTTTTGTGGTTTCTGATAGCCCCAACTTTCCAGCTATGTTTTGGAGTTTTAAGATCATCTTTCAGCTTGTTAAAATATTGAAACAATTGGTATGATTTCGTTCTCTTGGATTAATTCAATTTGCCAAAAAGGCTTAACAGCCAAATTGTCTTGTGAGTGACCTTTGTATTATTAAGACCTAACTAGTTTTTGCACCGCCCCACACTTGAGTTGGGGAAAAAAATAAATAAGAAAATAATTACAACAACAAACAACAACAACATATCCAGCCGTTATCCTACTATGTGGGGTTGGCTACATGAGTTCTAGACTTCTATATGGGTTACATCCCAACAGATAGTTTGTCTAGAATTCATATTTGGATCCGACTAGGTTTTACGCTGGCTGTCGGCTACCTAACGCAACTCTCCTCCTTTATCCGGGCTTGGGACCGGCAGTGGATAATATCTCCTGACGGAGTAATGAAAATAAGAAAATAATTACAGAACTAAAATTTTAGCCCAATGACTTTAAAGTGAATTCATAGCATTTTTATGTACTCTTTGTTGTGCACGGATCTCTGATGTGTAGAAATCATATTAGTAACTACAATAACTGAAAAATACAAGAATAAAAAACCAAGCCAAGCCTGCAGCAGACTTCTGAGATGGCTTGAAGTAAGAAAATTCCTTATACAGGGGATAACATTGGTAATGTGTTATGTTTCTTGGAATTTAAATGTTAATGAGATCTTATTATTGTCAAAGGAAGAAGTCTGAAAGCCTCTCCACTTGTTCTTTAGTAAAATGTGCTGTTGAAAAGCAGAACCAGAAAATTTTGAAGATTTGTACTCGGATACCAAGTAGATTGGCAATTCCAATCAACCGTTGATTGGATATTTTCAGAATTATTCAATACATCATTTTATGTGACTAGAATGTCGCATAAAATTTCTGAGATGTCAGGCTTCTTTTATGACTAGAATGTCATGAATGAGGAATTACAAGACATTGAAACCCTGGTAGATAAGAATGGTAGGTTGTTTCTTTATGACTAGAATGTTATGGTTTCATGTTCTAAAAATAGCCTCTTTGCAAAGGGTAAGACTACAAAAATGACCCATCCCCAAATCCTCACAAAGCAAAGAGCCATGTTAAGTGGGGATGCCCTTATGGTTCTTGGCTTTCTGACCCCCACATATTCTGAAAAACACATATTTGTCTACTTCTATTTTTTCAATTGCGCAGGTATTGCAATGGAGCTTTTTCTTTGGATTAGAAAGATATTAGTAAAGCTTCCAAGTTCGGACAACTAGACTGGGTCGGGATGCATGCTTCTATAGACATTGGATACTCAGTTCATTCTCTGTCCTTGAGTGAGTCGATATCAGCCCTTCCCCTGCATCTGTATAATTCTGTAGCAAGCCCCAAGCAGGCAATGCATCCAATTTCAGTGTTACATATAATTAAGTGATCGTTGAAAGGGAGACAGTTATAGTCAGCTCCTTGTGCGCGCATTAGCAAGTCAAGTAAACTGTGTACCTTGAAAAGCCACTCTATTTGGTTATGCCATTGAGAATGGCTTGGTGTAAACAACATGTATCTTTTCGTGGCTTATGCTTGCTTTTCTTTCTTTCTTTCTTTTTTTTTTTTTTTCAATTTGTATTGTTGTATCAGAAAAAGATGAAAATCATCAAAGTATTTTGTAGTTAAAAAAAAAGTGTATTACGCGTGTATTGGCACTTTTTTTTTTTCTTTTCTTTGCTTTTGTTCAAAGGAGTAAGTGATGTCATGTTCACCTAATAGAATAAAAATTTAATATATTATTTTTATTATTGTTGAAATGAGTAGGTTCAGGTAAGTTTAAAAGTTTGGGGTTTAAGGTTTAGGAATTTGGGGTTTGGAGATTTGTGAATTTGGAATTTGGGGTTAGGGTTTTAGGATTGGGTTTAAGGATTTGGGGTTTATGATTCAAAAGATTTAAAAATTCATTTATATAGCAAATTGAAGAATTTATGAATGATAATAAAATTATCTTTTATTAATATATATAAAGATATAACAGATGTATTTATTACAAATTTGTTAGACCTCATTTAAATTTAGCATTAAGTTATACTATATTAACATATGAATACATATATATGTGCATTTATATGTATTTGTATATATGTATATAGACATTGATATAAACCTATGTATGCACATGTATGTATGTATATATATATATATGCGCATATATCTTGTTTGTGTATTAACTATACACAAACGTAGATTTATATATATGTGCAAACATACATATATGTTCATGTATATAAATATAATTATGTGTATACATATATATACATATAATAATGTGTACATATATAATAATGCGTACATATATTTATATATATGTATAGATTTATATATATGTATACATATACCTATGTATTTACATGTATAAATATATGTACATAGATACCTATATTTATATATACATGCTTAAATATATATAAGTATGCACCCTTAATAAAAATATATAAGTATATATGTACATATATACACACAAGTATATATAAGTATATATGTAAAAATTCATTTGTATGCATGTGTGCATGTATACTTGTACATACGTAGATTTATAAAGATGTATATATTTGTATACATATAAGTAAATGCATGTGTACATATATATGTATATATACAAGTAGGTATGCATAACTATATATAAATGTATACATATTTAAATATACATTTGCATATTTGTATATATATGTTTAAAGTATATGTACACATATATGTATATACACAAGCATATGTAAATATCTATGCACATACATATTTATATAAACACAAGTATACATATATGTAAGTATTTATATGTATACAAAAACATGTATATTTATGTCTTATGTATGTATATATATAGGTATACATATATATAAATTGTTTATATGTATAGGTATACATACAAGTATGTATGTATAGGTTTATGTATATATATTTATGTGTACATATACTTCTATGTATACAAACATATATGTACATGTATATAAATATTTGTGCATGGATATATACTTCTATATATGTGCATACATACATATATGTACATGTATATAAATATAATTATGTGTATACATATATATACATATAAAAATGCGTACATATATTTGTATATATGTATAGATTTATATATATATGTATACATATACCTATGTATTTACATGTATAAATATATGTACATAGATACCTATATTTATATATACATGCTTAAATATATATAAGTATGCACCCTTAATAAAAATATATAAGTATATATGTACATATATACACATAAGTACATATATAAGCTTATGAATACATATAAATGCCTGAATTTATATATATATATATATGCATACATATTTATACATATATAAGCATATATAAATGTGTATGTATACGTGTACATACATTTATGGACATATATATACTACATATGTATACATATATGTGAATATGTGTATCTACATTTATATGTATTTCTATACATGCATATAGACGTTGGTAGAAACCTATGTATGCACATGTAAATATGTTTGCATATACATATAAGCACATATATGTATTTTTATATAGCTATATGCATGTCCGCATATATTTTTGTACATACATAGGTTTATAAAGATGTATATATACATGTATACATATATGTAAATGCATGTAGACATACATATGTATGTATACATACAAATAAGTATAGATAAGTATATATTAATGAACACATATTTAAAATATGCATGCATGTTTTTATGTATATGTATACACATATATTTATATACATATGCATACATATCTAATATATAAGTATGTATATATAAATATCTATGTATACATGTGCATATAACTATGTACATATATAAATTAGATATGTATACATATATATATATATAAATGTATGAAACATACGATCGTATACTTGTATATTTATGCATATGTATGCATATATATAGGTATACATATACATATAAATTGTTTATATATATGTGTATACATATAAGTATGTATGTATATATGTATATATAAGTACATATATGTACATAAGTGCATATATGTTTATATATATGTGCTTACAAATATGTATATATACATACATATCTATGCATATATATATATGTGAGTATGTGCACGGGTATACATATGTTTATATAAATGTATGCATGTATATAAATATATGTATGCATATGTAAATGTTTATTTTTACTTATACACAAACATGTATATTTTATACATATGTACGTAAATATATAGGTTTGCATATACATGTAATTTGTTTATATATAGGTATAAATATAAGTATTTATGTAAATGTATATAGATATGTACTTATATGTAAATAATGCATATACACTTATATATATAGATATAGATGTTACATTTGTATACGTATATTTATGTATGGATACATGTTTATAAAATTTTGTTATAGCTATGTATGTACATGTATATAGGTACACATAGATGTATACCTATATATATACGCTTACAGATATAGATGTAAGTATGCATCATAAAAACATATACATAAATATATGTGCAAATATATACATAGAAGTACATATATATATATGCATATGTATATGTAAAAATGTACACATTTATATATATATATATGTATACGTGTAAATATCTTAACATAAGTATGTATTTTGTGCATATAACTTTGTACATATATAAATTAGATATGTGTACATATATATATATAAATGTATTAAATATACGTGTGTATACTTGTATATTTATATATACGTATCTATATATAGGCATAAATATATATATATATATATATAAAATTACTTATATGTACATAAATGCATACATGCTTATATATATGTATGTATGAAGAATGCATACATATATGTGCTTACAAATATGTACATATACATGCATACCTATGCCCATATATGTGTGAATATATGTAATAGTACACATGTTTATATAAATGTATGCATGTATATAATGGGCGTAGGCATGAATGCACCTTTGTACTTTACTTAAAAGGTATTGTGGCACTTTAAACTTTTAAAATATTAAAACACCTCATAAAAGCAAATGAAAACAAGTGTAGGGAACGTAGAAGATATCTATGAAGCACGAAAACGGTTCGAACGAGCCGTTTCACCATTTCCGAACTGTTTCGCGTTTTGGAAACGAGAAGACGGCCCGAAACCGTGTTTGGGCCGTTTCTGTAAATTGCGAAACGTTTCGGGGGGAGTTTCGCAATTTACAGAAACATGTTGGAAACGCGTCTCCCACAGAAAACGCGTTTCCAGCAACCAATCACCTGCAACGAGATCGAAGGCCAGCAACCAGTCACCTGCAACGAGATCGAAGGCGAGGGTGAGAGTGAGAGAGTCGTCGATGGCGAGGGAGGCGAGCGATGGTGGCAGAGACGCATCGACTGTGAGAGAGGCAAGATCGAAGGCGAGGGTGACGGCAAGAAACTCGTCGATGGCGAGAGAGGCAGCGACGATGGTAGAGACGTGTTGACTGTGAGAGGCGAGATCGACGACAAGGGCAAGGGCAAGAGACGCGTCGACGGCAAGAGAGGCTGCGACTGTGGCAGAGATGGTTGAAGCGGCGGCGATCGGCCATTGAGAGCGAGCGGCGAGATAAGGCAGAGGCGACGGTCCGCCATTAACAGCAAGTTAGCAACCAGATGCAATTAGGGTTTACATTATTTATACTATAGTATATAAATTATAAATTTAATATTATTTATATAATTTAATTATTTAAATTAACAGCAAGAAACCACTGATGCTGTTATATAAATAATATTTAATTTAAATTAAGTTAATAAACCACTGATGCAATTTATAATATTTATATAATTTAAATTTATAAAAATTGCATCAGTGCTTCCGTTTATACATTATTTATATAATTTAAATTTATATTATTTAAATAATTGTTAATTAAATTATATAAATTATACGCAATTAAATTTAAATTATAATTTAATTTCACATACACCCCTATATTTTTAAAAATTACAGTTTACCTCGCGTTTCCGTTTCCTAATTTTTTTGAAAAATACCGTTTCCGCATTTCCCGTTTCCATTTCCGTGCAACATAGGAAGACATGACTATTTGAACCCTCAATTTCAATCTCAACTTCAAGAAGTATATATATATAAAAAATTGAACCCTTGATTCAATAATCCCAACTTTCCAATTTGGATTTTACACCATTGTATAAATGCATTATATACAATTGATTATTGTAAAGATATAGAAAAAAATTAAAAAATAATAATAATAATAATAATGATAAATAATAGTATTAATAATTTAATTATGAAAAACTAAATAAAATAAAATTTAAAAAGTATATATAATAAATAAAATAAAAAAGGAAAAATATAAAAAGAAAAGAGGGAGGCGTGCGGGCAGCCCCTCCCCAGAAATCTCTCTCTCTCTCTCTCTCTCGTTCTTTCTCGGATTTTTGTTGATTTCAAGCGATCGAGCCGTTCGATCTTCGATCCGACTTCGTTTTCACCATTTTAGAGCCATCGATCTACAAGAAGGTAGGCATTTTGGTTTAATCTTGATGGTTTTTCTTGCTGCTTCGGGGTGTGCGTGTATTGGGGTGTGATGTGTGTTTTGGCCGGTTGTTTAAGGTCAGATCTATGAAGATCCGACCGTTGGATTTTGTTGGTTTTGGGATATGTTGGTCAGATTGTTCGAAGGGGTTGGATGGCGGTCTCGGATCGTCGGAATTGCTGACCACGGTGGCTGTCGGCGCTGGTAGTAGGTTTTGTTCTTCTTTGGCCAAAAAGTTAATCTTAATCTATAAAGATCTAGACATTCGATTTTTGTTATTTTCAAGTATGATGGTCGCCTAGGTGTTGTGCACCTCGTGGTAGCCTCCGATCGTTGGAAAAATGGCCGGCGGTCGACGATGGTCAGATTTTGTCCCTATATTGGCTGAAAATTAAATTCTAGATCTGTAAAAATCCAGCGGTTTGATGGTTTTCATTTTGAGATATGTTGGTGTTCGTGGCGAGGGCTTCGAATCGGTATGTTGGTTGGCCATTTTGTCACCGGCGGCGGCAGATTGTCGGGATGAAAGAAAAAAAAAAGAAGAAAATAAAAGAAAAGAAAAAAAAAGAAAAAAAAAGAAAAAGAAAAAGAGGGCTTTTGGGGTTGGGCAGGTTGAGTTAAGTTTTGGCATAGGATGGCAGGGCCCGATTGGGTTATAAGATGTCCCAATATGTTAGCCGGGGCCCGATTGGGTCAATTGACCTAGCTGTGGCAGCCCTTGGGCTAGCCCACTCAGCTTGTTCTTCTTTCTTGTCACTTGTCCGTGAACCTATAATGACTTGGTTAGGTTGGTCCTACTCAGGATATCGGCGTCGGTCTAATTTGGGTTCTCCTTATGTCTCTTGGAATTGGCGATGTAACTGGCGAGTCACTTTGTTGATCGGAGTCCCAAGGACGAAGCTCTATTAGATGACTCGAGACCGAGCAACACTGACCCCGAGTGTGTTCTAGATTAGCCTATGATGATGACTTGGGTTTATTCCAAATCCTGATTTTTGATGGATTCATTTTATTCTGAGGTTAACACATTGCAATAATTTCTTTTAAGCCATTTATTAAATCACAAATTAATTAATTATTTTATTTTTAAAAATTTACTAATTGAGTTATAAATATAAATATATATGTATTTTTGAAAAAAGAGAAATTTAAATAAAAATATATTATCTATATTAAAAGAAATATAGAAATATATAGCCTATAAGTGGGTGTGTAGTTCCACTATACACTTACGAGTAACATTTAAAGCGAGACATGATAACGTAGTCGATGGCTAAGGTCGATGAATTCCATGGCTTTAAATTTGAATATTGTGCGGGACAAGGTATAAAATAACTGATTCATGGTGTTAGGCAATGATTAGGATTTTCGATAATTTCTATTACGTTGTTACTATTATTACCCAAATGTGACCACCCCATTCTATTTATTGTAGGCTTGGATTTCATGGATTTTACTCGATCTTCTCCCTAAACTCGGACTTGAGTTATCATTTCCCAAATGAGTAAACAAGATATGATTACCTTGTTATGTTTACCTTATTTTATGCACGTATATATATATTGTTCTATGCATAACTTGTATATGATTTTTATATGCGAATCACAGAAAAACACTTTTAAATGTTTTTGAATTGCATGAAATATTTTCATCCTACTAGGAGAGACATAAGTAGAAAAATACCCTAATTAATTTCTTGTCTTGAGAATGTAAAATATTGAATGATATGGTGTATTTAGGCGCCGCATGAAATGATATGGTGTATTTTAGGGTTTAGGGTTTTAAGGTTTAGGGTTTAGGGTTCGGGTTTTCGGGTTCGGGGTTTCGAGTTTAGGGTTTAGGGTTAGGGTTTTAGGGTTCGGGGTTTCAGGTTTAGGGTTTTAGGGGTTAGGGGTTAGGGTTCAGGGTTCGTAGCATTTTTATTGCATACTTTCCTAGTAGGCATGGCATACCTTATACTTGCGAGTCTACAAGACTCACCCATTTTTATTAAAATATTTTCAGGGGATTTTTCTTTTGAGTATTGGTCTAGATCTTCTGGTATGATGTATGACCCCATTTTGATTCCTAATGTGATATAGGATGCTCTGTGGAGACGTACACATACTGTTGATTGTGCTCTTTTGTAGTACATAATTGTGCCAAAAGCCCGATATATGGAACTATATATGTATTTATGACAACAGTGTGATAGATATTCATATTTTTGTACAACTGCTGTATATGAGTTATTGAAATATTTTTGTGAAAAATTGAAATAGTATTTTTTTTTCATGTTTCTAGATTTTGTCAGTAGTATTAATGCTTTTAGCGAATCGAGTTAGAGAAGAGCCTTACTAATCCACAGTGGAGTCGTTGGGCCTAGACATTAATGTCGGTCATGATTTATTAGAATTCTGATCGTGACAATTATAGAACATATATACCTATAAACATAACGGCAGCAAAGAGTTGGGTTTAGAGAAGAGAATGATGATGCATTGGATTGGAGACACTACATAGTATAAGAAAATGGTAGTTAAGATGGGTTGGATTCGGAGAAGAGAATAACGGTGGGAACAAAACAAAAAGTTGGAGGCTTGCACAATACAAAAAAAAAAAGAAAAAAAAAAGAAAGAGAAAAACCATAAAAGCCTAACATGTGAAGTTCACTTCCACCCTCTATCATGTTTAATGTTTATTAAGATGTTTAGTAGTTTTACTTTTTTTGAAAAATAGGTATCTAATGAGACATTTTGAAAGTTCAGGGTGTTACATATAAATTGTTTATATATACTAATATAAATGTAAATATGTATTTAAATGTATATGTATATACTTTTATGTGCATGAGTGTATATATACTTATATATATGTTTGTATGAAGCATACTTACAAATATGTGCATACATATGTCTACATATATCTACATATATATGTACATAGATATTACATTTGTATATATATATATCTATATATATATGTGGATATGTGCATATATGTATGTACATACATGTATATAGGTACACAAATGTATACATACATATATGTATACATACTTACAAATATATATAAGTATGCATGTGTACATATATATTTATATATTTGTATATACATATACATACATATTGAATACATGAGTATGTAAATTTAAAAATATGCATATATTTATATATATACATATATTCATATGTATACATATCTTTTCGTTAGTATGTATATGTAAATATGTATGTATATATGTGCATATAACTATATACATATATAAATTAGAAATATATGCATATATATGTATGAAACATACGAACATATACATATAAATTATTTATATATAAGTATACAAAGTATGTATGTATATGTATATATATAAGTACTTATATGTACATAAGTGAATATATGCACAGGTGTATATATGTTTATGTAAATGTATGCATGTATATAAATATAAGTATGCATATCTATATGTTTATTTTTATGTGTACATGAATACATATATTTTATATATATGTACGTAAATATATAGGTTTTCATATACATATAATTTGTTTATATATAGGTATAAATATAAATATATTTATGTAAATGTATATAGATATGTACTTATATGTACATGAGTGCATATATACTTATATAAATATATATGTTTATATGAAACATACTTACAAATATGTGCATACATATATCTACATATATATATATAGAGAGAGAGAGATTGATAGAGAGAGATGTTACATTTGTACATGCTTAAAATTTTTTGTATATAGCTATGTATGTACATGTATCGAGGTACACATAGATGTATACCTATATATATATATATACTTATAGATAATATGTAACTATGCATCATAAAAACATATACAGAAATTTGTGTAGATATATAAATATAAGTACATATATATTTGCATATGTATACATATAAATATTTATATATATGTATATGCATATGCATACATGCATATTGAATACATAAGTATGTATAAGTAAAAACATACACATATATTTATATATATGTATACACGTGTAAATATCTTAACATATGTATATGTAAATATGTATGTATATTTGTGCATATAACTATGTACATTTATAAATTAGACATGTGTACATATAGGTATAGGTATAAGTATGTATATATGTGTAACGCCCGGATATCATCCGAGAATCAAACTTTCATAAAATTTACATAAAACTCCCAAAAGACATACTTTATATCATTTAAACATAGTTTAGAGTTTAAACATAGAAATACTTGTTCTAAAACAAAGAAATACTGAATTTAAACTTTTGTAAATCCCTTTTGATATCACCACGATCCACGTTCATGCTCCAAATCTCCTTAATCATAGCCACCTAAAGGAAAAAAAGAAGAAAATAGGGAAAGGAAAACATAGAGGGAGTGAGATAAATCTCAGTAAGCACGTATGATCTATTAGTTGTATTTAAGCTTGAAAAACTTGAACTTGCAACATGAGGAGACACGAAAGATTCCACCAACTTGAGGGGGTTAGAATCTTCGTGCGTAGCTACTAAACTCCGATCCCAAAATTTGCTTGAAAACATGACATGAGGGACCATAACTTGATTTAATAAAAACACACAAATAGCTCATAACGTACTTACCTTCAACTTCACTCTTTAATCAAGGTTTTCACACTAGTTGTCTTGAATGGAGTAAGTAAAAGAGTAATGATATACTAGAGAGAGAGAGAAAGTGATTTAGCTAACAAAGAAGAAATGAAGTGAGGAATTGTGAAAGGGGAAAGGCCATATTTATAGAGTAGGAAAGGAGTTCTATTCTTATATTTCTTTTTGTTAATTACTTAAAGTAACTCAATTCCTATCTTTCTTCTTATTAATCACTTAAAGCAATTCAATTCATATCTTTCTTCTTATTAATTACTTAAAGCAATTCAATTCATATCTTTCTTCTTATTAATTACTTAAAGCAATTCAATCCCTATCTTTCTTCTTATTATCTTATCATATCTTAGAAGAATGGTGTTGAACTACATAAGAGTTAAATGATATTATGTCATTGCTTAAGTCATAGGTTAGTATGATGTCATTACATATGTCATATATTATCATGATGTCATGGCTTATGTCATAACTTAAAGAAATCAATTTATTCATATCCATGTAAATAATCATCAAGAGTATTCTAAAAATTCGTATGTCATGGTAGGGCTAAAATATAGACTATTCAAACTTTTCATTTTGGTTCCCAAACCATGAAACTAAATGACGTTTGGGTCCCTTAACTATCATAAATCAAAATTTCACCCTTAAAAATTATACATAGTTTATAACATTGATTTCGGGTGTTACAATCTACCCTCCTTAACAGAATTTTCGTCCTCGAAAATTTTACCTTAATTCTCATTATCAAATAGTTGGGGATACTTGGATCGCATCTCATCTTCGCGTTCCCAAGTTGCTTCTTGGACTGAGTGTTGTTGCCATAATATTTTGACCAATGGTATTTCCTTGTTGCGAAGTTTCTGCACTTTCTGAGCTATAATACATATTGGTGCCTCTTCGTATGTTAGGTCTTGTTGAATACCCAATGGTTGATGTTTTATTACATGGGTCGCATCAGGAACATATTTTCGGAGCATCGATATGTGGAAAACATCATGTACTGCCGAAAGCTCTGGTGGTAAGGCTAACTGGTAAGCAACGTTTCCAACTCGCTTTAGGATCTCAAACGGCCCCACATATCGAGGTCTAAGCTTTCCTTTCTTCCCAAACCGTAAGACTCCTTTCATAGGTGTAACTTTTAAGAATACCTTATTACCAATGTTGAATTCCAAATCTTTTCTCCTTTTATCGGCATAGCTCTTTTGTCTATCTTGAGCCTTTTTCATACTTACCCTGATCTTTTCAATGGCTTGTACTGTTTGTTCTATAATCTCTGGACCCAAAATCTTTCGCTCGCCAATTTCATCCCAATGAACAGGTGATCTGCACTTCCTTCCATACAACGCTTCATAGGGTGCCATGCCAATAGAGGCATGGTAACTGTTGTTGTATGCAAATTCAATTAACGGTAGATGTTTCTCCCAATGTCCACCAAACTCTAGGGCACATATACGAAGCATATCCTCTAAAGTCTGAATCGTTCTTTCTGACTGTCCATCTGTTTGAGGATGAAAAGCTGTACTAAAACTTAATTTGGTTCCCATAGCTCGGTGTAAGCTCTTCCAAAAATTTGATGTAAACCTTGGGTCTCTATCTGATACAATGGAAGTTGGAACACCGTGCAGTCTTATTATTTCCTTAACATATAGTCGTGCAAACTGATCCATGGTAAATGTCATCCGAACAGGTAAGAAATGAGCTGATTTGGTAAGTCGATCCACGATTACCCAAATAGCCTCATGTCCTATTATTGACTTCGGAAAACCTATAACAAAATCCATCGTCACATGTTCCCATTTCCATTCTGGCACTTCCAATGATTGCAGCAACCCTGATGGTCGCTGGTGTTCAGCTTTTACCTGCTGACAAATCAAGCACTTCTCAACAAATTTTGCTATATCTTCCTTCATATTCTTCCACCAAAACACCATCTTTAAATCACGATACATCTTTGTACTTCCAGGATGTACAGAATAAGGGGTGGAGTGGGCTTCTTCCAAAATTTCCTGTTTTAATTCCTCAAAATTCGGCACACACAGGCGCCCTTGGTAGTAGAGTGTGTTATCATTGGTTATCGTGAAATCTTTCCGTTTTTCTGTGTCAATCTCAGTTTTGATATACTCAAAGAATTGGTCTCCCCTCTGATGTTTCTTAATCCGATCACGGAGGGTCGGTCGAACTAAGAGTGCTGCCATTTGAGCATTAGTATCAGATGGAGTGGCAACAATCTCGAGATTTAACTTCTCAAATTCTTTCCATAAAAATTTCTGTGTTGTCAAAGCTGCTACTTGACCTGTTGTCTTTCTGCTCAAAGCATCAGCTACCACGTTTGCCTTACCCGGGTGGTAGTGAATTTCACAGTCGTAATCCTTCACTAATTCCAACCATCTCCTCTGCCTCATATTCAACTCTTTTTGGGTGAAGATGTACTTGAGACTCTTATGGTCAGTATAAATGTCACATTTACCCCCATACAGGTAATGTCTCCAAATTTTCAAAGCATGTACTACTGCTGCCAGTTCTAGATCATGTGTAGGATAGTTTTGCTCATAAGGCTTCAACTGTCTTGATGCATAGGCAACTACCTTTCTATGTTGCATTAATACACACCCAATTCCGTGCTTGGACGCATCACTGTAGATAACAAAACCTTCCGATCCGTCAGGGATAGTCAGTACTGGTGCGTTGACCAACCTCTTCTTCAATTCCCCAAAACTAGATTCACATTTCTCCGTCCATTCAAACTTAGTACCTTTACGAGTCAATTGCGTCAAAGGCCCTGATAATTTGGAGAATCCTTTAATGAACCTTCTGTAGTATCCAGCTAAACCTAAGAAGCTACGAATTTCACTTACATTAGTTGGTCTTGACCAATTCGTCACTGCTTCTACTTTGCTGGGATCTACTTCTATTCCTTGAGCCGTAATTACGTGTCCAAGGAATACTACCCGTTCCAACCAAAATTCACACTTTTTAAATTTTGCAAATAGCTTATTTTCCTTCAAAATTCCTAAAACCACTCTCAAATGCTTCTCGTGTTCTTCTTCACTTCGGGAGTATACCAAGATATCATCAATAAACACAATGACAAATTGATCCAAGTACTCATAGAAAACTCGGTTCATCAATTCCATAAAAACTCCAGGAGCATTAGTCAAACCAAAGGGCATGACTAAAAACTCATAGTGACCATACCGAGTTCTAAAAGCTGTCTTCGAGATGTCACTAGATCTAATTCTCAATTGGTGATATCCTGATCTCAAATCAATTTTTTGAAAATACTTGTGCACCCCGTAATTGATCAAACAAATCATCAATCCTGGGAAGAGGATATTTGTTCTTAATAGTGATTCTGTTCAATTCCCTGTAGTCAATACACATCCTCATTGATCCATCTTTCTTCTTGACAAACAATACTGGTGCTCCCCATGGAGACACACTAGGTCTAATGAATCCTTTTTCCAATAAGTCCTCTAATTGAGTCTTCAGCTCATGTAACTCTTTTGGTGCCATCCTATAAGGAGCTTTAGAAATTGGTGCAGAATCAAGAACTAGGTCAATGGTGAACTCTATTTCTCGTTCCGATGGCATATCTTTTAGGTCGTCAGGGAAAACTTCTGGAAAATCCCTCACTATCTTGACATCATTTATTGTTAATTCCTTTTCTCCCTTAGCCACTACTGACATTAAAAATCCAAAGCAACCTTCTGATTGCAAGAGTTTTCTAGCCTTCAAGGCTGAAATGACACGGGGAAGGGGTTTTGTTTTAGCCACTAATAGATGAAGTTCTTCTTCTCCAGGCCACTTACAAACCACTTTCCTTTCGACACAAAAAATGGTCGCGTGATGTTTGGAAAGCCAGTCCATTCCCAAAATCACGTCGAACTCTTGTATATCTAGGACATATAAATTCGTTTCCAAAGACTTGTTACCAATCTCTATCTTAACTGTATTTACTACATAATTCGTACTTAATACACCTCCTGAGGGAATAACCACTTCTAAAAGAGTACTTGCATGTTCCTTATGTGCATTGAGTTTACTCGCAAATTTAGGGGATATAAAAGAATGAGTAGAACCAGAATCGATCAAAGTATAAGCAGGTATTCCAGAGATAAAGATGTTACCCGCCAGTACGTTGTGATCTTGATCCTCTTGTCCTGTAAGTGCATATACCCTAGCTTGACCTTGAGGTGGGTTCCCTGGCTTTTGCTGATATGGCTGTTGTTGCTGTCTCTTTTGCTGACCCTTGGGACAAAATTTAACCACATGACCTATTTCACCACAATTGTAACATGCGCCGGTTCCCATGAGACACTGTCCAGCATGGCGCTTCTGACATTTTTCACAGACTGGGTTCTGTTGGTAATTTTCTGATGTTGGACCTCCTTTACTTTTCTTCACATAGTCCTGCTTCCCTTTGCCCTTATCCTCCCACTTACGCTTTTCCGGTGGTCCAGGTTGCGGTGGCCTGTTATAGTTGTTGGAACTTTCTCTAAAATTAGCTAGCTGAGCCTTAGCTAGCACCTCATGATACGTACCTAACTCAAAGATTACAACTGCTTGCCGGAGATCGTCCCTCAAGCCTTGTTCAAAACGCCTTGCTCGTTTTGGTTCCGTATCCACAATCAATGGGGCAAAACGTGACAGTTCATCGAACTTTCTTTCATATTCCGTTAACGTCAAGTTACCTTGTTTCAAAACAAGAAACTCTGCTTCTTTCTGGCTACGGATATTGGTTGGGTAATACTTCTTAAGAAATAACTCCTTAAATTGATCCCAACTCCACACATGTCCTTGGGGTCTAGATCTAGCAGTTGAATCCCACCAATGCCTTGCACCCTGATTTAACATGAAAGTGGCGCAAGTCACTTTCCTAATATCTGGACAATCGATTAGATTGAATATCCGCTCAATTGTTGCTATCCAATCCTCAGCCATGAGAGGGTTCAACCCACCCTCAAATGTTGGGGGTTGTAGTCTCCGAAACTGCTCAACTAAAGTTGCATTATTTCCTAAATTTACTTGAGGAGATGCAACTGATGGTGTGGCAAGTGGCACTATGTTACGAATGGCATCGAGGAACTGCATGAATTGATTGTTGACATTGTTGGTCTCATCAACCTCGTTCTGTGGTTGCCTGTCCCTATTATTGATACCTCTACCACGAGTCTCCATAACCTAATGTGAAATATAAAAAGAATAATTAATTTCTAAAAGTAAAGTCCTTAAGGATGAAAAGTACCTTTAATAGAAATATGTTGTAAATCCATTATCTTGTTTTATTAATTTGCATAACGTAAAACTAAAAGGCTTCCAGGTGAGGAGGGGGGTCACGTGGACCACTTAAGTCCCTTGCTCTCCTTAGACAGTTTAGGTCTTTGTGACAAAGCCCTTTAATCTTACGATTACACAAATTAATAAACTTAACAATAGATTAGTATTTAATTATGGTTTGTTATGCAAACGTTTCTTGAGTGACTTGATTCCTAATTGATTTTGCCCTAATAAGCTCTTTCTAACTTAAAAAGCTCTCCGTAAATTATTTAGAGTAATTTACTTGATAGAATAACACATACTTGATTAATTATAAACAAGAATCATGCATTTCACATACCATTCTAATGTGAATGTCATATATATACATAATTGTAACAACATGTTCATAAATATATCTTAAAAGAATAATCATAATAAAATAAATAAACATAATAATTCTTATAACTTACCCGGAGATTGGAAACTTGAACGGGACGTGGTGATTTCTTCTTTTGTTTTTTTTTTTGAACTTTTCACCATCGTGTACTGTTCATAGTGAACAGTACTGTCACTGTTCATGTGAATAGTAAAATCGATTTTTTTTTTTTAAAAAAAATACAGGAAAGTCAAACCTTCGCTCTGATACCACTTTGTAACGCCCGGATATCATCCGAGAATCAAACTTTCATAAAATTTACATAAAACTCCCAAAAGACATACTTTATATCATTTAAACATAGTTTAGAGTTTAAACATAGAAATACTTGTTCTAAAACAAAGAAATACTGAATTTAAACTTTTGTAAATCCCTTTTGATATCACCACGATCCACGTTCATGCTCCAAATCTCCTTAATCATAGCCACCTAAAGGAAAAAAAGAAGAAAATAGGGAAAGGAAAACATAGAGGGAGTGAGATAAATCTCAGTAAGCACGTATGATCTATTAGTTGTATTTAAGCTTGAAAAACTTGAACTTGCAACATGAGGAGACACGAAAGATTCCACCAACTTGAGGGGGTTAGAATCTTCGTGCGTAGCTACTAAACTCCGATCCCAAAATTTGCTTGAAAACATGACATGAGGGACCATAACTTGATTTAATAAAAACACACAAATAGCTCATAACGTACTTACCTTCAACTTCACTCTTTAATCAAGGTTTTCACACTAGTTGTCTTGAATGGAGTAAGTAAAAGAGTAATGATATACTAGAGAGAGAGAGAAAGTGATTTAGCTAACAAAGAAGAAATGAAGTGAGGAATTGTGAAAGGGGAAAGGCCATATTTATAGAGTAGGAAAGGAGTTCTATTCTTATATTTCTTTTTGTTAATTACTTAAAGTAACTCAATTCCTATCTTTCTTCTTATTAATCACTTAAAGCAATTCAATTCATATCTTTCTTCTTATTAATTACTTAAAGCAATTCAATTCATATCTTTCTTCTTATTAATTACTTAAAGCAATTCAATCCCTATCTTTCTTCTTATTATCTTATCATATCTTAGAAGAATGGTGTTGAACTACATAAGAGTTAAATGATATTATGTCATTGCTTAAGTCATAGGTTAGTATGATGTCATTACATATGTCATATATTATCATGATGTCATGGCTTATGTCATAACTTAAAGAAATCAATTTATTCATATCCATGTAAATAATCATCAAGAGTATTCTAAAAATTCGTATGTCATGGTAGGGCTAAAATATAGACTATTCAAACTTTTCATTTTGGTTCCCAAACCATGAAACTAAATGACGTTTGGGTCCCTTAACTATCATAAATCAAAATTTCACCCTTAAAAATTATACATAGTTTATAACATTGATTTCGGGTGTTACAATATGCATATATATATATATGCACTTATATGTACCTAAGTGCATATATGCTTATATTTATATGTATGTATGAAGAATATGTAGATATATGTGCTTACAAATATGTATATATACATGCATACCTATGCACATATATGTGTGAATATATGCAATGGTACACATGTTTATATAAATGTACGCATGCATATGTATATGTTTATTTTTATGTATACACAAATATGTATATTTATGTATATGTACATAAATATATAGGTTTACATATACCGGCAATGCTATGTTGCTTACTGGCGGACAACATAGCATTTTCCTGCCAATGAGGGGGGCGTGGGCCCCATGCACGTGGGGCTTACTTCTGCACATGGGCCCCACGTACATGGGGCTCGCGCCCCCTTCACTGGCAGGCAAATGAGGACAACATAGCATCGCTCTTATATATACATATAAATTGTTTATATATACCAATATAAATATAAATATGTATGTATATGTACATATATACATACTTATATGTACTTGAGTGTGTATATACTTATATATATGTTTGTATGAAGCATACTTACAAATATGTGCATACATATGTCTACATATATATACATACTTAGAAATATATATGTAAGTATGCATCATAAATACGTATATAGCAATATATGTGCACATATTAGTATATATGTATATGCATATGTATACATATATATATTTATATACTTGTATATACATATACATACATATCAAATACATAAGTTTGTATATTTAAAATGTACACATATATTTATATACATGTATATGTATAAATGTCTTTGTCTAAGTATGTATATATGTGCATATAACTATATACATATATAAATTAGATATGTGTACCTACATATATAAA
This sequence comes from Diospyros kaki, assembly GCA_036245055.1. NCBI lineage: Eukaryota > Viridiplantae > Streptophyta > Magnoliopsida > Ericales > Ebenaceae > Diospyros > Diospyros kaki. The sequence goes on from BSEG01000016.1 coordinate 47,843,451, forward strand.
TGTATGAAACATAAGTATGTATACATATAAATTATTTATACATATAGGTATACATATAAGTATGTATGTGTATCAGTAAATGTATATAGATAAATACTTATATGTTCGTAAGTGCTTATATGCTTATATATATGTATCTATTTATATATATTTTTGTATATGAATATACATATACATACATATCGAATACATGGGTATGTATATTTAAAAATGTACATATTTATATATACATATATACATACGTATAAATATCTTTTTGTAAATATGTATGTTTGTGTGCATATAACTATGTACATATATAAATTAGATGTGTATACATACATATATAAATGTATGAAACATATGTATGTATACATATAAATTATTTATATATATAGGTATACATATAAGTATGTATGTATATCAATATATGTATATAGATAAGTACTTATATGTACATAAGTGCTTATATATAGATAGTATTTATATGTACTTGAGTGCATGTATATATACCTATATATAAGTTTGTATGAAGCATACTACAAATATGTGCATACATATATCTACATATATTTTAAATATTACATTTGTATACATATATTTATTTATGTATATACATGTAGGCATGTTCATAAAAATTTGTATATACTTATGTATGTACGTGTTTATTGGTACACAAATGTATACCTATATATACATATTTATAGCTATATATATAAGTATGCATCATAAATACATATACAAAAATATATGTGCACATATATACATATCTATGCATATGCATACATATCTATTTATATATAAATATATGTATATACATATATATAAATATTTTTGCATTATTTTGTATATCTAAATATGTATGTATATATGTGCATATAACTATGTACATATAAATTAGATATGTATACGCATATATATATATAAACGTTTGAAACATACATATGTATACTTGTATATTTATGTATACGTATGCATATATGGGTATACATCTATATAATAAAACACAAGAATTTTTAAAAATGTCTTTAGAGAAAGACATTTTAATGGCTTAGATCAATTTCTGAAGATTTGATTGCTAGGATTAAAAATTTTCCCGCCTAACAATTCTTCTTCAATTTGCCCGCCCAACGATTCTTCTTTAATTTCATAAATAAACCGTTCATTCGTTTGGATTTATGAGAAAGAGAGATAGAGAGAGAAAGAATAATAATGGGTGGATGGTGATGAACAGAGAATGCAGAAGGTGGCAGCGGCACCCATGGCATCGTTCATCGTTGCCGATGGTGCGCGCTGCTGGCGAGCGTGGGTCACGGCCATAGCTGGATATCTGCCATGGCCGTGGGCTTGCACCTTTGTCGTTGTGGGTCATCTTTCTTCCTTTTTGTTTCCTCTCTCAAAAGTAAGCTCTCTAATTTCATCACCATGGTTGTGGGCCTGCACCTTAATTTGTCATTGTGAGTTGTCTCTCTTCCTCTTTGTTTCCTCTCTCAGAAGTAAGCTCTCTAATTTCATTATATATACACATCGTTTTTGCTTCTTTCTCTGTTTTTGCTGATGGCTGTCCCATTGTATACACACAGGCACATATATATAGATATATATGCATATGCATATACCCACACACCCAAACACACACACTCGTCGCCCCTAAACACACATAGGCATACACACACACACCCATCATATATGTATAGACAGATGGAGGAGAGATGGTTCGGAGCGTGACTGTCAATCGCTGATCTTTCCCACTGTTTCTTGCCTCAATCTCTGTCTTCATTCTTCTTTTCAGTAATGTTCCCGGATGCCACAATCTCTATCTTCTTTCTTTCTTTCAATAATGTTCCTTGTGTGTGTGAGTTCTCTCTGTGTGTGTTGTTTTTGTCATGAATGCAAACAAACAATCCTTCAAGCTCCATGCCTAGAAAACCAAAACGTTTTTTTCTTTTTTGTCTTTTATTTTGGTTAAGTAAGAAAACCTAATAGAAGTGAAATGTCAAACTACATGCAGGAGTCAAGATGTTGCAACAGAACTATTGAATCCAGAAAACAATACAACAAATTGCTATAAGACTTTATTCAATTATCCTAAATTCAGTTAAAAACCATAAAAACTCAAAACCCATCAACAAAACCACAAATAGCACACACTCAAAACCGACCAATTAAACCACCCAATCTGCCCAATTTCATCTAGAACTAATAAAAAATGCAGAAGAAAAGGAAATTACCAACTTAATCCTGGAGTCAACAGAATGCAAGAAAGTGGTGGGGGACTGTATGAACTGGGCAATAGGACTAGAGGTTGCACTGGAGATCAGCCTCAGGACCTTATCAACAGCAACAAAGTTTCTGGGTATCCATTTGTCCCAATTCCCTGGCCCACCGGTAGCTTCTGCTGTGTATCTGATTTGGGTTCTTGCTAGAGAGAGTTCTGGCTTGCGGTTTGAGGAATGTGTTTTGCTTGGCTCGCTGCCTTAAGGGGAATAAGCTTTAAGGCAGAGTTTATGTAATTATGTATTTAACAGAGCTTCCCCTGCAGCTCGCTGTGACGTCTGGGCTTTTCCATTGTAGCTCCCTCAAGAAGCTTCTTATGTAATTTTGTGTATATATAAGCTCTGTATAATATTATATTTGTGTATATATAAGCTCTGTTCTTATATATAAGTTTTAAGGCAGAGTTTATATATATAATTCGTGTATTGTAGCTCCCAGATTGCTGCTCCCAATTTCTTTTTCCTATATATAATCTAGGCTCTATTCTTATATGTATTTTGTTCTTTTTTTTTTTACTATTTTATTTGTTAATCTGTTAACTGTTAATATTAATTTAATTTAATTTTAATTTTCCCTTTCTGTTAACAATAATAGCAGATTAATCTTCCTTCACCTGCGATTAAATGTTAACTTTAATCTGCTATTTTATTTTAATTTGCTATGGAAAGGAAGATTAAAATAGTAGATTAAAATTGTTGATGTTGTTACATTATTATAATTAATAGAGTATGATATTTATTCTTCAAAAATCTTTTTGTTTTCCAGATGGGTTGCAAATAATTGTGATACACGAAACTGTATACACGAGTAATCTCATGGTGTAGTCTCATAGTGATGCCCGTGTATTAATTATAATTATTTTAATCTTAATATTTATTAGATTAATTAAATATAAAACGTAAACTCTCAATCAAATTTTGTGTATAAGTTTATGATATAATACAATGAAGATGTTCAAGCGGATGAGTTGAGTTATGATTTATAGAGGTGTTTAATTTTTGTTTATTTTTACAAATATCATAATTTTAATGTTGATTAATTTGTGACATTTGAAAAAAATTTAGTAAATTTATTTAGTGACCAAATGTTAAGACTTGGGAATGATTTTGCATGCCTTGATGTTTATCTGATTATAATGTAATGTTGTGGAATTTAATAGATTGACATGTTGATGTTAGGTGTAAGTTGCTTGGGTGTTATGTGTAAGTGGTGTGGGTGTAATCGAGTGTATAAAGAAGAAAATTGTAATGTTTAACCTAAGGCATTTGAAGGAGATTTGAGCCATTCGCATGTGTTAGATGCTTGGCCACATTCAGATGAGGCATGATGTATTCGGATGGCTTGGGGAAGCATTTAGATGGAGAGGCCATACATTCAGATGTCACTCGCATAGTTTTCTCACCCTTTGTTTCTAACATTCAAATGGGGCATGGAGCACAATCGGATGTAATTCTCATGCTTTCTCATTTTTTCTCTTATGCATTTGTATATGGACTCTATAGCATTTAATAAAATGATATATTATTAAAGATGCAAATATTTAAAAAAAATTTAATATTTATACCGTGCCTTTAGGCACGGGTATACGCTAGTATACTTATAAATTGTTTATATATAGGTATAATATAAGTATGTATGTATATGTATATATATAAATATTTATATGTACGTAAGTGCATATATGCTTATATATATGTATGTATGAAGAATTAGTACATATATGTGCTTACAAATATGTACATATATATAAATATACATCAAGGTCGACTTAAGAATATTTGTGATTTTAAACAAAAGTTATTTTGGTAAACCCTTAATAATATAAATAAAGTTAAAATTATTTAAAATTTACTTTTTTTTTAGAGATGTAAAATTATTAATTAAATATTTATATTTAAATTTAGGAAGCAAATCTTTTGAATTGACAATATACACACAAGAAAAAGATTTGCAAACTTACAGTCAAGTAGTCTTGCAAATTAAAATGTCATTAATTTACTTCTGTTTTTTTTTTCAACATAAAAAGCTAACCTAAATCTTTTTCATCTAAGTTCATTTCTAACAAATTTCAATGACCCTTTACCTTACACAAGGGAATTGTCCTTTTTTCTTTTTTGGCAAGTTATCATTAAATAACAATTATCATTAAATAAACCCCACTAATCTTCACAAGATACCTTTTTAACACATTGGCTTTCTCAGCTTCGTATCGCACTGCAATACTAAGAAATAGAATAACAGGGTAAAGATATCATATTCAATTTTTACTTCTATATATCGTATTATGAGGATCTCATTGACAATGTCATTACTTCTCTCGTCACGCTTACCTTACGGGATTCTATCTATATTTCAGTCATAAACAATCCACTGTCACACACAACATTTCAACCCCAAAGAAGAAAAGCAAAGGAGACAACCAGTGATGCATTAGAAAAGATGGAAACTGGGGTGCTTTTCTCTCTACAAGCAACATAACTATGAGGCTTTGTACAAATACCGGTGTTTCTGAATAGAAGAAGAAAAACCAACATCTACACACCTTCCCATAGTTACTCAAGATCAAGTCAATCCAGAAAATTAAATAACACTAAAGTCAAAGGGAAGAAGAACAAGAAGCAGGGCAACCGGAAATAGCCACCCAGAAGTTTGAAATCTGTCAAATACAGCTGTTAATGCTGAGGTATGGAAGCATCAAATAGGTTGCAATGGTGATTTCTTGTACGCATCCAATGTAATGCAGCACAAAGATGTTTTCTTCAAATTATGTAGGCAAAGGTTCCTCCAATGACTGTAGAGTTGAGGAGCAGGTAAAAATGATATTACAAATACAACAGCAGCAAAAAGATATAAGTCAGAAACTGAACGAATAGAGAACGACAACTACCTCTGCGCATGGGCCGCTCTTTCGGTACATCAGGAAGGTCCAACCTCTCGTCATGTTCTTCGTGTGGTGGCACCACAGTAGGAATTGTTGGCATATCTTGAAGAGTGATCTGACATTGTGAAAGTAGAGGTCTTCAATTAGATGAGAGCACTACAAATAAAGGGCAGCTGCGCATGCAAACACGAATTCTGGGAAATTGGAGCAAGAAAAGATGTACATGTCTTGAACAAAAACATGAGATAAACGCATGATGGATAGGTTATTGGTCCGATTAAAAGAAGGGAAATTCTATCTGCAGCTGGTGAAATTGCTCTTTATAGCCCACACCATGCAAAATGCTTTACTAATTTTAAAATTCTCATTTTAACTCCACAACCGTAATAGAGAGAAGAGAGAGAGAGAGAGAGAGAGAGGGTCGGCTGCCCATGCCCCCCCCACATATATATATACACACACGATTCCATGGCCGCGACCATGGAAACTAACCCACCTAGCGGGTGTCACAGAGAGAGAGAGGGGGTTAGCCATGGCCGACCCCCCCTCCCCATACACACACACACAAACACACCTATATATATATACACACACACTCACGCATGGCCGCGACCATGGAACCTAGCCATGGCAGCAGTCGGGGAACCCAGCGTTTCCCGACTCGGGGCGATGGTGGTTGCATCGCGACCACCACCATTGCGATTGACGAAGGCAGTGATGCTGCCATCGTTGTTGGGGTGGGGAGGGGTTGGGGCGGAGGTTTCTGAAACCTCCGCTGCCATGGCTAGGTTCCATGGCCATATAGGTGTATGTGCTGGGCTGGGATCCATGTGTATATATATATATAGGTGTGTGTGTATATATATGTGTGTGTGTGAGTGTGTATATATATGTGTGTGTGTGTGAGTGTGTATATATATATATATATGTGTGTGTGTGTGTGTGGGTCGGCTATGGCAACCGGCCCACATTCTTTCTCTTCTCTTTGCTATGGCTCGTGGCCATTGTACAGAGAGAAAGAGAGAGAGAGCGAGAGTGTGTGTGTGTGTGGGGGGAGGGGGCTAATGGCGGTGGGTCGGTAGCCATGATTGCCGCCCGTGTGTATATATATATATATACGTATGTGTTTGTGTGTGTATGTGTGTATATGGTGTGGGAGAGAAAGAGAGAGGTGAGGCGACGGTCCAGGGTGGTTGGCGGAGGGTGGTTGACGATGGGTCTCCAGCACTTTCACTTTGTTAACAAATTTTCTGCTTGAAATCATTTGCATTTGTCAAAGATAATGTCTTTTCAATTCCATGTAATTCTTTCTAGTCATGATATAAATATCTGATCACAATTGTGGAACATGAGGCTTTCTTCCATTTTGTGGGCATAATTAATGAATACCTTTACAACATTCTTCATTTTCTACTAAATTTAGTTGTGATCTCTCAGAATGGGCACATGGAACAATTGGAATGCATATCTGAGTATCTTTGTTCTATCAATATTGTCACTTGAACAGATAGGTGACGGCAGTCTAATAAATATATGACTGATCTTTTTTTTTTTTAAAGTATAAAATTATTAATATATGACTAATCATCAGGACTTTAAACGTAGCCCACATGCCTGAGAAAAATATGTTGTAGTTAATTATGTGGTTTATGGAGTGCACATTTGGCTTTGTAATCACAATCTTATAGATGGTGCTAACATCAATGGAGAACTTGATTTAAATGTTTAGATGATTTTGTCTTTGGCTCTTTGCCTTTCTAAGATAATTTAGAGGAAAAAAAGCAAAAACTGTTATGGATCACTTCATCTGGAAATAAATTTGTTGATGAAACTTGTTGCTTTGCTTGTTCTCTTTCTGTTTAGAAGAGTTAGGTTTATTGCTTATCATCACTATGAGGAAGAACAACAAAATGAAAGAGAGAAGAAGAGAAAAAATAGAATAATGTGAAGAAGAGAAGAAAACAAGTAGAGAGAAGAAGAATAATGCAACTAATAATCAATAATCTAAAAATTTGAAGAGTTCCTACACTCCAAAGTTGTTTATGAACATAAAAATTACTATCAAATTAGGAATCCATATTGAACTAGGGAACAAAAGCATATCATTCTAATCCTAGTCAATGTGTGAGTATTACTTCTAAATTATGTGCTTGTTCCTTGATTCCTATCACTCCATCACTGAAAATGGCCATTGTAGGTGGTCTGGAATCATAAAACATACAGTTAGATGTCATAGATTTGCATTGTGACCAAATAAGTTGCTACAGGTTTAGTAATCTGCCAAAGTGATGCCTCCCCTGAGCTCCTTTAGAAGTCTTCTTCCTGGCTGGAGCATTTGTTCTTTTTCTTCCCTGCTGTACTCTAAGTTTAGAACCACTTCAAACTTACATTTAAGGACAATAATTTGACAAACAAGACCATGTGAATCATCATGATTGTTCAAAATGTATGGATGCTGGGTGGCTAGTTGCCTTCTTTAGTTTACACTAGTACCTATATGATGCATTGCTTTCACCATACAAAATGCGTGGATGTTGGGTGGTTTCCTTCTTTTGGTTTACATTTAGTACCTGTGTCATAATACCTAAACCCCCCCCAACCTTCTTCTTCCCAACCAAAAAAAAAAAAAAAGGCATAATTGGGAATCTCACTGCAACATTATCGAGTGTCAGGCCAGCCTTGTCTATGTTTACAAACATCTATTTTGTTGAGTATCATTCATACTGAAATAAGCAGAAGGAAACTATATCTTGGCAAAGTGACCTACTTGTTTTCACCACCTCATACTATTTAAAGAGGTAACTTTATGGTTTCTTCTGCTTCTCCTGGAGCTGCTGCATCTGTGGTTTTAGGGTTTTTTTTTTTTTTTTTGTGTAAGTAAGAAATGTACAAAACAAAAAAGGCCAAAAGGTTACAAACCAAGGCTAGGGCATACCCCGGGCCACCAAAAAGCCAGAGGCGACAACACATCAACAATCACCCTCTAGGCCAGAAAGAGAAAAAAAACAAAGAAAAAGATGAAAGAAAAACATAACATATGTATAGAATAAATGCACTGGCCAGAAGAGAGTCATAACCATCTCGAAATGGCAAAGTGACGAAAAAGATCTCTGATAGTCCAACGACTGATAAACAATCAAACCTAGCTGAGCTGGGCGTGGATGAAGCAAAAGCACAGGAGGGCTGGCACCATAGAAGAGGCGCCATGGACACGCATCATGCCTCCAAAGCAAGGCATCTCAATGGGAAGGAGAAGTCTAGTCTCTCGGAAGCCTCCAAACGTGACGAAGAGCATAACTCTGAAGGGATGACTTGAAGGGAATAGTAGTCAGTCGGGCCTACATAACACACTGAATCAAATGAGCCAGCTAAGAAGTTGATCTCTTCTGATCACGAAAACACTTGTTGTTGCGCTTCTTCCAGATGAAATAAACCATAGCATGAAGCACTAATCTGTTCGCCTCCTGTCAGGGACTCTTGCCACTCCATCTAGCCGCAGCCCAAAGAACTCCAATGTCCCACCTGCGCCAAGGCTAGCTAAATTTCTTTGATCTACGAAAAAAAGACAGCACCTCTCGTGAGTAGCTACACTGGAAGAAAAGATGGCTATGTCTCTCAGCATCCACGCTGCAAAGAAAACATCTATTTGGGAAAGACAAAAACAAGTTAATACGATCAAGAATAAATAAACGTTCCCGGATTGCTAGCTAAACGATAAACGAGTGGGCAAGGATATTAACAGACGACCAAACTAAACTATACCAGGGAACCTAGGAGCGTTGAGCTTGAATCGCTTGGAAGGCTGTCCTAACTGAGAAGAGCCTGTTTGCGGCTGGAAGCCAATAAAGCTCATCATGGAGGCTAGGGCGAGGTAGACTAGGGAGGAGGTTCCCACAGAGATCAGGGGATATAGACCTAAGGGCCTCCATCCGAATCCAGGCACCATCCTCAATAAAATCTGAAACCTTAGCCAAAATAAGGATACCTAATTGATGAGGTAATTGGCAAGGGAAGCGATCAATGAGCACACCCAATGGGTGCCACTGATCATACCAAAAGAAAGTGCTACAACCGTCCCCAATAAGAGCAGCTTCCTCCACTACCACGGGCAGGCATACGGAGTCTTAAGAAGCCAAAAGCAAGTCCCTTTGACCCGATAAGTGTGCACCTATTGCACCCATAAGGATTCTCTATCCCCAACTAATAGGCGCCACATAAGCTTGGCTACCAAGGATTGATTCCAAACATAGAGAGGCTTAAGGCCAAGTCCACCCTGCCTCTTCGGGCAGTAAATGTCGCGCCAAGCAACTTTCGTTTTATGTGGGTTTGCCTCGTTACCACTCTAGAGAAAGTTACGAATAAGTTGCTCAATTTTGTTAATCACCTTTTTCGGGAGGATAAACATCGAGGCCCAACACACAGATAGTGGAAAGGATCGACTGCACTAACTGCAAGCGGCCCCCAAATGAGAGAGCCTTGTTGTGCTAGGCACAAATTTTGTTCCTCACTCTATCAATAACGGGCTGACAGTCTCCATAGGAGAGTTTAGAGGAGAGCAGAGGAATCCCCAAATATCGCATAGGCAGTCTCCCTCTATGAAACCTAGCGGCATTATAGATAGCTTCATGAAGGGATGGGTCTTTGCAAGAGATGAAACAATTACTCTTGGAAGGATTGGCAACTAGGCCCGACAAAGAGGAAAAATGCTCCAAGCACGACTTCAAGATGCTGATCGAGGAGGGGTCCATAAGAGAACAAGAGCAAATCGTCTGCAAACATGAGCATCACCAGCCTAGTCTGCTCACATTTTCAGTGGTATTGAAAATCTGAAGCCCTTGAGTGGTGCTTGACAATACCTTGCAGGACTTGCATAACCAGAACAAAGAGGTAAAGGGATAGGGGATCCCTTGCCTCAGCCCCCGTCCCCCGGGGAAGAAACCATTTAACTAACCATTGATCTTGACCGAATAGTGGGGGGTTGTAATGCACTCTCGAATCCAAGCACAAAATTGAGGAGGGAAGTTCATCAAATGAAGGGTCATTAGGAGAAAATCCCACTCAACTGTATCATAAGCCTTAGCAAGATCGACTTTCATAGCACAACCGGGGGAAGGGGGGAGGCCCAATTAAGATGGCATTAAAAAACTAATTCCTGGGCGAGTAGAACATTATCCCCAATCGAGCGCCCAGGCACAAAGGCTGCTTGAGATACATCCACTAAACTAGAGAGCACCACCTTAATCTTGATAACCAAGATTTTGGTAATGACTTTATACAAGACATTGCAGCAAGAAATAGGTTTAAATTGGGATGACGTCTCAGGGTGAGGCATCTTGGGAATGAGACTAATAATAGTTGCATTAACTTGGCTTAGGAGGTGCCCAGAGGCAAAAAAGCTTTGAATAACCTTCACCACGTCTGCGCCCATGATATCCCAAGACTTCTTGAAAAACTTAGTTGTGAATCCATCGGGCATAGGGGCTTTATCATCACCCATACTGAAGAGAGAAGCCTTAACTTCTTCGGCTGAAATCTCAGCAATGAGCCCCTCCCATTGGTCTTAATCTAAATGCTTTTCAATGAAGGGGGCCACATCAATAGAGTTAAGATGAGAGATTCGAGAACTTTGCCCATAAAGATTATAGAAATGAGAGACCAAGACGTCCGCAACCTCATCTTTGGATTCATTAAGGGTGCCATCATCTCTAAGGAGGTTCATAATGTGATGAGTATTACGCCTCGCAAGCATGGATTGGAAGAAGAAACGGGAACATTGATCTCCCTTAGCTGACCACCTAATCCGAGCACGAAGGCTGAAATGGTCAGACTCTTGCGCAAGAGCCATTAAATAGTCCCTATTCAACTCAAGCTCCTGCTGATGAAGGACAAGGTCATGGGGATTATCCTGCACTCGTTGTTGGATACGAAGTAAATGATTTCTAAGGGATAAGACCAGGTTAGAAACATGACCCCTAGACTTATTAAGGGTCTTCATAGCAATCTTGACTTCTTTGAGTTTTTGAACAACTTGAAACGTGGGGACTCCAGGAATCCACCTATTCCAACTAACTTCCACCCTATCTAAGAAGAGAGGGTGATCAACAAGGTGGTTGAGGAACCTAAACGAGCTGCCCTTATGCTGGAGATCTTCAAACAAGGCAACCACAACAGGGCTATGGTCAGAAATCCCTGGCAGGAGAAAGAGAGCTTTGCTATCTGAATAGTGGACAAGCCAATCATCATTGACCAGGGCTCTATCAAGCTTCCTTAGGAGCTTTAGCTATGGCGTCTGCTGAGGAGATACGGATCCAGTACTGTTTTACGAGAGTGCACCATGTGGTCCATCAAGCAGTCTGGACCGGGCTTTATCGGGTGGCTTAATGGGTTGGGCCGCGAGGAGTCCCTAATCTTCGACGGACTGAAGAGGCTGTCATGCCACGTGTACGTCCTTGACACTAATTCTATCACCCTTTCCCAAATTTGTGGGTTCCATATTTGTCCACAAGTGACGTGGATTGACATGTGGAAATTTCCTGCACTCCCCACCTTAAGTGACAAGTGTCGAGACAAGGGAGGATAGGCCAAAGGTTAGATGGCCACATGTCAACTTGTCTGCATGCCAGGGGCACCCCTCATGTCTTCTAGTGGAAATTTCCTGCACTCCCCCTCCAACTGTCACAATCAAGTTTTTGAAATTTCAAATTTTAAACCTGAAAGTACAATGAATGCAGCTTTTTAACTCACGGGTGGGGCCCTCTATACACAAACCCACCCTCTTTCTCCAGTACGCGTGGGGCCCGCGTGTGTTTCCCAACAAGCCGTCTTTTCCCTCGGGTGCCATGTGCGCACATTGTTCACTGCGCGCAAAGTCCACGTCAGACTGTACTCCAAACACGGCTTTATGCTGGCCAACCAATGGTCGGCACGCGGACCAACCACGCCATGCCACGTGGCGAACAAAAAGGGACGTAGAGGCCCTTGTAATATTAAAGGGCCTCTACTGGGGGGGTATATAAGGGACACTAGTTACCCCAATTCTAGGGACTTTTAGACCGGGGACCAATTGGTGTCACCTCTTCTATTTACGAAAATGCCACGCTCACCAAGCCAGTTCTGGATTAATGCCAAAAGCATCTTCATAACCTATCCCCAGTGCTCTCTGTCTAAGGAAGACTGCCTCCAACAGATTATCAACCTCCAGTACTTGATCAAGCTCGTGTACATATGGGTATGCCAGAAGGCCTACCAGGACAGGACCCCGCACCTGCACTGCCTCATTCAGTTCGAGGGCAAGTTCCAAACGAGGAACTAGAGGTTCTTTAACCTAGTGTCTCCAAGCAGGTCGACCCACTTTCACCCCAACGTGCAGCTGACCAAGTCATGCTCTGCGGTCCAATCCTACATTGTAAAGGGTGGCAACTACACCGACTAGGGATCATTTCGGCCGGATGGTCGGAACAAGACTTATGCGGACAAGATGTCCGACCTCTACACAGCTGCGCTTGCCACCGGGGATAAGATGAAGGCACTGGAGGTTGTCCAGAAAGGTGACGCGAGAGGTTATTGTCTTAATAGGGATAAGCTTCTTCATAATTTTGAAAAACATTTCCAAAAGCCTCCCGAGGCTTACGTTCTAGAATTTCGAATTTTCTCACACGTCCTAGTGGACTTGCTTGAATAGGCAGCAGATAACATCAAGCTCGAGCGGAGCAGGCCTAGTAGGCCCAGAAGCATTATTCTAGAAGGCCCTTCAAGGACTGGTAAGACTTGCTGGGCAAGGAGCCTGGGCCCGCACAATTATTACATGGGACACCTGGACATGGGCTGACACGATGATGATGCCTGGTACAATGTCAAATACAACGTAGACCCCCAGTACTTGAAGCACTGGAAGGAATTTATCAGGGTAAAAAAAGACTGGCAGTCTAACTGCAAGTACGCCAAGCCAAAGCAGATAAAGGGTGGAATCCCCTGCATCATCCATTGTAACAACGGGCCCAAAAGCAGCTATAAAGATTTCCTCGAGAAGGATGAGAACTCATTCCTGAAGAGGTAGACCCTGAGGAATGCCGAGTTCTACTTCATCTTTTAACCACTTTTCTTCGACGGAGACCGAGAAGACACCCCCGAGCGTGAAGATTCAGCACGCTATAGCCAAGAGGAGCAAGAGACGGAAGAAGTTCCATCTGGACTGCAGCTGCACCCTCTACCATGTAAATGGATGCCTACAACCCCACGCTCTTCCTAGAGCTCATGCGGTCAAAGGTCTACTCTGACACCCTGAAGAACCCGCTTTACTTCAAGACGACGAAGGGGATGGACGACAACGTGTACTTCACCCTGATCAAGTTTAACTACAACCTTGCGATTTAGGGTTTAGGGGTTTAGGGTTTAAGGTTTAGGGTTTAGGGTTTAGGGGTTGGGGTTTAGGGGTTAGGGGTTTAGGGGTTAGGGGTTAGGGGTTTGGGGTTTGGGGATTGGGGGTTTGGGATATGGGGTGTGGGGTTTGGGGTTTGGGATTTCGGGTTTCGGATTTCGGGTTTAGGGCTTAGGGTTTAGGGTTTAGGGTTTAGGGTTTAGGGTTTTTTTTTGTTCAGGGTTCAGGGTTCAGGGTTTTGGGTTTTGGGTCTTGGGTCTTGGGTCTTAGGTCCTGGGTCCTGGGTCCTGGGTCTTGGGTCCTGGGTCCAAGGTCCAGGGTCCAGGGTTTAGGGTTTAGGGGTTAGGGTTTAGGGTTTAAGGGTTAGGGTTTAGGGTTTAGGGTTTAGGGTTTAGGGTTTAGGGTTTAGGGTGTAGGGTTTAGGGTTTAAGATTTAGGGTTTAGGGTTTAGGGTTAGGATTTAGGGTTTAGGGGTTAGGGTTTAGGGTTTAGGGGTTGGGGTTTAAGGGTTAGGGTTTAGGGTTTAGGGTTTAGGG